>CM053271.1:24340519-24672172 GCA_028583415.1 Protea cynaroides | reverse complement strand
CAAACTTCCAATCATTGACCTATACATAGTGTGGTCAACTGGTAGAGAGTCATCATCTTTGCTCAACTTGCAACTAGTCATCGTAGGTGTGCTCACTGGTGTGCAATCCTCCATTGTGAACTTTTTCAACATCTCTTTTACATACTTGGTCTGAGATAAAAAGAACCCATCCTTCAACTGACTGATCTGCAAACCCAAAAAATAAGAAAGTTCACCAATCATGGACATTTCAAACTCATCCTGCATTCTCTGAGCAAAATCCTTACATGACTCATCCTTGTAGCCTGCAAAAATGATGTCGTCTACATACACTACCACAACTGTCTGATTACCATCAATAGATTTCACATACAGGTTGCTATCTACCAATCCCTTCTTGAAACCCAACTGACAGAGATAAGTGTCCAGCCTTGAATACCATGCTCTTGGTGCTTGCTTCAACCCATACAATGCTTTTTTCAGTCTACAAACAAGTGTAGAGTCCTCACTCAGTTGGAATCATTCTGGTTGTTCTATATACACCTCTTCTTCTAAGTCACCATTCAAGAAGGCTGACTTAACATCCATCTGGTAAACCTTGAAGTTTTTGTGTACAGCAAATACAAGAAACATCCTGATTGCTTCCAACCTAGCAACATGAGCAAATGTTTCTTCAAAGTCAATGCCCTCAACTTGAGCATATCCTTTACAAACTAATCTGGCCTTGTTTCTTACAACTTTGCCATCTTCATTGAGTTTGTTTCTATAGACCCATTTAGTGCCTATGACATTCTTGTCTGCAGGCCTTGGCACTAATTCCCAAGTTTTATTTTTCTCTATCTGGTTCAACTCCTCATTCATTGCCTTGAGCCAACTAGCATCTTCACATGCCTCTGCAACTGATTTAGGTTCAATGTGAGATAAGAGAGAGAACATCTGTTTTACTTTTCTTACCTTCCTTGTTTGCATTCCAGCTGAGGAATCACCAAGAATTAATTTTTCAGGATGATTCTTTCTTACTCTGCTTTAGCCACTTCTATTCTGCCTATCTGCTTCAGAATCTGACTGCTCTTCTCTTTCTTCTGTCTCAACCACAGCTCTTTGTCTTGGCACATTTGTTACATCCTGCTCGTTTTTTGTTTCATTGTCATTCTGCTCACTGTCCAGGTTTTTAAAGATAGGAACCTCATTATTTGACCCTGTAGGAGAATTCTTGTGCTCATTAACTCTCACATCTGCACTTTCAATAATTTTGCCAAGTCTCTTGTTGTAACATTTGTAAGCTTTGCTAGAGGTAGAGTAGCCAAGAAATTTTTTCCTTCATCGGCCCTATCATCAAACTTTCCTAGATCATGGCTGGTGTTTTTGATATAACACTTACTACCAAACACCTTGAAGTGCTTTGCTGTGGCCTTCTTACCAAACCATAATTCATAGGGAGTCTTGTCTTCATGTGACCTCAACATACACCTATTCTGAACATATATTGCTATATGCACTGGTTCTCTCAAGAATTTATTTCCCATGTCATTTTCAGTTAACATAGTCCTGGCCATCTCTTGAACAGTTATATTCTTTCTCTCTGCAATACCATTTTGTTGTGGTGTTCTAGGAGCTAAAGTCTGTCTCTTGATGCCATTCTCAGATCAATACTCTGCAAAGTCTATCCAGGTGTACTCTCCTCCCCTGTCAGATCTCAAACACTTGATTTTCTTGTCTGTCTCATTATCAACTTGAGTTTTGAAGATCTTGAATCTAGCCAGAGCCTCTGATTTATGTTTCAAAAACATCATCTAAGTCATTCTGGAGTAGTCATCTATAAACAGAATAAAGTACCTCTCCCTTGTAATGCTCTGTGTCCTTACTGGCCCACATAGATCTATATGAACTATCTCCAATGGTTGAGTAGTGTGGTACTCCTTAGGTTTGAATGATGTTCTTGTCTGCTTCCCCATCTGAAAAGATGCACAGATATCATTGGAGGGCTTCTTTAATGAAGGATTGTCTCTTACAACATTCTTATTAGATATTTTTGACAGATTTTCAAAGCCAATATGTCCCAATCTTCTATGCCATAACCATGTTTCCTCTTCTTGACTCATCATGTAATTTTCTTCAAAATTTTCAGACAAAATATAGAGATTTCTATAAGTTCTCTTTCCTGATGCCATCAACTTTCCACTGTCAGACCTTCGGATCTCACATCCTTGATCATTAAAAATCATTTTGTGACCCCTATCACAAATCTGGCTGACACTCAATAAGTTATGTTTCAAACTTGAAACATAGAGGACATCATGGAATGTTATATTTCCATTATTGAGACCGATGCTTCCCTTTCCAACTAACTTGGCACCATCATTGTTGTCAAACTTAACTGAACCTCCTTCATAATGTTGAAGGTTTAGAAGCCTTTTACTATCTCCACTCATGTGACTTGAACACCCACTGTCAAGAATCCATGGTGTAGAGCTGTGTTGTGCCTTAAAAGCTATCTGCACAACCAAAGAGCTGTTTCTTTCTGTTTTATCCCTCTGAACCCAAACTCTCTTCTGTAATGGTGGTTTCTCAACATGTTTCTACTTTGGAGCCTCTCTTCTTGTTCTACTATGTTTTCTCTGTAGAGGTGGCATAGGGGGAAAGATGGTTCTACAGTTCCTTGCTACATGCCCAAAGTTGTGACAGTTGTAACACTCAACAAAATTCTCTTCAAGGGGAGCAAATTGATTTCTACTCTCAAATTTGACATCTCTCATGTTGAATTTGCAGGTAGCAATCTTATGTCCAAAGTTGTTGCATCTATAGCAGTATCCCTGAAAATGAGGTCTTGACCTTGAAGATGCCATGTACCTCATCTATCTCTGTGGTGCACTGGGATAGTTTCCCTTATAGAAGTTGTCATGCTCCACTCTCCTGCCTTGCGATGCATTTTGTCTTGGCCTTGCAAAGTTACTCTTAGGGAGAAGGATTTTGTTTCCTCCTTAACAATAAACTATAGGGTTCTTACCCTTTCCATTTTCCTTCACTAAAGATATGAGCCCTTTTCCCTTTGAGTTGGCATTCATTGATGTCTCTCCTTTATCAAAACCAAGGCCAAACTTAATGTGGGAAGGTCTTTGAGCATTGATGATCCTATCAAGCCTGCTACTACTAGGATGCACTGGAGTAGAGTTACTTGATTCCTCATGTTGAGCTAATTTTTGTTGTCTTTCAAGCTCTTCCTTTTTATACTCAGTCACTTTTGTCTTTAGAAGTGTAAACTCATTCTTAAATTCTTTAAATCGATCAACCATAGGGAATTGTTCTTCAAGTTGAGCTTTCAAACTTGCATTCTCATTCAATACCCTAGAGTAGTCTACAGATGCATGTTTAAGTTGAGTTTTGAGATTTTCAATAACTTTCTTGAACTTTTCATCTTAAGCTCTCAATTCTTGAATCACATGTTTTTGCTTTTTGGCTTCTTGTGAGGCAAGCTTGTTATTCTTTCTTTCGTTCTTGAGTTCCTTCATTGCTGCAACAAATTCTTCCTCAAAGTTTATCTCACCTTCTTCATCACTGCTTGAACATGTATCTTCATTGTCTCTTTCTTCATCACCACTTGAGATAGAGTCCAAAATTTTACCTTCTTCATGAATTTTTAAAGTAAATTCTTCACCTTTGTTCCCTTCATGTTCTTTATTGAAAATCATGAACAAGGCCTCACTGGGCTCATCCTCTGAGACATAATCTGAGTCATCATTTGAGGTTTCATTGACTCTCTTGGAAATGAAACTTTTTTTATTTGACTTGTTTTTTTTTTGAAACTGTAATTTTTCTTTACCTTGGACTTGTATTTGCTTTCTTCTTCAACATCACTATCAATCTTACTATTCTTTAGACATTTTGCAGCAAAATGTCCAACCTTACCACAATTGAAGCATTTGAAAGGGAGTTTGTTCTTATATTTTCCTGTACCTTTCTTTAATTTTCTAGTGAAATGAGTTGTGGCTTCATCTTCCCTTTCTTCCTCATTTGGTTTTTAAGAAATCTTGAGTTTCTTCATTGCCTTGAAGGCTACTTTCTTGTCAACAGTAGTTTCAGGGTCTACTCTCATCTCAAAAGCTGTCAATGCTCCATGTATTTCATCTATGGTGACTTCATCCAAATCCTTAGTCTCTTCAAGAGCTGAGACTTTTGATTCAAACTTGGATGTAAGAGATCGTAAGATCTTCTGACAAATAATAGGTCATTTTAAGTCTTCACCAAGTCCTCTAATAGAGTTGACCACTTCATTGACTATGTTCATATACTGATCAACAGTTTCATCCTCATTTATTTTCAGGTTTTCAATCTGAGCCCTGAATGTTTGCAGCTTCACTTTCTTGACCTTCTTGTCTCCTTCACAGATATTTATTAGTCTATCCCAGACCTCCTTTGCAGTCTTGCAATCCATGACTTTGGATAATTCACTGTTAGTCAGACCACCTTGAATGGCATTGAGTGTCTTTCTGTTGTTCTCAAAATTCTTTTTGTCTGTAACACTAGGAGTAATTGTATCATGTGGAGTATAGCCAATTTCAACTGTAGCCCAAACATCGAATCCAAGTGATCCCACATAAATCTCCATTCTCCTTTTCCAAAATACGAAGTCTGTACCATCAAATAATGGGGGTTTATGAGAACCTTCCCCTGGTGCCATAGCTGCCCTTTGATCTTTCAGATGCTGATTTAGATCTCACTGAGCCTGGTGCTCTGATACCAATTGATGGACCTTGGATGACACTGAGAGGGGGTGAATCAGGGTGAAAACTTTTTCCCTAACTTTTCCTTACTGCCCAGTGTTGATGATGAACTAAACTGTTACAAACATATAAGCATATGCAAATCTACCTCGCTACCACTTAGTGGCCAGGTCTACCAGATTTGTACACCCATCCTGCAGTTCATTCCACACACTTCACAAAATACAGAAATAAAGCATTTCACAACACAGAAGGGTTACGTGGTTCACCACCATAGTGTGTGATGGCTAATCCACAGAGTAATGCCCAATGGGCTCTGTATTTACTCAATACTCAACTTTTAGTCCTTTACAGGACAAGGATATTCGTCCTCTGTTTTCCCAGCATAAAACTGAGAGGGCAAACAATGCCAAGGTTGTCACACCCCAATTCTGCACCAACTAGAATGGTGTGATGAACCATCAATAAACCAACGGTTCAACCAGGATCTCGAATAGGCTGCGTCCGTTTGCTTAAACCATACACATCCACAACCATAATCAGAATAAATATATAATAGCGGAAGTCTTTAATATTAAATGAACTGAGAGTCTAGCGGTGATAAAGTAAATAAATTATCCAATTATCTCCAAATAACAAAGACATAAAATAAAATAATTTAATCAATTACATCTTCTAAATAATTCAAATATAAATTTAATCGAAGACGCATGAGTTGCACTCGCATGACGAATCATGCAACTCCATCATAACTTCTGCATCCATCGCCGCAACATGTTCGTACATTGGAGCATTCATATGATCTTCTACTATGGTACCTGCATCATCAAATAAAAATATTCGACGTCGAAAGGGTGAGCACACATCACAGCTCAGTGAGCACACAAAACAATGCAACAAACATATGCATGCATTCAATTCATATCTTTAGTCTGGTTCATAAGTTTGCAATGTGCAATAGAAAGGTTTGGTGGCCGCTGCACCTCTATACACGGGTGTGTAAGCCCACCCAATGGATCAAACACCATTGTCGTCCACATCCACCCCACCATGGAATAGGGATAGAGCTAAAGTGCTTAGGACCGCATCGCATCACACTTCTCCTGATGCCCTACCCATACCAATACGTAAGCCCCTATTGGTGAGGGCTTGCAAACTGGGCTCGCAACTAACCAATCCTAATGTCAAATAGTATATCCAAGGCCTCACCCCAACATCCCTCAATACGTCCATATAGGTAGAGCTAAGGCCCCCTGGCAGAGTCAGAGACTACACGGTCCGAGATCACCTCCCCTGATGTCCTACGACGTAATAGTTCTGCTAAAGTAATGACGATACGTCGATGTCAGTGGACAAGACTTGAGTAGAGATAGAGCTAAAGTGCTTAGGATCGCACCGCATCACACTTGCCCTGATGCCCTACTCGCATCAAGTACACTAACCACAGACAAACATTCACATGCCTATTCCTAGCATCATCGTCATCATCATATTATAAATAAATAAAAATTAAATATGCATGGACATTAATAGCAGGAATATTAGATGACATGTGAAATGTACAATACACGCATACAAGCATAGAATCATTCATGGCATTAGACTCAATAAACAAAAACAATTTATTATTAGCCAATTAGTTTAGGTCTTGTTCCCTCACCTTTGATTGCTAGTAGATCCACGTTCAAGCTTTATAATTCACTTTTAAATCACTAGAAAAACCTAACAAGTCGATAGATTTTAATTAGAATTAATTTCAATACGTTTAGACTAACAGAAGCTGAGGGATCACAGGTGGGGTAGCACCTGGGGTCTCAGTTCTGTGACCACAGGATGTAGGGTCGCAGGTAGGGTCGGATACCATGCGTCCCTATGTGCGACCACATGTGTTATGGTCGACCTTTCACTCTTAAGTCCGTTCCTTCACGTTTGAATCCTCTGGCTTACCATCATGGTCCTTCCTAGGATTGCTCTATGGCTCAAAACTATAATTTTACACACTATCCATTGCCCACAATGATTTCCTCCATGGATTCCCTTGGAATTTGTCCATGGATGGATGATTTGGGTTTCTCCTAATCCTACCTTCTTCATAAACTATTCTAGGCTCTTAATTCATGTAGGGAATTAGGTTCATACCTTAAGTTTGCTGAGATTCAGAAGTTTCACTGAACTTCCTCCTCTCTTCCTTAGTCTTCTTCTTCAATTCTCCTTCTCTTTCTTCTCTTCTCTCTCTCACTTTCAATTGGAGTTCTAAACAGATGAAGAGGCTAAGGGACGTCCTATTTATAGAGGAAAAAATCCTCCATAATATGCCCCAATGACTTTAGGAAAGACCCCCTTCGAATTAGGAAGGTTTCCTAATTTTTGATTTCTGACTGTTTCCGTAGGGTCGGATGTAGGGTCACAGAATCCGTCGACCCTACGTTTTTTAAAACATGCGACCCCATGACCAAAAGTCATGGGTTTGACTCTTTTGAGGTGGGGTCGGTCATACATGTCTAGGCATTCGACCACACACTCATATTTGACTGTTTTTTAGTTAAATTTCATATCTGGTCATGTGGTTTATTCACGTACTTTGTCCACTTGGCTCGACCATGATAGGTAGACCTGGTACAAGATGATAAGACCGGTTAGTTCGATATGGGTCTTACAAAGGTTTAGGCTATACCAGCCAGTGTCCAGCACCCACTGAACACAAATCAAAATGATAGATTTTGGGGCTTATAGTGATGCCCTACAATAAAACCCAAACTAGCAAGGCATTCAATATTCTTTTCGCCTAAGCTAGCATACAATAGACTCCCATACTAAGTAGGCATTCAAATATCTCAACCTACTCTAGTATACATGGCATTGAATTAATAAATAACAAAGGAGTTGAGAAAATCTCACAACCGAGGCTTTTTGACATCTGAAGACATATGTAGTGTCTCTACAAGTTCAATGGAACCTCTCACAGTCATTAATGTTGGAAGAACTAAGCACTTCAAGCAACTTCTTGCTCATACATCATCTTTCCTTCCAACAGTCCAACAATCACTTATCATATTCAAAGAAGCTCCACCAACCTTCAAAAACCACATCAATGCACCATCATGGGCACAAATGGAGATGATGAGTGATTGTTTGCTCACCCCCAAAGCAAGAACCAAGCAAAACCCTAAGAAAACCTTATTTTCTTCTCTCGAAACCCTATTTTTTGATTTTTTTTTTCACGCCTCCACCGACCTCCAACTCATCCTCAATAAATAGGAAATCCAAAACTGAGTTCGGATCAATTTGAACCTTTCGATTCGGATATCGGATGGCTGAGTTATGGCCAAAACAGTGTGGGCCAATGAAATCATTTCAAACGGCATCTTTTATGCCTTATAGTGTAGCTGCGAAGCACCGAAGCCGCGCCGCCACTAACATGGCAGGCGCGGTGTCGAGTTGGTATTGGCCGATTCGAGCATCTCTCCAAATGGTCGTTGGATATGCAGTGAAAAAGCAGGATTGCATCTGGTCCTTCTGATCGTCTTGATCGCGTCATCGAAGATCTACGCGCGCTAATTAGAACTATTCGATCGGGATCTATCATGCCGTTGTTCCGTACACATGCCGCGCTGGATCAAGGTGCCGTCACCATGAACTGCGGAACACCTTTTTAACTTGCGCTGACCCAATCAGAGTGCGCGCGCAAGAATCACGACGCAACTTCTTCGCGACACCTGAGCCCGCCATTTTGCAACCCGTTCAATAGGGATTTTGGCTGCGAGGCTTCATCGAGGCCATTGATACTGAATCTTCTTCAACTTAAAAGCCCTAAAATGCCCCTGAAAATACTTTGAATGGCCTCTGTAACCGATTTGAGGTTTGTTAAAACTTGCCCCAGGGTCTGATTTCTAGAGAGCTTTTCTCTCTTCTGGAAATCAGCCGAACATATGGTGTGCAAGAGTGGGGGTTTGCGGGAGAGGCATGCGAGGCAGCCATGCACGCGCGCGCAGCAGCTTGCGGTATGCGGCATGGCATGCCATGTGGTGCCTTGGCTGCCTAGCGGCTGTGTTGCTGGCCTATGGGCCTTGCGGCATGGCATGCTGTGGTTGGCCTTGGTTGCCTAGTTGCTGTGCTGCTGGCCCGTGGTGCCGTGGCCCTAGGCCACGCTGGTAGCCATGGTGGCATGCCACCTCGGTAGGGTGGGTCCCACTATCAGTTCTCTCTCCTCTTTCTCTCTCTTCATGCTCTCTCTTCTGAATATGCCACAACACCATAAACATTGCTACATCACCTGTATCATAGTCATATCAACCAAGACACTGCCACATCACCTGTATCACTGTCACATCACTTGTGGGGCCCACAAATACTCTCTCTCATCAAACTTGGCCCAGTTAACCCATTTTGTCAACAATTACAATACGAAGGCCAATAGTATAGTCTGGGTTGGGAAGGCGTCTCCCATCCAGAGAAAGAACATTAGAAAGAGGAGCAGGAATAGTTCCAGTAATAAAGCCTACCAAATCTTGGCTTTCAATTAGAATAAACACCTGCGTAGATCAGAGTAGGTAATTACCAGAGTTCAACTTCAAGGAGACGAAATTTCACATATTGAGTGTTGAAGGATAAAGAAACAACGACGGATCGTCGTTTCTTGGATTTGTCTTCATTGGCGGATCAGTTGTTGGATTCATCACTGGCGGATCAGTTCTTGCTGCCATCTTCAGTGGATCAGTTCTTGCTTCCACATTCTAACAATTAAGGATGCATGCCAATACACAAGGAAAGTATTTGATTAAATTAAACAATGAAATTTGATACATGACTAATCTAAAGCATACATGTCTATCTAACAATTGAAATAGATACATCATCTATCCACACTCTACATTGCATAATAGGTATCTTGTGATATTTAGATAAGAAATAAAGATTCATGTCCAGCTGCATTATCTTGTGCCCATGCAACTGGACAGGGACCTCTATTTAGATAATAACTGACCCATGCTAATTACGTTAATAATTCCTAAAAAAAAAACATAAAATGAAAAAAATAATAATAATAAAATTTAATAATAAACATAATTTTTATAAGTAGATTTTTAAATAAATAATTTTTTTTTTTTGGAATAAGTGGTAGAAACTCGAAACTCGCATATGTAAGGGAGCAACCTAAAAATTTCTAATTTCATAAATTAGATATTTACCATCCAATATTTTATTTCAGACCAAAAAAAGAGGAAGTAAAGGGGGATAAGATTAATCTTAATTTTTTATTTAAAAAATCTTTATTTTTCTCCTGGTTGATCTCTTTCGGTCTTGTCCCTCTTAATGTGTTTGTATTGTTTCTTTTTCTTTTAATAAAATTGTTTACTCATTTAAAAAAAAAAAAAAAAAAAAAAAAAAAAAAAGAGATAAGAAGATATCTGACATCAGTGAATTTTTGGTGTCATTGACAATTGATGTGCAATTAATTTTAGGAAATTTTTATTTCAATCACTGTGGACACTAAGTTCGGTGTTCATCTGATAGCACAAAAACTCTCACCTCTCCTGCCTCAAATATTAAAATTGTTTATGTATTTTAAGATTTCAATGATGGCAGATGGCCTAAAGAGCTCCCATAAAAGGGAATCGAATTCAATGGACCATTGACGCAACAAGCCAACATTAGGTAGGTAGACAGGGTTTAATGAATTGATTTTCCATCAATACCTTTCCCAAGGGATCCATTATTAGTGTAGGAGTGAACTTCCCAGCTGATTAGACGAATGTGAAAAGCAAGGGCTAGAGCCTTGCTTTCAACTCAGACTAGTTTTTACAAGTGAATGATCTTATCTTGATGTCTAATCCCTTCAGCCGCGATTTAGAAATTGAAATTCACTCAGGAAATATCAATATATGGATAACGTACTGAAAGAACTCCAGTTACTGGTTCACAACTGGAGTCCCTCCTTTACTATTTGCCCACTTTCACTTGGCATTTCATATGAGGCTGAAATAAAAATGTGGATCCCACGATCAAGATGTCATATAGGATAAGGTTTTTTTTTTTTTTTCCTTCTTTATAGACACCTTTGAAGGTTTCAAATATTTTGTAAATTTTTTTATCCTTTTGATATAACATAATTTTTCCTTTGAGCAAGGGAAAATTCGGTAATTTCACATATTAATTTGCTCAAAAAATCTCTGAGACACTAACGGCTCTTGAAAATGACATATATTGAGCCATTTTCAAATTATCTTAAAAACATATTTTATTTTCTTAGCCTTTAGAGAACTATTGGGAATGAGTGGATGAGACAAAGGACAACTAAAGAAGGTTACATGTTTTCAATACAATTATAGATATCTCATTTCGGTAGTTATCTAAGTATATAATGGTAAATATTGTCACATTATCCATCCAAGTAGTACAATTAAGTGTAAAGATTTAATAAAGTTATACTTAGACCAAGAAACTTCTCTCTTTGTACATAATAAAGTCAAGGAAATTTATTCAAACACCCCTTTAATAATTAATTTACTATATAGAATTATCCTGTCTTTACAAAATTTACACAAACTATCCCAATAACAATGTTATAACACTATAACCCATACCGTGAGCTAAGAAGTAATGGGAGAATGTCTGAAATTTTTTTTAAGACAGTAATGCCCTTAATGAATGTAAAATGACTTAAATATCCTTTGGGTAAAAAACAAACAGATGGTGAAAAGGTTAAAAACTAATCGTTCCTTGTCTTTTCCAATGAAAGAGGCTGTTCGTGTTCTTTTCTGAAAGAAATCGCAAAACTCAGTGTTCATGTTCTTCTCTAACGAAAGCGCAAAACAAAGGTTCAAATCCATCTTCTCCAACGGCAACAACAAACCGATAATTAATCCTAATACAATATCTATATATAGAATTCCTGGCCTCCAGAGGTTTGTTTTCGTATTTCAATATCTAAACTTTTGGTTCCCAGTGGTAGAGATTGAATTTGAATGGAACTCTCTCTTGAATGAGTAGAGTTCGTATGTATTATATTTATAGTCTCAGATGAGTTCACAATAGATAGAGTCCTACTCTATCATGCAACCGATAATTAATCCTAATACAATTGATAGTTTGACAAGTGTACTAGCTATGTAATACATGCGATTCTGCATGTGAATATTCTATCGATATTCTTGTCTTTGATTTGAATTTGAAACTAATGCTTCATTGTGCTCTCCTTGATTGTCAGTATTGGTTGTTGACCTCGTATTCGTGATATCCTAGACGCCATTCCTCACTAGCATAAACTCGGCTAGAAAGCTCCTGCATAATCCTCACTTTGATGGTGTTTTGGATGAAAAGGAGATGCTTCTGCAACTCGTCCCAACGGTACTTATGCGTAGACAGAGAGGTTAGACCTGCAATTCATCCAATTTTTTAAAAGAGAGAGCAGAGAAGGGCAGGGGGAGATCAGTGAGAGCAGAGAAAGCCAATGTCATTATTGTGAGGGAAATTTTATATTAGAGTAGTGTTTTATGCTTTTACCCTTAATTTTAGAGTTGTTGAAGATAAAAAGAGCACGTGGAACTTAAAGAATGCGCAAAACACAACAAAAATATTTTTGGCCAAAAATCAAAAAGAGGTTGAGACCTCTTTTTGATTTTGGGCTTATTTTTGTTTTATTTTTATTTTTCATAAATAACACTTAAAAGTCATATCTAATATTTACATAAATAAAAACTTGTGAGAAAGAATAAAAACAAAAATGATACCAATCACAGTCTTAAAGGTGATTCTTATATTAATTATCAAGCCTAATTATAATTAAATGGACTTTTTAGTCACTTCAAGTTCCCACATTAAAACAATAGAGTATGGAATTAAAATTTGTTTTATTATTGTTGATAGATAAGACCCAAGGAGGGATGAGTGTAGATCACTCATACCATGTTATCACCATCAATATCTAGTGGATTCCACCCCCAAAAGTAAAGTAGAACCCACACCTATGAATGGTGATAAAGCCCAGTAAAGAGTACTGCGTCGGTTGAATTGAACTCATAATTACCTCTCTTTATTGTTAAGTGTTGGATCTGTCAACTTACCAACCCCCTCAAGATTTAAAGTTCCCTATTATCACACAAGGACATGCTTCCCTATTCCCCTTCGCTAACCATTGTTTAGTAAATTCAGAAAATAAGTATCATCACTTGCCTGAATTGGTTAGCACCACGTAGGAGAAGAGTCCCACCACCTTCCTCATCAACAGAGGCTATTGGTGGTGTGGTTCGCCAATTCCTTATTGCTGCAACAAACACTTGTGAAATTCTACTGAATGAATTCTCATTATCATCATTGAAATTGTAGCGATAAGTCTTGGTTCCAAACTAGAAAACTGCAAGTGCAACTATAATGCAAACACAAGGAATTCCAAATCCAAGACCCCAATTCAGGTTGTCCTGAATGTAAGTTAAAATCAAGTACGTGCAGAAAATACCCCCACACATTCCAAAATACCACCAGTTAAAGAAAGAGCTCTTGGACTTACATTCCTCTAGATGTTGCTCATCAAATTGATCTGCCCCAAAAGCTTGTACACATGATTTGTGCCCACCTTGTACAAGTGCCACCAAATATAGAGAGGAAAAGAAGAAAATGATTTGGTATAGAAGAGAATGACAAGATGTCCTGTTGTTGTTGTGGCAATTAGGTGGAGTGATAGAAGGAAGCACTGCAGATAATGTTAATAAGCTCAATCCCTACAAAACATAATATGTCTTTAGTAGGTGTTATAGTGTTTGTCTACACCGGCACTGATTCCCTCTCATGGAATATCATTGGGCCATCAGGAAATATTCAAAATATAAGTGGGTATTTTGATATTTGAGACGGGAGAGTTTGAGGAGGGTGGTGGTGGTGGTGGTAGTGGCATCGGGGAGGGGGAGGGCGGAGGGTGGATACCAACCGCTGGTCTCAACGACGCTTGTTGTCAGATTGATATCAATAAGAATATCTCCTAAAACTAGTCCTCAACAAAACCTAGTGCTTCAGGTGAGTCAAGCATGGTCTAGGTGAATCACTTTTTTATAATTAAAAAAAAGGGTATGAATCATGAAAAATAAAAATAAAAAATATTTAAGAATCACAAATCTATAATTTCGGTTATTTAGGAAGAAATGTAAGAATTGCAATATATATAGTTAGAGCATAACTATTGTCACAAGGACAAGAAATGAAGGGAAAGGAAAATGACCAAACTCAACAAATTTTGGTCAACTCAGGTAAAAATACTGAGTTTCCAACCATTCAAGAACAATTGGATCCATCTTGAGACTTTTCAATACCGGGTAAGATTTCAAGGCACTGACCATTTTTTTTATCTTGACTCGAAAAATCAGTTGATGCCAATTCCAGTTAACCCTGATTCTTCATCTACTGACCTGATGAAGTTAGACTGAGTCCATAAGGATGATTCCAACCAAGTCTGACCGATTTGAATCTATTCAGAGTCGAATCAAAATTGATGAATGTCGTTTTGTACCTAATTTGATGTCTTAAAACTTCTTGAGATGGCCAAGACAATAAAATATCAATTATCAATTAAAAAATAAAAAGAAGTTGAGAAATCTCTCATGTAATTGGAGAAAACAACTTCTTTTTCTTTTTTTCTTTTTCTTTTTTTAATAAGAAAAAGCAAACCTAATACGGACTAAATATAATCTAGCGGACAGTACTCCAATTGCTTCATCTTAATTCATTGACGTTTCTGTCATTAGGGACATCTTCTGTTTAAAAAATACATAAGAGCTATAGGGATAGGAAAAATATTGAAGGGGTGGTAGTTTTATGCTATCATGACGGGTGATAGATAAAATTTGGGAGAATGTTTTTTGGGCTGTAAGGTTGTTTTTCCACACAATCGAATGAATCATGGTCTCATGGGGTATCTATATAAGGAGAGGTGAGAGCATATCGTAAGAGATAGATAGACATAGAGTTGTTGGTGTAACTCTCACTCTATCGTTCAAAGAATTATTTTTTATAAAATTATTATTTAAAATGATTACGAAGAAAGTTTTTTCTCCCCACGATGAACATTTCATTATAGTTCCCCCTACTAATCAATTGTCCGGGTTGCTCTTTAACTATCCTAGATTCCCATCCAATAACCACAAAAAAATGTTGGCTGAAATTAGGTCTAAATTTGAAATTTCATCCTCCCATCTGAAATGCAATATTTTTCGTTGACTTATTCTACCATCTGATGATACCGATATTTTGCCAGGTGGCCCAAGAAATTTACCAACATTTGGTGTGGGGGAAGGGAAGGGAGAGAGACAGAGAAACGAACTAAAACATAGAGAAGAGAAGCAAAGAAAATAATCCGGTATCGGGCAAGATACGCATCGGCAACAAAAGCTCCGAAGAGAGGGAGCATGGAAGCGACACCTGACCAGGTGTTGACGTTTACGGCAGCAGTCACCTTGGATTGCTGTAGTGGTCCGGTCAAGTAGGTTATGAGGTTGGAACCAATTCCATAATACAAAAACCTCTCTGCTATCTCCACTCCTGCAACATTTTTTCAACTTCAGAAATTTAAATCCACAAAGCCAGGAAAGAATTAAGTTATAAAAAGCCAAATTAAGCTCAATTAAGGTTATTGTTAAGCTCTGTAATACACACCAAGGATGAAAACAGAAGATTCTCCATCTGCCGATTTCGATCAAATCGCAGGACGGCCTTAGTAGTCGATAGCACCCTCAACTCTGTCACCGAGTAGGGGAGCTTCCATTACTGTTGAAGCTACCGCCAAAACCTTCTATTTTCTTCACTTTTTCTCAGCCATCAGTGTATAAGGCCCAACGGTCACAATGATCGATGACAAGAGTCTGGTTGTAACCCAATCCGTTACAATCAAACAATCACAGAACCTTTAAATGTACCGTTTGTTAGACCACTGTCTCATGTACGTAACCATTTTGTCGGTCTCCCACATGTTTTATACAGTTTTTATGAAAAAAATATCATCCAGTCCCAAATGTAGGTGAACAAGGATAAATTAACATCTAGTGGCATAAAAGACCTAGTGACATTGTCTCAACTCATTGTACACTCAGATGGCCAAATATTATAGGATCCGACTTTATGTCACCTATCTGGTGATACAAAGTGCTATCATTGATCGTCATGAAAGCAACAATATAAAAGGATAAGGTAGTTTTTAGTATTCCAGGAGGGGTTTGGATCCTCTACAGTCATGCAGTTCCTGCAACCTTATTTGGACCGTTGGATTGCATTGATATTACCTTTTGATGTGTTCTCAATGACCTGAATGAGGTTGCAGGGGCTGCACGACTGCAGGAAACCCAAGCCTTTTCTAGGAGACCTAGGTGACTAATCTAGTTAAATCTGTACCCAAAAAAAAATCTAGTGAAATCGACATTTTCCAATATCATAGTTTATTCAAGAAATAAGATGGGGCCTTTGAGGCGTAAGCCAAAATTTTGGACAAAAATAATAGAGAGGTTTTGAGTTTGAATCATCTGTATGTATATGTATTTTTTATAGAATTCTATCACCGTCGATGTGGTGTGGAATCGTATCATTGTCACTAGATATGGACTGTGATAGAATCCCACAGAAAATACAAATACATACAGGTGAACTATTCTCAAAAGCTTCCAATGGAACATAATCAAATGCCATCTCAAAAGTACTAAAAATATCTCAAATAGGGCCCTTCCATTTTTAACGAGTGGTGGTTGTCCAGCCTTGGAGCCAGTCCTTAAGAGAAGCATGGCAATGGTCATACAGTCTCTTGAATCCTAATAGAATGGTATCATGGCATTACATATTTTGAACGATTTTAATTTTCTTAATAATTAAGAAGAGAAAATCATAATACAGCTCCTAGGATTGTACAAATCTACTTGAGATTTTTTTAAATATAATTGCAGCTCATAGGATATAAAGTAATTTCTTGAGAAAAATAACGAAATAAAAAACATCATGTACTGAAAATCCAATGAACTTAGATCTGCTTAGTTAGCTGAGCCCAAACTGATCCTCCTAGCATTTTTCTTCCAAGTTGTGAGTTGTGACAAGCTCATCTTTAGATTTTCTTTTGTAAATGTTCCATGCCCAATTCTTAATTTTCTCATTTTTATAAAGGGTATCGTTGAACCAGTATCAACACAAAAAGAAAGATTATAAAAGCTATAGCCTTCCTTAATTAAATGAGTCAAAGCATATCAATACCCACTGCGAAAATTTATAAAAGTTATGGGAGAGGGGTATGTAATTACTGTCGGCACACCATGTGCCTATTAACATAGAATTAATTTTTTTTAGTAAAATAAAATAATTAAAAATTTAATGGGAGAAGTCGCATGATAATCTGTCAGCTTATGAAAACTTTTCTTAAACGTATCTATCTCGTAGCAGCAACTAAAATTGGGTTAGCTTAAAGGTTTTTTTTTTCTTTAAAAAATATTAAAAAAATTTCATCTAACCCCCAAAAATTATGTCAAAATCGATCTACTATCCAATGATTTTCAAAAATTTCAATCGGCCCAATTAAAGTGACGGACTTGACTTAAAATGTGATTAGACATTTCTAGCATTTCTATTTGATACTGTAAGACATTAAAATGAGATAAAATTACTAATTTATCCTTCTTCTTTGAAATCGAAAAAATTTTAAAATTACTAATTTGAGTTATTTTCTCCTTCTCGGACTCTCTCTCTCACTTTGGCCATCGAAGAAGTTGGCCCCACTCCCTATCTTCTCCCCTTCCTACTTCTTCCCCTTCACTTTTCTCCCACCTGGTTTGCCATGACTGAGATGCAGCATGGGAAATTTGTAAACTCGATGGAAGAAAGCAAAGTCCAGGAAGGAAAAAAATCTAGGGTTTTCTTCAAGTGACGATGGATTTCCAGAGGAGCTTCTTCGGATGACATTTTCACTTGTTTCACTCGTCCTCTTCCAAATCTGTACTCTGTACTCTGTTTGAGGAGGTAGGATGGGCAGTTGGTCAGATCCAGTATGGATCGTACATGGACGGTAGTTGGAGTCGCTGTTGGAGATTGTAAATGTGGTACACAAATGAATGAATAAAGTCTTGGATTTTTTTTGTTAGATTCTTCTTCTTCTTTGAGATCACTAGTTCAGGGCTTCAATCTTTTCTAATCCAAGCATACGACAAGAATGATCGAATCATCCCTAAAAAAATAGAGGGAAAACTACCCATCTGATACCCTAAACTGAACTAGGGAAATTTTCAGAAAGGATGAGTTTGCATTATTGCAATTTCACCCGAGTTTCCTGCAATTCTGTCCAAGATCAAAAAACGAACGAGTGATTCCAGAAACTGCACATAGATTGAACCCAGGGGAGACTAGAAACCCTACTGGCTTCATTTCTCATAATCTTCTGTTTATCTCTCCTCTGTTATGATTACATTCGATATTCAATTTTTATCATTCTAAATTTTGGATCGATTCAAATAAAATCTCAATCTTTTTATTGTTGTTTATGATTTATCTCCATTTATGCTTCGGGAACTAAATTTTGAGTCATACTTGAACTCGTGATATGTTGAATGATGTTTAAATTGGCTAGTCCAAATTTAATGGGAAATGGCTCCATGAATTTACAAAGTCCGCCAAATTGTTCATTGAATTCCTTCATTTCTAGAAAACCATGAGTTTCGGTATCTAGGTGTGTATCCCCTTTTCCACAAATCCGAACGAGGTTAGAGTTTTTCTTCGGCATCATCACAGATGTTTTGAGGAATTGCAGTAGCTTGCGCTACTCAGATCTTGGGTTTAATTCCTTCTCTGGTGTGGTCCCTGATTTATCCACTTTAACCCAATTAGAGTTGCAATTCACAAGCCTTCAACAAGAGAGGACGAATAAGTCAGGTATTTTCTGAAATTATAGACAGTCTCGCAGGGAGTCAATGGAGGTGGGTGATGGGGTTGCGATGCTGGTGATGGGTTTGGTGTTGCAGGGTTGCGGTGGTGGTGAGAAGGAGGGTTGGGGATGATGGTTGAACATGGGTGAAATAGTCTTTCACCTTTAGAATGAGGACATTATTATCCTAAGATTTTTCAAATAGTACTTATGGCATCAACTAACGGGATTTTACTAACGAGTGGGGTCTCTTTAATTAACGGTGACAAAATTTTGGGTGGGAGATGAAAATTTTGGAAACTAGTAGAGGTTAGATCAATTTCGACATAGTTTTTAATTATGGAAGAAAGCACATGGTAATCCACCGGCTTATGAGAACTTTTCCCAAAAGTATTTATCTCTTGGCAGTAACTAAAATTGAGTTAACTTAAAGGGTTCTTTTTTATCCCTTTTATATGTCATATACCTATAATTTGAGTGAAAGGTAATGAGAAATGAACATTTTAGGAGAAAGTTTTTTCGATCTACTATTTAGGTAAGGGGGGACATGATCTGAAGCATTTCACACTTAAAAAGATGCAAAGCCCTCAACGTCCTTGTATTTAAAGTTTCCATTATATATTTCTCATTTATCTTACCACCAACAAAAGCTCTTTTTTAAATACTGTACCCCCAAGAGACATTTTATTCCCTTAAGAAAATGAAGTGGGTGAGGCAAAGTCCCTTTTAGCCCTTGCACCATTTTCTAACTCGCCGTGTCTGCTACGACAGTAAGCCTCTCAGGCTCTATTATCTTTTTCGACGTCGCTTTTTGTTCTTCTCCCAATGTGATTGCATTGGGTTGCTTCTGTGTGGTCGTGAATCTTTAATCTTTTGTGGATTGCAACGCAACTGATGCATCCTACTTCGGCAATTGTCGATGAGGCCCTTGTGAGCAAGCTAGGATTACAAAGGGCACTAACCGTACGACTGGGATTCGTCGTGTACATGTGCACTCAGATTCCTTTGATTTTATTGGCCGTTGATTTGGCAACAATGAACAGTCACTAATTGACCTTTCTGTTGTTCTCTTCGATCTCAAGAAGATCTAGCTTTGTTTTGATGATTGTTCTTTCATCTTTATCCCTAGAATTTTCAATGTTCCTGTTGATAGTATAGTTAAGTGGGCCTTGCGGGTCCCCACTGAATATTTTTGGGTTTCCTCGGTGCCAGTTAATTAACAAAACCTTGTTTCTGCTCCGTTTTCCCCTTTTGAGGATGCATGCGTCCAACTTTGCCCCTCCATAGGCTTTATTTGTCAGAAAAAAAAATGGATGAATTAATTTAAGTCAGTCTTACTTTCCTCATTTACCCATTTAAATAAGAATAATTAGGTTAAGTCAGTCTTACCTTTCCCATTTACATGTAAAGTTTTACGTTGAAACATGCGAAGCTGTCCGGTATTTTTTTTTTTTTTTTGGTAAAACGGTGTCCAGACCATAGTTAGTTAAAACGGGAATGGTAAAAAAACAAAACGGGACGGAACAGGTTTTAAATGGAGCAAAACAAAAACGGTACGGTCAAAAAAACGATCAAATATTTCGAGAACGGCAAAAAAACAAAAACGGCCGGTACGGGTTTTAAACGGATCAGATATAATACGGTACGGTGAAAAAAACGACAATATACTCCCATAAATTGAAGAATTACATTAATGAAACATGTAAATCTATTGGAAATTATACCTAAATCAATAAGAACATATGACATTTATGAAATGTTTGGTCATAAAATGGTGAGAATTATCATCTTCAGTCAAGTAGTTAATTGATATTTTATGTTTGTCCAAAACTTTAAGCATGAATCCATATGAAAAGAGAGAGAGAGAGAGAGAGAGAAAGAGAGAGATCAATGGTGGCTTACAATATACAATTGTTATGACCCATAACTCACACCCCACAGTAATAAAGTAATGAGTTTATAAACAATTATGAGGAAGTGGCAGCCTTTAATCCCACATCGGTTACATGTAGAAAGTAATAAAAATATTAAACAATATGGGATTAATCGATTCATTATTTATTAAAGATGCAGGTTAAAATACGTTAAAATACGAATACGGTACGATACACGTTTTAAATGGGTTTTAAACGGCAAGGTTTGGAGTATGGAGTATTTTAAAGTATTTTTGAGACCAATACGACAATACACGTATTAAACAGTTGAGTACGATATGACAGTACGATACACATTTAAAACAAGTTTTAACTAACAGAGGTCCAGACTTGTTATGATGCCAAAGCTCTATGCCATTTTTTTTTATATATATAAATCTTCATTTTTCTCATGGTTGACCTCTTTCGGTCTTGCTCTCTTGTGATTGTATTTTTTCTTTCTCTTTTAATAAAATTATTTATTCACAAAAAAATATATAAATAAAGACATGACAACAGTGAATTTTTGGACATTTATCTTTTAATAAAATTATTTATGGATAAAAAAAAAATAATAAAGACACACGACAAGAGTGAATTTTTGGACACAAATCATTTGTCATTGACAATTGATGTGCAATTAATTTAGGGAAATCTTTATTTCAATCATTGTCGACACCACAATGGTTTTCGTTGGATGGTACAAAAATTTTTCACTCTTCCTATCTTAAATACCAAAATTGTTTATATATTTTGAGGTTTCCATGATGGCCTAATGACGTCCCATGAAAGAGAGTCGATGTCAATGGGCCATTGGCACAAGCCAATGTCAGGTAGACACACCCATTAGTTTAATAAATTGATTTTTCCATCAATTCTTTTCCCAAGGGAACCATTATTAAAGTAGCAGAGATATTTAGTATGTTTTTAATATCTGTTTCTAAAAGGTAAAATATAGTGATTTGTAAGAAAAAAAAAATTGTCTCTCTTTTATTAAGTGAAAACAAACATTTAAAAACAAATTTATATATAAAATTTTAGAATAATATTTTACATCAAAACAAACAACAAACGCTTCTTGTTTTTTTCGTGGGTTAAAAATCAAAAATGTCGTAGTTGAAAAGTTAGGCGCAACTGTGTGATTCATGCCTAAAATTAGAAGACGTCATCATATCAATATAATGGACAACCAGAAAGACATCATCATTTTATTTTCTTTTGCAAGGGTAGACCTTGTATTAGTAAGTGTAGGAAAACAAGTCACTCGGAAGAGACAAATAAGAAATAAAAGAGTAACTTATATGTATCTTTCTTATAATTTCTCTTAAATTCAGGTGCAACCCAAACCTTTCAAACAATTATGGGTATCTCCCATAAAATCCAAATAAAATTACAAAAACACTCATTTCTTTAGTGATTTTCTGTTAAATGATGACATAATCTCAACTTTAAATGTTTAATGTCCAAAGTATCCTCAATGGAGGAGTGAAGTGACTCTATTGCCCTCCCTTCTCACTTCCCTCACGAATAGAAAGGAAAAAAGACTTGGGCAGTAGGCGACGGGTGATTGAGATGTTAATGGCTGGTCCTGCTGCTCCATACTTTGTTTAAAACGAACCAAAACAGAATCTGTTGAATTTGATGAACACTTACTCATAAAACTCTCAGGATCATCAATTGGGTGTTTGACGCATGATTCTTGCTCCGTGGAAGTTTTCACATTCCAGTAAGACCATCATTCAAGGCGACGACTGCAGGTTGCTCCTTGTTCAATCTGAGAGATTTCTTCAAATAAATAGATAAGTCTTTAGGATTTTTTTTCAACCATTACAAATTCCTCTCATCTTTAGGATTTTATTTCACAATGCTCTAATCATACCTTGTTTTTCGACTTACCTCTGCAAATCTCAATCAAGCACAACATTGCCAGTAGAGATAAACCTTCAAATGGATGCATAGAGAGAGGTAGAGATAAAGATAGAGAGGCAGATAGAGAGCTTCTTCGAAGAGATGAAAAAGATGAAAAAGAGAAATTATAAAAAGTGAAGTTAAATAAAACATAAATTATAAATGCATGGTTGGGTAGAATATTTTTAAGGGTATTATTGTAATAATATTATAAGGGATAATTTTTTCATCATCAAATGGAATGAGATGGGTTATTTTGAAAAGTAAAAGAGATGGATGACATTATGAACTAAGTTAGGAGGTGATTGATTTAAAAATATACTTCAGAAGAGGTGGGGGAAATTTTTCCTTAAAAATTAGTTTTGTATGATATATGCATAGTTTCCTGTTCTTAATGATATATTCATAGCAGAATCAAGCAATACACCTTGATTAAGAACTTCTAGCTACTTTGGAATTTTAGAAAATGGAGCTGATAGGACATGCTATGCTTGCTTTTGTCTTCATTATTTTTTTATCCCTACTTCTAGAATGTAGTATAAAAAAAAGAAGATTTAGTTTTCTTTCACCTGAAAGGACTATCTTTGATCTAGCATATATCTCAGAGGCATTATTTTTATTTATATTTATTTATTTATTTATTATTATTTTTTTACAGAAGCATTAGATCAGTATCTCAGTATGATGGGGTAACTGGTTTCGACAGTTCGTCCAAAAGGTAGATCATTAGAATCTTGTCTGTTGGATCTCTTCATTGATCCATACCCTTTAACTTTACATGTCTTATCCATATTTACTGCCACATGGCAAGTCATAAGTAATATGAGGCTAAAATTTTGATGTACTTACATCCCATGATCCTTGATCACATCTCAGCTTCAGCATAAAAGGAGTTTGCCAAGCGATAAGAGGGGGTTCTGACATATATGAGAGGATCCTATATGCATTATTTAATTTAAGTACATAAAAGTTGACAAATGATTAATCCAAATAATTTCTTAAGTATAGTGTCACATTACCCTTCTACATGGTATAATAAGATGTACAGACTTAATATAGGTATATCTCTGGACCAAGAATTAAACCCTCCACCTCATCAAATGTACATCTCCTTATATATAATAAATTTTACCTAATTGTTCTTATTTAAATGGATCAATGGGGAGGGTAAGAGTGTCTTAGTTACCTATCTATCATTGTTTGAATAAAGAGGTAAAAGAGCATTGGCCTTAGTCTCTTGTTCGGTAGGGTTATAAAATGTTTATCTTTACAATCATTCATTCGCTCAAATTGCAAGTATATAGCAGATAGACAGGTGAAAAAAGACAGTGCCGACTCTAATTTAGCGACCATTCTAAGAGATAAATAATTTTTAGAATCTTTTGCAATGATAATTAATTTCTCTTTGGCTCTCTTTGGTATAATTTTTATTTATGTTTATGAGTTATTTATGATAAATTACTTATGAAAATATATTATGAGTCATAAATAATAACGATTTAATACCATTAGACTTAAAGAAGTAATAATAGATTATTACAATAATGGTAAATACTTTTTAACCTATTTATAGATTTTAGATTATATCAATTTATTTTAAATGTAAATAAATATTATAAATTATACGAAACAACTACATATGTCATAATGTATATATTATATAATTAATTCTATAATACATACCAAAGAGAACCTTTACATTGCAAAAGATTCTAAAAAATATTTATTTCTTAGAATGGTAGCTAAATTAGAGTCGGCACTGTCTTTTTTCACATGTCTATCTACTATATACTTGTAATTTGTCCGAATGGATGATTTTAAAGACGGAACCAACCAAGTGTCAGTACAAGAATTTACATTTTTCCTGACATGTATGGGCGCCGAAAGCACAAATACTGCCAATTCATTTTTGGGTGAATTAATGAATGCCATTGTTAAGGAATAAATCAAGAAATGATCATGGAGCTTTAAAGGAGAAACATTTAAAAGTGAGCTTATCAAAACTTGGAAGAGAAATGGTTGGAAGGTCCAAGATTCATCTATTTAGCAGACCTAAGTTCATGCTATTTCTTATTTCATTAATTTTTCTCAAGAACTTTCTTATTACATGAGCTGCAATCAGATTTAAAGAAATATCAAGTTCTGTACAATCCTATG
The DNA here is from genome assembly GCA_028583415.1 of Protea cynaroides. NCBI lineage: Eukaryota > Viridiplantae > Streptophyta > Magnoliopsida > Proteales > Proteaceae > Protea > Protea cynaroides. The sequence continues at coordinate 24,647,621 of CM053271.1, read as the reverse complement.
TCGAAGCTGTACCCCACTTGAGATATTTTCAGTAACAAAAGTGGAAATTTTGCGATGACGTTTGGCTCCACTCCACAGGAAGCCTCTGGCTATTTTTTTATCCAAAATTTCCTCTTACACATCAAAGGCCCCAGATACCCAAATAATAAGCTACAATATTTTTGTCATAGAAGCTATAACATGTGGGAGCCACATAAAATGTTTACAAGAGAATGGTTTGAAACGTATACTTCAATGGCTGTGGAGGTGTCTTATATATAGTGAGGGTCGAGTCTGAGGAATAAAAATAGAAGGTTCTTGCAGCAGCTTCATCAGCAATGGAAGCTCCCCTACTCGATGACACCGTTGAAGGTGCCATCGACTACAAAGGCCGGCCAGCAATTCGGTCGGAGACCGGCGGATGGAAATCTTCTGTTTTCATCATTGGTACGTATTACAAAGCTTAACAACTTAGAGGTTAATTTGGCTTTTTCTTACCCAATTCTTTCATGGCTATCTCGATTTAATGTTGGCAAGTTGAAAAAAATGTTGCAGGAGTGGAGATAGCAGAGAGGTTTTCGTATAATGGAATTCATTCCAACCTCATAACCTACTTAACAGGGCCACTACAACAGTCAACGATGACTGCGGCCGTGAACGTGAATATCTGGTCAGGTGTGGCTTCCATGCTTCCTCTCTTCGGAGCTTTTGTTGCCGATGCATATCTCGGACGATACCGGACTATTTTCTTGGCTTCTCTCCTCTATGTTTTGGTTCGTCTCTCTTTCTCACTCTCTTTTCCCTATAGACTGTTCATACCGGTTTAATTTTTCATTTAGTTTTCAAATAAAAAAGATAACTAAATGGTAAACTATTATTATCATTAGTGTTTGTATTTCTGCCATATGGGCTTATGATGCGTATAATCTAATATTTTTATAGAGAGAACATGATCTAGAATAACCACTTGTCTAATTTCTGGTTTTTATTCAATTAAAATCCCCTTTTATATTGCCATTTTCCTAACTCTCTGAATAGATTGAAAAAACCATAAAAAAATTAAACCGATTTGTGTCATGCGGTTTAGATACATCATATTTCATTATTACATGAATAACTACAAAAATATATACTTTGTACCAGTTAAAGAAAAAATCTCTTCTATATCCCCATCATGCTCTCACGTTTTTTTAGATTAAGAAGCTTTTCGGCCATGATGATAACAAAGATGACCAGAGATATCAATAAATTAAGAAGCAATTGGAGGATTGCAAACTAGAATAAATTGAGTTCTTATTTTAAATTTAAAAAAAAAAAAAAAAAAAAAAAGCATTGACAGTAGTTGTGTTTGTCATGCTCTTAACAATGTTTAGAATCGATGGGACTATCGATTTTGATTCGACTCCGATCCGAGTTCTTGGAATCGGTCAGACTTGGCTAGAAACATCTTAAATCGGTGGAACATAGGCAAAGAGTCAAGGTTTAATCCATTGATTTCAATCTATTTTTTAAAATATTCAGTCATAGAGCTTCGATCTAAAGCATTGTTGTCTTGACTTCTGAATCATGTAAAAAAAAAAAAAAAAATTGGTCAATGAGTCTTGAAAACTCGGCCGTGTTTAAATGTTACCAGAATCGATTAAAGTCTTCCCGAGTCACTGATGAGTGACTCAGAATGTTTGCCTTTTTGTCATTTCACTTTCTCTTCATTTTTGTCCCTAGCTAGAGAACAGTGATTGTCTTTAACCACCTGGATGTATTGCAACTCTTGTCTTTCCCATGGATCACATAACACATACTTATAAAAAGAAAATTACATTTTTGTAGGGATTGGGCTTGTTGACTTTGTCTGTGATGCTTCCTTGGTTGACTCCACCTACTTGCCACAACAATAACGCTACATCTTGTCACCCACCTCAATACCAAATCATCGTTTTCTTCTTCTCTCTATATTTGGTGGGATTAGCACAAGGTGGACACAAACCATGTGTACAAGCTTTTGGTGCAGACCAATTTGATGAACAACAACCCAAGGAATTCAAGGCCAAGAGCTCTTTCTTTAACTGGTGGTATTTTGGAATGTGTGGTGGTATTTTGGGCACACACTTGATCTTAAACTACATTCAAGACAATTTCAGTTGGGGTCTTGGATTTGGAATTCCATGTATTTGCATGATAGTTGCACTGATAATTTTCTTGTTTGGAACCAAGTTCTATCGCTACAGTATCAATGATAATAATCATAATCCATTCAAAAGAATTACGCACGTGTTTGTTGTAGCAGTAAAGAATTGGCGAACCACACCACCAACTGCCCCTGTTGATGAGGAAGGTGGTGCTAATCAATTCAGGTAAGTGGTCAAAACTATTTACTGATTTCACTAAACAAAAGTTGGGGAAGGGAAGCGAAGAAACATGCCTTGGTGTGACTACTTAATAGGAGCGTTAAGGGGGTTTCCCATAATGTCACTGTTAGGAAATTTTCCATAATGTAGTAATAGGTATGTCGAAATCTTTAATGAGGGCCCACAAGTTCAAAGAAATGGAGAGAGAGTAAATTATGTGAGAGGTTTTTGGAGAAAATCCCCACAATGGTGCTAGGGAGTTTTCTTCCTAGTTGATAGAGAATTTTAATTCCATACTCCATTGTTTTGAATACCGAAATTTGATTAATCAATTTTAAAGCCTATTTGGTCAAGTAAGCTTAATAATTTATTTAGGAAACAACTCAGATGAGTCATTGAATAATGATAATATAAAGGGAGATGGTTATATGAGCAAACGGGGTAGCTACATCCTCTTATGGAGTTTTTTTTTTTGTATTTATTCTTTTTCTCTCTTCTCAAAAGAGTTAATAAAAAAGACAATGTCAAGAGCAGTAGACTACGGTTGTTTAGAAAGATATTTCTCTAAGCTTACGTTTGGATGTCAAGGAAAAAAAAATGGTATAAGACAAAAGTAATGATGAAACAATCACCACTTCTTGTCTCTATTTCTATTTTCCATTTCAAACAATTCTTTTTTTTTTTTTTTATCCTGAGAATAACTTTAATCTCAACATTACAATGGTTCTTATTTTCTTGTTCCTTATATGTTTCAGGTTTCTTGACAGGGCATTGGTTAGTGTATCAAAAAATTCAAAGAAAGGTTTGTTAGTATGTAATGTGAATCAAGTGGAAGAAGCAAAAGCATTACTAAGGTTGGTTCCTATATGGGTTACATGTTTAGCATTTGCAATTGTGTTTGCACAATCCTCCACATTCATCACCAAGCAAGGGGCCACCATGGATAGATCAATAGGTACTTCAGGGTTCAAAATACCACCTGCCTCCCTTCAAACCTTTACTAGCCTCTCCATTGTTCTTTTCATGCCCATCTATGATCGTGTCCTCATTCCCATTGTCCGAGCTTTTACCAAAAATCCCTCTGGCATAACAATGCTACAAAGAATAGGGACTGGACTATTGATTTCTATCTTTTTCATGGTGGTAGCAGCATTAGTTGAGGGAAAAAGGCTTCAAACTGCCATTGATTTCAATATAGTGGATATACCAGAAGCAACAGTTCCTATGAGTGTTTGGTGGTTGGTGCCTCAATATATCATGTTTGGAATTGCTGAAGCCTTCACCATGGTTGGTCTGCAAGAATTTTTCTATAGTCAGATGCCTAAAGAGTTGAGGAGTCTTGGTCTTGCACTTTACCTAAGTATCTTTGGTGTAGGAAACTTTATAAGTAGCTTCCTTATTTCTACCATTGATAAGGTAACTAGTGGGAATGGCCAAGACAGTTGGTTCTCAAACAATCTTAATAGAGCTCATCTCGATTACTTTTACTGGCTTCTTGCCAGTCTAAATGCGCTTGGGTTGCTTTTCTATTTGTATTTTGCCAAATCTTATGTCTATAATAGAAATATATAATGTAATCATTTGTGGGGCATTTATCCTGGTATAATCGCTCTTAATTGTATCATATGCCTACAGTTATGTTACAATAACGGTAGTATAGTTTTTCTTCCTCCCCCAAACTCCGTCTCTCTCTCTCTCTCTCTCTCTCTCTCTCTCTCTCTCTCTCTCCACCCACCCACAAAAAAAAAATCAACGAAATTAGCTTTGTTGGCTTTTGGTTTCAGCCTATTTGGTCAGATTTGTTTGGGTTTGTGAATTGATTAGGTTCGGATTTTATTTTTCAACAAGCCCTAAAAACAAAATTCAATTACGGCCCAATAAGTTTCGGTTTTGGTTTGATCCAGATTGGATTGGACTGGTCCGATTTCAAATTCCAATTTTCAAGCCTGAACTCAGGTGTTCCGACAACAGTCTAAGCTCTCGTCTTTTGTAGAACCATCGCCAATCCGAACTTTGCCACAGTTGCCATTGATGAAGATGTTGTCACACTTGAGGTCCTCATGTATGATAGGAGGATTGTGACTATGAAGATAATCCAGACCCATTAATATCTGCCTCGCCCGACCTTTCTCAGCCTTAATATCCACCTTCCTATGCTTCTTGCTATACCATCTTAAGTTTCCAGAAGTAAACAATTGAGTGATGATGTTGATGGTTTTATTTCTCTCATCGTCCCATGAACTGTAGAACTTGATTATGATTTTGTGATTCAAGGACTTGAGAAGATGAACTTGAAACCTTTCAATGTCTTGTGGCTTCTCCAACATGCAAACATGCTCGATTTGGCTCCAAGCTACTTCTATCCCGTCAATTACATTGAATCCCCTGTTCAAGAAACCCTTTGAATATTAAAAACACGCTTAAACAATGAATCAAAAGGAAATTCGAACAAAATTCACTACCGTTGAAGTCTCCTTCATTTGCACAAAATAAATTTTTTTTTTCAATGTTCATTTTCAAGAGGTAAAAAATATAGTGATCTCTAAGGGGGGCGGGAAAAGGAATTAACTTCTTCTTTTACCTATTAGAAATAATCATTGATTTTTTTTTCACAAATAAAATGTTGCACATAAAAAATTTTAGGTCAAAACAAACAGAACCTTAGGGTTTTCAACTCCATTCCATCACCCAATGGCACAACCGCACAACTAGGTATGTTGTTGACATATCAGTGCGTAGATAATGGTATAACAATCTAGATTACTACATATCTTTAGTTCCTTTTTATTTTTTTTTTAATTGTGATTTGACCAGTCAAAATCTACCCAACTGGGTAGAATTGAAATATTCATCCAACATAGTTTTAGACAATTATACGTATTGTCCCTAATTTCAAAAACTTACTACAGACAGCCCTAGTCCGTTAGCTGATTTATGTTAGTTGTTGACATCATCTCGCCCTCAAACTTTTAAGGATAAAATACCCTTTAATGGGACAATGAAGTGTTGTTGTTGTACTTAACGGAACATGAAATGTCATATTTGCCCTTATTGATAATTCTATCTTCTTCCCCTTTTCTTTTTTCATTTCACAAAGAACAATGAAAAACCTAGACCTATAAATTCCTTTGACTACTGCATCTCCTTTGACAACAAGTCCAATTACGACAATGATGACTAGTTGCAAGTTCATTCTCCGATGGCAATGACAATGTCAGCATAACAAAGCCTTAAGCAATTCTAACAATGGAATGCATTGCAAAAAATAAGAAAATTTTATATCTAGAAAAATTTCTACGTAACAAAGCCTTAAGCAATTCTGATTGTTAGTTGGAGTACTAGCAACAGTGAGAGCAATAGGATTTTCTTCTTTAATTGCTACATCTAAGTCGAGCAAACCTAGACAAGACTCTACTTGTTCTTATCATCTTTTAAAATTTGTCCAAGGGGCGGAACGCACGGACTCGGATAGGATAGGATTGTGCTTGCCAGGCCCTTCGGGTTTCATATATTGGCTGAGTTCCCCGTCACCCAGAGTATAAGAAATTAATTTCAAATCTTAGTTTCTTTTCTGTTGGATGCCCATCTGTCGATAACATTCTCCACCTCCCTACACTTAAACCAACAAGTTAGGAAGTCCCCAACTCCCTACCATCACCAAGGGCAAGCACTTCTTTTCAACCTATACTGGAAAGGATTGGGCTCAGCAGCAAGTGTTTACTTAATATCCGCATGCACCTCTGTTTTATCCCTCCAAATTAAAGAACAACAAACTAACTTGAGGAAAGAGCCATGTCTCGAACAAATCTGATGGAATAAAAAGGTCTGAAAAATTCTAAATTTGGGGAAGGTTTAGAAACTAAGTAGGCAAAAACATTTGTCACGTGCAAGTCAGATAGAATGAAAAATTTTCCCACATGTAGACCCCTAAGGTCCCTTGTTCACATTGCTTGGATAAAAATGTTTTTCACTTCATGTTTGAAAGTGAAACAACTGAGAGGGTAATAATCACGGGGATCATCCTTCACTTGCATAAAGGGGTCCTTCAAGAGCTCCTTAGCAGGCAATCTGTCCCCTGCTGCAACAAGACAATTTTTAATGAACCTCTTCAATTTAAGATTCTTCACCTTAGATAAGGCAACCGGTCTTTACTCTACCCATAACCTTCTTATAAATATGAGCCATACAAAAGTCACCATCTCTAGCATACACATCCCAAATGAATATATATCCACCAATTCATTGTAATCCTCCTCATAAAGCTTTGGTGCAATGAACTTTGGTGTTCCGACAACAGTCAGAGCTCTCGTCTTTTGTAGAACCATCGCCAATCTGAACTTCGCCGCGGTTGCCATTGATGAAGATGTTGTCACACTTGAGGTCCCTATGTATGATAGGAGGATTGTGACTGTGAAGATAATCTAGACCCATTAAGATCTGCCTCACCCAGCCTTTCACGGCCATAATATTCACCTTCTTATGCTTGTTGTGTACTATCTTAGGTTTCCAAGTCCAACTCATACAAAGAGTCTAAGTCCAACTCCTATAGGTCTCTCTCTGAATGGCCCCAAGAGTCCAGACTGCAACAATAACCTTTGCATACGATAAGTCTGTTGTAACTGCATGATTCTATATGTCAAAAATTGTTTATTGTATCTATCACAAGCGTTATATACCTATCAAAACGATGGTGAAGAAAAACATTGTTTAATTCTCAGCTCTTATTCTTTTCAAGTGGTATTAGAGCTGTCGTCTGACTCATGTCTTCCGGTTTAAATAAATTCCATTGCTACCTCTATCGACTCTTCACCCCCTCCCGCAACCTCTGTCCAGCTCTTACCCTCCAATATCATCTCTCTCATTCCTATTAAACTGGACCAAACTAACGATCTATTGTGGAAGTCCCAGTTCCTTCCACTTCTCTATGCCCACGACTTGAATGGCTATGTCGACGGCACCCTCCCTAGCCCACCTCCAACCCTTCCACCTTTTGATCCTCCTTCCTCTACTGCCACCCCTTTTGTCAATCCTACATATCTTCCTTGGTGCAAACAGGACCAGATCCTATTGAGTTGGATCATCTCCTCTTTAACCGAAAGTGTGTTGGCTCACATTGTTGGCTTCACCACCTCCCATGCTACCTGAACCACACTCGCTCGTGTTTATGCTTCTCAATCACAGGCCTATGTCATGCAATTGAAATACCAATTGTTTCAGCTAAAGAAGGGCACCTTATCTATGTCTGCTTATCTTCAATGCATTAAGCACTTGGTCAATAATCTAGTCGCTACTGCTCATCCCATGTCTGACTCGGACATCGTCCTTAGTACACTTTGTGGTTTGGCCCAGATTATGAGTCTTTTGTGACCTCCATTACATCACGACTCAACCCCACGCCTCTTGCTGATTTTCAAGGTCTATTGCTCAACCAAGAGCTTCTCAAGGATCAACACTCCTCCCCTCTAGATTTACCCTCTGCTGAAGGGAACTACACCACCAAAGGACCTGGTTATAATGTCCCTCCAAGAGGACGTAATAATGGTCGAGGTAGATCATCCGGCTCTTATGGTTCTTGAGGTCGTGGCCCTTCTCATGGCACTACCCACAATGGCTCTTCCACTCCATCTGGTACATGTCAGATATGTTACAGTTCGGGACACTCTGCAGTGGCCTACTACAATCGCTTCAATCCCCAATATCAGGGTGGCCCGTCGCCTCAACACTCCTATCCTACCGCTCCACCTGCTCACCCCACATTTGAGGCTCTTCTAGCCAGGCCTCTGGCTTCCTTTGATACTACCTGGTACCCGAACTCCGACGCAACCCATCACCTCATTGCTGAGTTTGCCAACCTCAACACTGGCCAACCCTACACTAGTTCTGATCAAGTGCGCGTGGGATGGTGCAGGTTTAACTGTTGACCACATTGGCACATCATTTCTTTCATCTTCTTCTCGCCCTTTGATGCTTAGAGATGTCCTTCATGTCCCTAAAATTACTAAAAATTTATCTGTCAGCAAGTTCGCTGTTGACAACAATGTGCTTCTGGAATTTCACCCTGATTGTTGCTATGTGAAGAATCCTCAAACTGGGACAATTCTCCCCCAGAGACGCTATGAAGCTGGTTTGTACAGGTTCCCGTCTTTACCTTCAACTCTCTACCAGGCATACATTGGAGAATGGGTCTCTATTAATATTTCGCATGATCGCTTAGGTCATCCATCCTTTCACTGCCCTAGTTCATCTTGCACATCTCCATGTTCGTCCATCTGTCTCCACCACTATTTGCACTTTGTGTCCGTTGGGGAAAGCTCACAAACTTCCCTTCGCCATCAACCATGATAGAGCCACCTCTCCTTATGCTCTGCTACACTAGGATATTTGGGGGCCATCTCTGACGCCCTCTGTCAATGGCTTTCGCTATTACGTTTTTTTTTATAGATGACTTTAGTCTTTTTTGTTGGGTCTTTCCTCTTGTAAGCTAATCTAAGGCATTTTACATTTATGGATTTTTATGTTTCAATTAAAAATTTGTTCCAATGTAAAATCAAAAGGTTTATCTGATGGGGCCATGGAATATCAAGCATTTGACAACTTCTTCCGTTCAGAAGGAATTCATCATCAATACTCTTGTCTACACACCTCCGAGTATAATGGACGGGTTGTATGCAAGCACCGACATCTTGTCGAGACTAATTTATGTTTGTTGGCTCGGGCTTCGGTACCTACATCCTTCAGGCACTCTGCCTTTGAGACTATTGCATTCCTCATTAACCGGCTCTCCATAGTGGTTCTTAATGGCCGATCTCCCTTTGAGACACTCTTTGGAAAGGCTCTTGACTTGACTGTATTCCGCACATTTGGGTGTCTATGCTACCCATATTTACGGCCCTACACCAAGCACAAGCTGGATTATCGCTCTGCTCCTGCATCTTTACTTGTACAGCAACCGTTACTGGGGCTACGAGTGCTATGACCCTCGGTTGAGTCATTCCTACATTACTCGCCATGTCACATTTGACGAGAAGACCTTTCCCTTTGCCCAACTCCTCCCCAAAATTACCCCTTCCAGACCACACGATCCCCCTCCTGTTGTCATCACCCATGACAATATTGTCACTCTTACACCGATGCAGTTCAAGTCTACTCTAGAAGGGGCCGAAAGAAGAAAGAATCTCCCAAAATTGGGTCAGGCCCAATTGGCTGACCAATCACCCCCCACTGTTCACGTGAATGTTCACTCTTGAACGACAGATTGATTTTTCACTCTTTTTTTTTATTTCTTTCCTAAAATATAATGTTAGTTATTTAGAATTTTAATTGTTTGAAAACTAAGAACTTTCTTAAATTTAGTTTCCTAAAAGTGTTTAGAAACTTTCCTATTTTCTATATTGGAAACTTTCCTATTCTCTAAAAAGGAATATCTGTTTTAGTTAGGATTTCCTATTATTTTGTAATCTTACAAATTATATAAGTAAGAAGTAAAAGAAGGCTGAGGCAGATTTAGACCGAAAAAAGAAAAGTTAAACTTTGATTTCCGGTTGAGTCTCCTTCGGTTGTGAGACTCAACCAACGGCTTGTTTTCTTATTGTTTGTTCTTATTGTTTGTTCTCTCGCTCATGTTATTGGTTGTTCTTCATACCCATTGGCGACAATTATTCTGTTAGAAGACTACCGGGATCTTTTCCGATTTGGTACTAAACATCATCAAAATTTTCGAAACTTCTCCGGACCGGGGGGTAACACGAACAAAAAACCTTGCGGTTTGTAGTTGTTTCGGTTCTCCTTCGATCGACTCCAAATTTCCGCTAGTGTTCATAATTGAAGTTAAGAGGGTCTCCTATCAATTTCAAGTGTTGTCAATGGTTGGATTTTTTAGATAAGTTGATTTCTCTATTGATTATTAAATCTGTTTTGGAGTTGGGCTGTGTAAAGATCCTGTAGCAAAGAGGGATCATTGATCTGAAGGTGCTGAACCCTCTTTGCCATCATACACCCTCAAATCACCCACCCAGCCCACCATGCACTACCCCTCACCCTACATCTGTCCCACCAACCTCCCCCCTCTGCCTGATTCCCTTAGCCCTGCCCAAGTCCCACCTGATAATTCCCCTTCCCTTGGACCCCAGCCTCACCACATGGTTACTCGGCTGCAGGCTGGCATTACCAAGCGAATTTCTAAGTTAAACCTTTTAACAACCAAGCATCCCTTCCCCTTTACCCACATGGCCACCATCTCTAATACTGACTTAGAACCGACCTCATTCATAGCTATCATTGCATTCCCCACTGGCTAGCTACCATGAGCGATGAATTTGACGCACTTATGCACAACGGCACCTAGTCCTTGGTCCCTTTTCATCCCTTGATGAACCTGGGTGGAAACAAATGGGTATTTCGAATCAAACGGCACTCTGATGGCTCAATTGCTCCTTATAAGGCTCGACTTGTGGCAAAAGGTTTTCATCAACGGGAAGGACTTATTTTTTTGACACCTTTAGCCCAGTTGTCAAGACCACTACTATTTGGATTATGCTCACTCTGGCAGTCTCTCATAATTGGTTTATTTTTCAGCTTGATTTTCAGAATGCGTTCCTCCATGATATGTTATCTAAAGATGTTTATATGGCTTAGCCTCAAGGGTTTGTTGATTCCAATTTTCCAAACCATGTCTATCATCTTCGAAAAACCCTTTATGGTTTGATGAAGGCTGCTCGAGCCTGGTGTCACAGGCTCAAAGCATTTTTAACGTCTAAGGGGTTCCAGTCATCCCTTTGTGACACTGCCCTGTTTGTCCGATCATGGCGACATCATGTTCTTTATGTACTCGTCAATGTTAATGACATTATTATCACGGGATCTGATGTTATTTCAATTACTCAGATGACTGAATTTGCAATTAAAGATCTCAGGTCACTCCATTATTTCTTGGGTGTGGAGGTCACCCGCTCAGCTGCTGGCTTGCATTTATCCCAGACCAAGTACACGACTGATCTACTTCATCGGACAAACATGGCTGATGCTAAACTGATGCCTACCCCATGTTTGGTGTCGACTTCCTCTCCAGATGATACTACTTCATTCTCAGATGTCACTTTGTATCGTAGCATAGTGGGTGCTCTTCAATATCTCACACTGACCAGACCTGACATTGCCTTCTCTATCAGCAAAGCTTGTCAGTTCATGCACTAGCCAACATTGGCCAATTGGAGTGTCATCAAGTGCATCCTACGCTATCCCAAGGCTACCATCAATCTTGGTATTCATCTCCTCCCATCTTCATCTCATGCTCTACATGTCTACACTGATGTGGATTGGGCCAGTAGCACACATGATTGTCACTCTACCAGTGGTACTGTGTCTTTCTTGGTTCATCCCTCGTTTCCTAGAGCTCCAAGAAACAACATACCATGACCCGGTCTTCTACTGAGGCTGAATATAAAGGCGGCTGAGATAAAATGGATCCAACAATTGCTTCAGGAGCTTGGGTTGCAGTCCTCTCCACCAGTGCTCTACTGCGACAACATCGGTGCAACATATCTAGCTGCCAACCCTGTCTTTTCATGCACAAACGAAGCGCATCAAAATTGATTTCCACTTCGTTCGTGAACAAGTTGCTTTTGGTCAGCTCAAGATTTGATTTGTTCGTAGCTCAAATCAAACACCAGATGTCCTAACCAAGGGTCTTCCAGGTCCTCGGTTTCGACTGTTAAGGGACAAGCTCACGGTCTGTGTTAGACCGCTTCACTTGTGGGGGCTTGTTAAGGACAATCACTATCTTACGATCACCAGCTTATCCCAATCAGTTACAAGGAGTCCAACTCATACAAAGAGTCCAAGTCCAACTCATACAGAGAGTCCAACTCCTATAGGTCTCTCTCTGAACAGCCCCAAGAGTCCAAACTGCAACAATAACCTTTGCATACAATAACTCTATTGTAACTGCCTGTAACTGCATGATTCTATACGTCAGAAACTATTTATTGTATCTATCAGAAACTATTTATTGTATATATATATATATATCAAAACGATAGTGAAGAAAACCATTGTTTAATTTTGAGCTCTTATTCTTTTCACACTCAGTACTGATTCCCCTTCTTAATTTTTAGGGAAAAAGACAGTTACCGTGGAAGAATTGGGAGAGAGAAGGTGAAAGACAAAACTGATTGCCCTAAATTGAAAATGTTTCAAAGGCTTGGGAAGACCTAGAAAAGAAGAATTGCCACTCGCTGAATTTCTTTCCGCTGAGAGACATGAAAAGGCACCTTGCTAGATCAGCCCAAAAAAACCCTATAATCGACTAGGTATTGGTTGATCTTGGCTGGATCGGGTGTTGCATGGGATCGACTCTTGCCTATTTTGAAACGAATAGGACCAGTCCCAAACCGAATTGACCCGAGTCTTTAAACTATGGTCCAATGTATTGTCCATGCACCCCCTCATGGTTCACAAACTCTCTCGTAGTCCGAATTTTTCTATGCTTCATATGATTGCCTGCGGTATGACAAAGAATACCATTTATATCCTTATTCTTAATTTGTAAAAAGTTTCATATACAACCATATATGTTATATGGTCATATTTTCAACCGACGGATGAAGAAATGTAATCTTAAAAACTACCCCTCTCCTATTGAGTGAAGGATTGACCATGTACATACCCGGTCCTTGTATAAAAACTGTCCCCTTCTTAATTTTTAGGGAAAAGACAGTTACCACCCCTACAAATACCGTTAGAAGACAAGTAAACCCACGCCGTTAGTATTTTCCGTTAAATACTGACGATGAAAGACCCATATTTTTTTAATGACCAAAGTAACCTTGTATTTTTACCAAAAAAAATAAAGGGAAAAAAGATAGTTACCTCTCCTGTACTATACCTTAATTAAAGACAGTCGACCCCCAAAGTTTTAGGAAAAGACATATGCAACCCTCTTCTTCCTCTTTGTTCCGCTTTGTCTGAACTTAAAGAGCTTCTTCTTCGTCACGTCTCTCTGCAACCCTCTTCCAATCTTCTTCCTCACGTCTCTTGCAAACTTCATGAAATTTCATTCAATGTTCCCCCTTCACCCTGTGAAATGGAGAGCTTGCAAAGATATGACAGGTTCCTTAATTAGCTTAATATCTTCAGAAGACAAACCTTACTAAGTTATCTCCAATCTTGGTAATCTAATATTATCCAAAAATTTTCAATATTGTGATCACTAAGAGTTGCAATTCAAGTAAAAGTACAGTCTACAGTGAGAAAAAACTAATCACAGCCATAAACTGATAGAGGAAAGATGCTGGTATGCCTACAAACTAAATTTCATCTTTACGAGAACCATTAGAATCAGAAAACCACTTCACAACCATGTATTTTAAAGGGAAGAAAAAGTCCTCACAATGTTAATAAAGAATATGAAATTCTAAACTTGCCAAGTCAACCAAGTATATAAATAATCAGGAAGGCACAATCTCAGGAACAAACTACAGAAATTGTCTTCGGTTCCGCATAAAATAAAGAGAATCGACAAGGAGGAAAATAAGAACCATTACTTTGAGGATTTGAACGAAGGAATCATAGTTCAAGACAGCAAAACAGATATGATGCCCTCTTGGGAGATTTTTGGATTGGCGATTGCCGCAGTGGAGCTCCAAGGTCCTTTTGGAAGCTTCGTCTCCGGGTTCCTCTCGATGAGGTGCAGAGCGAAAACAGGGGGGAGTCTCAACTAGATCACTCCGAACTCTCCAAATTTAGGGCTTTGAAGCTCCTCAAAACCTAGGATCTGCACCAAGAAATTTCATAATGAATAGAAGAAACCAAAATAAAATTGGAGGAATTGCCGCTCCTTATAGAACTCAGCTAGGCGTTTCAGGTCTAACGTTTCCCTCGATATCTGATGAAGAACTTGTCTTCCTCACGTCTCTCTGCAACTCTCTTCCAAGCTTTGTGTGACTTTGAGGTTTGCAGAGAGATGTGATGAAGAAGATTGGAAGAGGGTTGCAGAGAGGCGTGAGGAAGAAGTTCTTTTTACAGCGACGTTAATCTTAGATTTAGGAATTTTTCCATTGTCGAGATGTGAAAACGAATTTGGAGGAGGGATTGGATAATTCGAATTGGTGTTTTGTGGGTTTTAAGTTTTTTTTTTTTTTTTAATTGTAATTGAAATAAAAGATTGAGGGTAGAGTTTTTTTAGAAAAAAAAAAATATAACTTTAACATTGTTAAAAATTAGATAATTTGTCTTTTTTTTAAATTTTAGGGATCAACTATCATTAAATTATAGTAAAAGAGAAATAATTGTTTTTTTTCTAACTTTTATTATTTTGTAAATTATGATTTGATCAGTCAAAATCAGTTAAAACAGGATAGAATTGAAATCAAACCCAATTTGGGTTTTATGTCCATCTCAGTTTTACAAATCAAGGTTAGGATTTTCTACTTGACACCGATCCAGTATCAAGGCCCATTGACACTGGCACTCGTGTCCATGAGATGTGCGCAAAACTCAATCCCATCCTGATGGAAATACCAATAATATCCTCTTTGTATTTGTGATTCCCATGATAACCCAATGACTGTTTGCCCAAACGAATCAGTGGCAAACTGGCAGTGGGCCTTAGACACTAGGGTGTCATGAAGAAAGACCCATTAAAGATTTGAAAATTAAAGAAAATCTTTCCAAACAGAAAACAAGAAGGAAGAACTTCCGAATTAAGCTATAAATATAAACTATAAATAGGCTTTTAACTGCTGCGACGTCCCCAACAATGGCGATGCTCATGAACCCATGGTATGCTACTCTGCTCTTCCTTTTCAGCTCCTTTTTCCTGATGACCCAGCTAGTGGGTATTTGAATGGATACAAAAAGGGAGCTGAAGAGGAAGAACAGAGAGCATATCTTGATTACAGATAGCAGTATTCTGTCTTCTTTAAATCAAAATCTTCGTTTTCTGATATAAATCCGTTCAGTAATCGATCTTTTTCTCCATTTCGGATTTTTTTTTTTCTGATTATGAATGACTCTGTTTCCTGTTCTTTTTTCCCGATATATATTTCAGTTCTAATCCTCCAATCCTCCAATGAAATATTTTTTCCAAAAAGAAGAAAATATATTAGGATTTTGTCTCTCTGTTTCATTGTTAATAGTACAGTGATCTTAATAACACTTGTGTTTATTCCCTTGTTCCATTCATCCACGACTCCTTCCTTCAAACTGCCACAAATTATATCACACATACCAATCGCGAGCTTATCAGATGAGAAAATGGTAGAATGGAGAAGAAAAGGAAAGAGGATCGAATATACAGACTGAACCTGAACCTGGTACGCTGAAGAAATCCAAGAAGGTAGCTTTGGGATCTATCGAGACCGATTCTCAAAAGGGACTGATTACTATAATCATCCCAAAAAGATGGCTTGGTTTATCTTAATAAAAGAGTAATATTTTGTTTTTTTTTTTTAAATTGTAATCTTCTCTTCCTCATGTAAAGAAGCTTCGTGCTTTAAGATCTCATAGTAATTCTATTTTTCGTGGTAGGTAACTCTGTTTCAGATTAATCATTCAATCTATTTTACTGATTTAATAAAATTTAATTTCTTGTTTTCTTTCAGAAAAAATTTATGTAATATTTGCTGCTCTTGTGAATCCGTTGAATGTATAGTGTATCTATTCCTTTCCTTACAAATTAATATCTTTTGTATTTTTTCAGTAGCAACCTTTATGCAAATCTTGATGTTGTTTCCTCTTTTCTATTTTTTTTTTTTCTAAGGGTAATTGAATGGAAGAAAAGGGAAATTTTTTGACTTTAAAAAGAAAAATTTCATAACTGTAACACATAATGATTGTATAAACTATTTAAATTTCTTAATATATTTAGTAATAAAAATAATATGATGTAAAATTTATTTTATTTTAAATGCAAGAGATTTGAACGCAAAGTGAAGTGGAAGTTAATAACTAAATAAGGAATCATTTGTAATTAATTACACAGCAATATGATAGCATGTATTGTAATCATTACACAAATTTTATTTTTAAGTTAAAAAAATTCACTTCCAATTCATTTCCCTTCCCTCCCCTTTAATTCCCCTTATGATCAAACACAGCCAATGTGAGGTTTAGTGAACTTGTGAGGCCTATGGCCTGAGCTTTTCATCTTTGTTCAATCCAAGCCCATATGGGGGAAACTATGCTGGTCCTAACCAAACTCCATGATTTGCAACCTAATTTCTATCTGCTTCAGGGGTTGGGTTCTGTCAGGCCTTTTACCCGAAACCCATGCCATCATGTCCTCAATTGATGTGGTGTGCTAGTTGAAGAGTCCAATTCGTCCCCAATTATTGGAGACTCCAATCGCCAATCTAGCAATTGGAGTTAACTAGGTGTGCCTATCAATACATCAGTAGGTGTGTCTGATTAACTGTAATCGTTGGATGGGCGATTGGAGCCTCCAATAATTGGAGACGATTTCAACCCCTAGTTGAGGACCAATTTCAGGGGCATGGTGTCCTATCAACATCTAATTATGTCGGACCCAAATCATCTCCAATCACTGGTGAATTTTAGCACCGATCTAAGTGTTGGAGTTTAACCGGTACAGATACCAATTCATGGGTATTTGCACCGGTTGAAATCCAACGCTTGGATCGAAGCTAGAATTCACCAGTGATTGGAGACGATTTTTTTTAAATTATGTCTAACATTTCAAACCAATCAAACATAGCGAAGTGGGCCTTCAGGCAACAAGGCTTGGTATGGTTTCTTTCTTTCCGCTCTTGTACATGTTAAAATATATATGTTGGGGAAATCTGCCACGTCACCAATAAAACAATGACACTTAAGACTCAGTCAACCGCATAGACATTCTCACGTGGACATAAGAAAGTATCCCTATAAATCCAATCATAGGGGTTAAGGATAAAAACGGTATTTACGAAAAAAGCACTATTCACTATAAATAGATTAAATCCCGAGAATTTAGGTACGAAAACATTAATTACTCATTCTTGGGATTCTCGCTCTGACACTTCGGACTCTAGATTTCTCTCTTGCCCCACCACATAAAAGGTAGGCTCGGATCCCGGGCTCATTGATCCTTCACAGATTCCTAACTTTGGCATAGGAGTAGACCCAGGGCCATAAGGCTCGTCCCTCCCTTGTCTCTTGTCTTTGTCTTGCAGGCCCCGTCAGCATCACGGACCTCGGATACGGAATTTGGCTGAAACAATATAGTTAAGCTATATCGTTAAGATAGACCATCAAATTTAATTACTTATCAAAATTGCCTCACATTCCCCTTTTGCCACACTGTTGCCAGTGTGTTCTTCCCAGCTCTCACATTCCCCCTTTCTCTCTCTCTCCTCGCAAAAAAAAAAAAAAAAACAAATCCCCTCCCATTGAACTGACTATCAACTCTTCTTGTACTCCTATTTCCCTACTGGTATGTATAACCCCAGAATACGCCGACAGCATGTAGATCCTTCTCCCTTATTTTATTAGATATTTGTGAAAATAAACAATTGTGAAGGAGAATGGTAACAAAATCCATTTCATATGAGGGACCCTTGGGGGCAATTCATCTTGTAGAAGAAAACATCCATAAAAAGAACCGCCCAATTAGCCAAAAGATCTACCGGGAGTCCAAGTATTTTGCTTTCTTACAACCTGCACACAGAAAATCTCCTCAACAAACGAATACGGTTCTTGGATCCGAGAGATACCATTTAGTAAGTTCAAATGTACTTTTTATGGGATCTCATCATCATGCATGAAGTGCTAAAACCACCTCCAAATTATGGGATCCATTAGATATGAATGGTGATTGAATCCTGCAAAGTGTATACGTACGTGCATGGGCACTATTCCATCTAGCAGTCCAAGGAGACAGTTGTTTGCCTCTGTCTGAATGTATACAGCCTCCATAGAGTCTGATTGAACAATACCATTAATAATATTATATTATTTACATATGCAAATCCCAGATAATCTCATTGTTGGATCTCCTGCCACTTTAAGACTAGATATTAGATTCACAAAAAAAAAAAATATTTAAAACATAAGAAACTAATTATTACACCCACAACCAGCAACAGATCACCTTACATGTGTAACATAACCACATTGACAGTCGTAGTTTATCAGACATCTCCCACTCTTAAGTCCCAATGTGAAGATAAGAAATAACTGACTTTTATTCATTAACTCCATGCAGTAGTTTATCAACGAATAAAGGGGGGAAATCCATGCAATAGAATAAACACAAATTATGCTGTTTTGTCTCTTCTAAACATCAAAGCAAAGCATCATGACAAATTAACAAAGTATGAATGATAAATAGAGTTTTGTGTAGAAGAAACAAGAAAATCGAATATGATAATTTTCCATCTTTCAACATCAAGCCGAAGCAGAGAATGTTCTTCTCACTCAAATTTCAAAATCAAAAGCATAAACCAATTCTTTTCTTAGAACGGCATTACTGATATAACACTACTCCATAGTCTCAAGCATCCAAAAAAAAAAAAAAAAAAAACAATCCATAGTCAGGAAATGAACCACCATAGGGAAAAGTTCTTTTAGATTTTAAGACAATTTCCAGTATTCTGAGATTCCTTTTCAGTTTTGAACAAAATAAAGGGTAATACAGCCGAGGCACACACGTTTAAGAAAACTAGTTCAGGGTAGCTTACTCTCCTGACCCGCTAATAAAATCCACAGGCTAGCCCCATGGGTTGGTTCATTGGACTAAGCATGGTCCTCATCATATAGAATTCTTCACACTTGTGTAGTAAGATTGTTAGAGTGTTTCAGAAGAGTTTTTTAGAATTCTCCACCCATGGAAGGTTATAGGATTCTTTTAAATATTGCTTATACATAGAGTTTTCTAGAGTTCTTCCTACAGAGGTGGGAATGTTCTAGGTTCCTAACTACAATGTTCTTATCTGTTGGATGAAGGACACATGTATAAATCCTAATTAAGGATGTAAATAGATCGGATTTGTCACGGATAGGCTAGTATCCGAACTCGAATTGGACTTCTCATCGCACTATCTGAATCCGATCTGGAATCCGGCAGATTTGTAAAAATTCAAATCCGAATTCAAATTCGAATTTTAACCGGATATCTAGTTTAAATCCAATTCAAATCTAGACTGAAAAAATAATGGAATCAGATGTCGATCTGCCCTGTTTGAATTCAGGGTGAACTTGTGATGACTCCTTTCAATAACTAATTCCGATTGAATCGGTTTAACAGATATAAAAGAAAGCAGTAAGAGGCAAGGTCATAAAAAATCTCAGTTTTCTTATACCTAACAACTATAGAAAAATACACTCTAAGCAATAAGTAAAAAACCTAAGAAGAGAAGCAATTGACCAAGGACTCCTTGCATTAGAAGAACGATTCGCCACACATAATAGATCAATCAAATCACCGCCGATGATACAACACAATGAACATGAAACAATGATACGTTGTTGGTAATGAGACAGAGAGAAGACCAAGCACTGATTGCCTAAACGAAGAAGAAGTGGTGAAGGGGTCGCGCCTCTCTCTCTGCCTGCAAACTGCAAAACCCCTAGATGAAGGAAAAACAACAAAAAAAAATCATATAATAATCTCTTCACCTTGACAATTGTGTTAAAAAAATATGTAAAAACCGTCCACCATTCCCAGCGGTCTAGACTCCAGGACACGAACCCTGGGGGATCTAAATCCTCTCCCGCTGAGTCGGCGGAGTCTCCCTCCCAAACCCAGGCAGAACGGATTTCTATACCCCACCCCCGCGCCTCGTCTCTTCCCATCCCCTCGAGTAACCCCATGACCCCACGCACACCCCCCAAACGAAATATAATAATTCTTATTAATAAAATCAATTAGATATAATATCTTTTATCAGGTATTTAAGCATTTGACCCCACGTCACATTCCCTTCCCTATGTAAACAATGATAACAAACGCAATATAATAATTACTTATTTAATAAAATATAGATTTTTAGGAATATAATAATTGCTTATTTAATAAAATACATATATTTAAGTGGATCGGAAGAGATTATATCCAATTCATTTGAGTGATTTCCTAATTCGATTTTATCTATCTGAATTCACATCCGAATCCAATTATTTAGATTCAGATTCTCTTAAACGGTTGTGAATTCGAATTGAATTTAAAATTTTGACTATCTATTTACATCCTTAATCCTAATCTTTCATTCCATTCTTTAATGCCTATAAATATAGGTACCCTTGTTTGGCCAAGGCACCTAGCAACCAAAGCACCCAAGCTTATAACAAGATTTCCAATGCAATACGCTCTTCATTCTCTCAAAGCTCTGGTGTGTTCTCTTCTTTCTTCCTAACTTTCAAGGAGTAAGGCTGGCTGGTATGAGCAGAGCGCTAAGGGTCGGCACGATTAGCTTAGTGAAGCCTAAGGCTGTGACTTTACGTTTGAAATATTATGCTTGTGGTACCTTATTAGCTACTTCTCTTTAAGACTAGAAATATTTCTACCCATAGCCTGATTTCTCATTTCCACACCCATTCCCATCTTCGCCCTCCACCCTCCATCCACCCTCCACCTCAAACCTCCACCCTTCACCCTTCACCCCCACCTCTGTGACCACCTCTGTTCTCTACTCCCACCCCCTCACTCAGTATGTCTCCCCCTCCTCATCCCTTCCCCCACCCCACCACTATCCACATCGGGCCCCTCTACATTTTCAGCTCAATCAACGTAGAGAACTTCAAACCTCCAAACAAATTCAGTTCCTCGAGAACAAGAGTAGTGACGGATATAGTATTATCATTGTATACAACACCATTGGATTCCACTCAACTCTGATCCCATGAGTTGAGAACTCACCTGAGAGGATCATCACGGATCCCTTTCTTAGACTCCCAAAAAAAGTGATATTCCAAAGAACAATAAAGGAAGGATTAATAGCAACAAATGGAGATGCATTTTTGTTAAGATAGTGGTTTTGTGGCGTGGGGTGTGTGCTATACTGCAACAACATTGACACCACTTACTTGGCGGCCAATCCTCTGTTTCGCATGCACGAATAAAAACACATCAAGATTGTTTTTCATTCCATGTGTGAGCAAGCTGCATCTTATCAACTATGGGTTCGTTTTTTGCCTAGCCATGACCAAACAGCAGATATAGTAACCAAAGGACTCCCGTTGCCCCACTTTTAATGGCTAAGGGACGAGCTCAACATTGTTGCCAGACCACTCCGCTTCCGTGGCTGGGGTGGAGGAGGGGGGGTCAAAAATATCCAATTATCCATATTTCAAAATTCAATTCTACTGCTTAACACAAGCTAGTCGTGTGAAGAAAAAGATCACATTAATCCCTCCTTCATTCAAGGGCCTCGTTATCTATTGTGTGAGGTATATATACAAGCTGTAACAGTTAACATTTTTAACTCTATAAATAGAACTCCTAATCTCAGTAAACGATGGAGGGGAAAATTCAAACAACTCGCTCCACTCTTCTTATCCTCTCAGGTTACCTTATAAGAATTCTTGGGGTTCTTGGGGTTTAATTTACAATTTCTCTAAGTGAGTGTTTTATTTGAGAATGCATGTAAGAGTTGTACTAGTGAGGATTATTTGTTGAGTATGGGATCCACACACTATGTTGCCAAGGTGAGGCAGGTGATCTATAATTTTCCCCGATATAGCAAGAATAGCTCTATGCAATTGCCTTGTGGACGTAAGTTACTAAGCATGTATCGAACCACGTATATTTTTATGTCTTTTCATCTTGTTTATTTTCTATGCTTCACATTTTTTCTGTTTCAGTATCATACTTGGCAATGGTATGAAAAGTTTTTTGCAATAGATCTTTCCCTCTACCTAAGTAATTTGGTGTAGGAAGCTTTCTAAGTATCTTATCTCTACAAATGATAAGGTAACTGGTGGGAATGGCCAGGAGAGTTGTTTCTGAAACAATCTTATAGAGCTCATCTTGATTATTTTTACTGGCTTCTTGCTAGTCCAAGTGCACTAGGGTTGCTTTTCTTATTCTATTTTGCAAAATCTTATGTGGGGATATAAAATATAATCCTTTGTGGGGCACTTATCCTGTTATAGTCGCTCTTGATAGTATCATATGTCTACAGTTATGTTACAATAATGGTTGATGTATAATTTTTCGGGCCTTGGTTGGGCCTATCGGGCTGGTAGTGGGTTGGGTTCAATTTGGTCTCAATGGTTAGGCCGATAATAAATCGGTTAGCAACTCCTAGCCTCTCTCTCTCTCTCTCTCTCTCTCTCTCTCTCTCTTCTCGATATATCTCATCTCCACCCTATGCAAGAATTTGACAATAAAACTTAAATTCCAGAAAAATAGAGGCGAGATGGGGTGTGGGAAGAAGCCAGGTGGGGAGGGGTGAGATGAAGAATTTACAAATATAAAAAATCAGGTTAGGGATAGGGTGTATTTTTGTTTAAATTTGGTTTGAGCATCAATTTGGGTTCGGGTTACTGTTGGCTTTGGTCTAATTGGCCCGGTTTTGGACTGCCCATTGGATTAGCCCGGACTGGATCGAAACCAATATATTTTCTATGCCTCGACCCAAATCTGGTCCAATAAGATTTCAGTTTGGTTTAGTCTGGGACAATTCGGGCTGGATCGGTTTCGATTTTCAGTTTGGAATTAAGAGTTTATGACAGTAGTAACAGCAGAATTTGACTGATTAGGAAAACTAAATTAATAACAAGAAATATGATTCTCTTACATCTTACAACTGCTATATCAATCTATGTTAATTTACCAAAGAAATGTAATGTTAACCTGACATGCTTACCAGGAACTAAGAAAACAGAAAGAAATATTCCCATATTGAATTGCAACAATTCACATTGCTTGGATAAAAATGTTCTTCACTTCATGTTTGAAAGTGAAACTAAGAGGGTAATAATAACGCAGATCATCATCCTTCACTTGCAGAAAGGGGTCCTTCAAGAGCTCCTTAGCAGGCAATCTCTCCCCTGCTGCAACAAGACTATTTTCAATGAACCTCTTCAATTCAGGATTCTTCACCTTAGATAAGGCAGCCGGTCTTACTTTACTCAT
Organism: Protea cynaroides; assembly: GCA_028583415.1. Classification (NCBI taxonomy): domain Eukaryota; kingdom Viridiplantae; phylum Streptophyta; class Magnoliopsida; order Proteales; family Proteaceae; genus Protea; species Protea cynaroides. Next base: position 24,624,227 of record CM053271.1, on the reverse strand, counting down.
AACCTTCTTATAAATCTGAGCATGGTTCTTACATTCACTATAAGGCAATTCAAAAGTCACCATCTCTAGCATACACCTCCCAAATGAATATATATCCACCAATTCATTATAATCCTCCTCATAAAGCTCTGGTACCATGAACTCTAGTGTTCCAACAATAGTTGGAGCTCTCGTCTTTTGTAGAACCATCGCCTACCCAAGATCGCAAATCCAAACTTCGCCGCATTTGCCATTGATGAAGATGTTGTCACATTTGAGATCCCTATGTCTGATAGGAGGACTAAGACTGAAGATAATCCAGATCCATTAAGATCTGCCCCGCCCAACCTTTCACAGCCTTAATATCCACCTTCTTATGCTTCTTGTTGTATTGTCTTAGGTTTCCAGAAGTAAACAATTGATGATGATGTTGATGGTTTTATTTCTCTCATCGTCCCATGAAGTGTAGAACTTGATTATGTTTTTGTGATTCAAGGGCTTGAGAACTTGATTAGGTTTCCAGAGGTAAACAATCTTAATCTCCCACGGGACACAACCCAAACACTAACAGAAATTCAGATCTAGGTGGCTTAATTCACGTTTGTCTTGAAACCAGGAGTAACAGGAAGAGTTTTTGGGGTGAATATGTTGGCCATGTGTTGTCATTGTTGACAACTTGCCTGAGGTGGCAACATAGTTGAGCTTACAGTCAGAAAAATGAGGAGAGAGATTGTCTGTGCAAGTGGCAGTAATGAAGAAGCCTTAGGTGTGTTCTACAGTGTTATACAATGTGTGGGTCTCACTGATGATGTGGTTTGTTTGATGAGCGAGAAAATATAAAGAGAAAAAGAAGAGAGAGAAACTCTAGAGAGAAAATGGAGGGAGAGTGTGGGACCCATAGTGGGTCTCACTAACTGCATCGCATTCATAGTTGATGTGGTGATGTGGCAATTATAGAAGGAAGAGAGAGAATGATGTGGCAAGCATTGCATTGAAGAGAGAGAAAAAAGAGAGAGAAGGAGGAGAGAGAAATGGTGGGTAGGACCCACTGAGGTGGCACTAGGTCCCACTGAGGTCCCACTGACTGTGTGGCCAGTATTGTTGATGTGGCAAGAAAGAATGATGAGAGAAAAGGAAGAGAGATAAAATGAAGAAAAAAATCTAGAAAAAGAATGATGAGAGAAAAGGAAGAGAGAGATTGAAGAGAGAGAAGGAGGAGAGAGAAATAGTAGGTAGGACCTACTGTGCTGAGGTGGCATGCCACCATGGCAGCCAGCTTGGCTAAGGGCCGGGGCACCACAAGCCACAGCAGCATGGCCAGCATGCCTGCCGCAAGCAACAAGGCTCGCAAGCCTGCCATAAGCTGCAAGGCCAGCAGCCTGCCGCGGGCGCCATGGCTGCCTCGCATGCACTCTCCCGCAAGCCTTGGCCGCCCCTTGCAAACATGCACAACACCTGTTCAACGTATGGCAAGGAGAGAGAGGCACCCTACTGCCATCGAAATCCTAAGTATCAAGTTTATAAAGAAAATCGATTACAGACGCCATTTTTGGCATTTTCAGGGGCATCTTGGTAATCGAAAAAGAAAAGATTCGAAATGGACGTCCATAAAAGAGCCGCGTCATCAAGATGCTGATCTGGTGGTCTACAAAATGGTGGGCTATTATGTGTTGCGGCGGACGTAGTTGGATTCTACCGCGAGTGGTATGATTGGTTAGTTGCAGGTTTACTTCGTGGTCCGCGTCACATGGAGATGGCACCTTAATCCCGCATTGTGCATGTTCAGTACTGTGGTGAAAAAGATTCTGATCATGAGGCATTCATTCATCTCGATCGCGCCTGAGGTGATCTGACTTGATCTAACGGCCAGATTCAGATCCCGCTTTTTGCAAGTGATCTGATGGCTGATTTGAGAGATCCCCACTCTAGCCAATAGGAACTCGACAGCCACACCTGTCCTATCAGCGTGGCTCCACCCCAGTGCTTCACGGGCCTACGGTAGACCCTAAAAAGATTCTGTTTGTATTAATTCGAATGGTCGATCTTCCAATGGTGATATCTTAGCCATCCGATATCCAAATCGGATGGTTCAAGTTGTTGCGAGCTTCTTTTTGAATGCTCTACCTTTTGAGAACGATAAGTGGAGGAAGAAGAAGTTTTCTCTGGTTTTTGGGTAAAAAAGACACTATGAGGTTGGAGGCTTATGGTTTAATGTTTTTATTCTTTTTGCCTACCTCCCATGGACTGTTTTGTGACTCCATTGAGTAGTATTGAAGGATTAGAATGGTGGTGAGCCATTGATGGAGCTATATTGAGGCAGAGAAGAGGAAGATGCTTGGGTTTTGTAGAATAACCTCTCTTTGAAGGTGTAGTGTAGGTTTAAGGCTGTGATGTTACCACCAACCTTCCATGGGTTCAATGAGGTTCCATTAAGCAGTATTGAAGAGCTTGAATGAGGTTTCGTGAGAAATGGTTATGGTTTGAAGCTTCATTGAGAGCCTCAATAGGGTTTGATGTGTTCTCAATGCATTAAAGGCATTGAATGTTGGTTTATCATTATAGAAGAGCTGTATGAGCTTGAGTGAGCCTATGAAGAGCTATATGATGTGTTGAGGCTATATTGAAGAGAGGAGAGCATTACCAGGCTTCCCAGAGTTGCTTCAGAGTCTTCCCAGAGTACGAGAAACTTATTCACAAGGGTTGTAAGCCTTTCAACCTTGTATGAGCTTTACTTTATTATTTCTTGTACTCATTATATGTTAGTTGTAGGTGACAAATGATGAAAACCTAACTAGCCTGTAGTAAAATTGTAAGGGCATGTTATAAGCCCGAAAATTATTATTGTTTGCTTCCCGTGGGTGTGGGTTAAGCGTGGTGTGTGCAGCATGTGCTGAACACTGGTACTTTGATACCTGAATTATTGGCATTTTTGTACCCTCCTAGTTTTATGTTGGGTAAACTGGGTGTATGTAGTCCCTGCTGTGTAGGCAGTTAAAAGTAGAGTATTGAGTTTACAGAGCCCGTAGGACATTACTCCATGGACTAGCCATCACACACTGTGTTGGTGAACCACGTATATCTATATTGTGGATGTATGTGCATTGTTTATATTTTATATTTTGTGAAATGCGTGGAATGGCCTGCAGGATGGGTACGCGCAACATGGTAAACCTGGCCACTCTGTGGTAGCAAGGTAGTTGTGCATATGATTGTGTATTTGGCAATTTATTCAATGATAGTGTAGTTGTGCTCAGTGAGTAAAGCATCAACTAAGGCAATATTGGTCTTCAATGAATTATTTAGGAAGAATTTTGAAGACACTGATTCACCTCCCCCCTTAGTGTCAACCTGTGATCAACATAATATTGTAAAAAGCTCCGGTGAAAGCAAAGAGGAGAAAGGGCCGCTGGATTGGATCCTCGAAAATCTAGCGAAGGAAGATCAATTGAAGATAAGAATGGTGGAAAGCCAAACAAGAAAGAGCTCTTTTAATTTGCTAATAATACCAAAGGATCCTATATTTCTATGTTTATTGGACCAAACCAGTGCCATTGTTGACCTGAATATATTATAGCCAGAGAAACCCAGAGATTAAAGAGGACTTTAGCAACTAAAGCCCACTGCCAAATTTGTGGATCTACATCATGATCATCAACCTTGGCCTACAATATTTAGGATTCATGATTCCTGTTTTGTACTTTTTGTAATAATCCTAAATTTTACATATATTGTATTGCAATGTAGCAATTAATTTTACCTTACATTGTATGATTTTTGTTTTTGTGATTTTTTATACAACTTTTTAGAATGGAGCCTATTTTATTTTTTATTGATTTAATTGTGATCTCTTGCAACTTGAATATTTTAAAAATCTTTAAAATCATCCACATAATATTAAATAGGAGAGAGAAAAATGGAATGTTAAAGTAAAACATACACTGTTATGATCTCACATCGGGATCCTATACCTACCAAGTATGGTTCTTAAGTCTTGGGGTTTTCCCACCTAATAGGCTAGTCTTTTGGGTTGGGTTCTCCCTTGGCCTTGAGTTGTAACATTTGGTGGTTTCATTGAGAGGCAGATGCTGCCGGAGGGACGACCTAGAGAAGGACTAACCTGGGAAAGGGCAACCTGGTGAAGCAGAGTGAAAGCCGTCCAGAGTGGGCAATCTAGAGTGGACCGACATGGGCATCGACTTTGAAAAGGGGGTGGCAATGTTATGATCCCACATTGGGATACTATACCTACCAACTATGGTTCTTAAGTCTTAGGGTTCTCCCACCTAATACGCTAGTCTTCTGGGTTAGACTTTCTCTTGGGCTTGAATTGTAACATTTGGTGCTTTCACTGAAAGCCGATGCTGTGGGAGGGGCAACCTAGAAAAGGAGCGACCTGGGAAAGTTCTACCTAGTGAAGCAGAGTGAAAGCCATCCAGAGTGGGTAATCTAGAGTGGCCGACATGGGCGTTAGCTTTGAAAAGGGGGTAGCAATGTTATGATCCCACATCGGGATCCTATACCTACCAACTATGGTTCTTAAGTCTTGGAGTTCTCCCATCTAATAGGCTAGTCTTTTGGGTTGGGCTCTCCTTGGGGCTTGAGTTGTAACATTTGGTGCTTTTACTAAGAGGCCAATGCTGTGGGAGGGACGACCTAGAGAAGGAGCGACCTGGGAAAGGGCTACCTTGTGATGCAAAGTGAAAGCCGTCCAAAGTGGGCAATCTAGAGTGGGCTGATGTAGGCGTCGGCTTTGAAAATGGGGTGGCAATGTTATGATCCCACATCGGGATCTTATACCTACCAGGTATGGTTCTTAAGTCTTGGGATTCTCTCACCTAATAGACTAGTCTTTTGGATTGGATTATCCTTTGGGCTTGAGTTGTAACATACACCCACAACTTATACTTCCTTTCTCTTTTTCTTTTTTTTTTCTTTTTTTTTTTCTCTTCTGATTCAAAAGCCAACAGTGGGAATCGTGGGATCAACGTTTTACGTCTTTCAAAGTCAAGTCAAGTAACTCCTAATCCATGGTATTGGGTCCAAAGCCTCTCCTATTGATTGGGTTTCATACCCATTGCCCCAAGAACCTCCATCCACTACTCCCTTTGCATTCATATCCTTAACACCCCCCCCCCCTTCATGGATTCCTAGTTTTAAGGTGGTAGGGAATCTATCAAGGGGATATCTGAGGCAGGTTTCAAACTTTCAACAAGGGTTTCCTTTGAACCTCTAAGCATCCTCATCAGCTATGCAGGTATTTTTTTTCTGCAAAATCTCATTTCGTTGCAAGCTTTGCCTCAGTTTTGCTCTTGCTTTTCTATCACCATGTACCCCTTCTTACTCTCTTTTGATTTCGTTTCAGTAGCAGAGACCTTGGATCTCTTGTGGTTTATCCATTGTTCAGAGGGAAAGGGTTTCACTGAGGGTGAAGAAGGTAATGCACTAGATGAGGAGTTTTGGAAGAGTTGTTGAAGGATGGTTGGGTTAAGAAATGTGTCCCACTATAAATTTCTTGACTAAGGTTCAATTAATTGAGTTCTAGAGAAGGACATAGGAGAAAATCCATGGTTGTTTCTTTGTCTGATCAGGTCTATACGGTGCTAAGAGTCCTCAAAATTCCTACTGGTTCCTACTCTCATGGAGGATTGGGTCTCCACAGCGCTAAGATCTCCTGCAAAAACTAGGGACAATGGCCGCAATGGGTGGCTGAGACGGCAATGCATGTCGATGGATAACCTTCGGACTAGATCGATAAACCATAGAAGGACTAAAAGTACCCTTTGAGATGACATCCTGAGAAAAATTAAACTACGACAGGTTCAAAATTAAATTTCGTTTACTCTTGTAACAACATGAAGAGTGAGCTTTAGTGCTAATCCAGTAATTGCTCTGTAGAAATTAGAAAACATTTGCACAAACAATGGATGTGTAAGATCTTTACGGGGGTTTGCAGGTATAGGGAAAGGTTGGAGGATGGAGATCGGGTTGCAGATTGTAGGGAAGGGCAGAGAGATCGAGATAGGGTTGCAGGTTGTTGAGAAGGAAAGATGGAGATGGGGTTCATAAGAAAGAAGAGGGAAATGAAAAGGGTAAAATTATAACTTCATACCAAGTTAAGGGCAATTTTGACATTTAAAATTTGTCAAACCGTATACATTGTACTTTAACAGAACCTAACTAACGGAGTTGGGTTCAGTGTTATAACTACTAAATTACAAAGGGATGTCTATTGGATTGACTCCAAATGGAGAGTGCGCTTTTGTCATATTACACAAGGGGGGTCTATAAAAGTTGTCCTCCAATAAAGAGACAATTGTTACTTCAAGTCCAATGAGAGTTTATTATTTCCTGACATTTTTAATTCTGTCACAAGAAAAAATAATGTGGCAACCTTAACCATTAGATAGAAAAATAATGGTGTGGGTAGGTCAATTGTCAAATTTTAGATTGGAAATCACAATCATATACTCACTATGTATTAGCATACACACACTATATGTTCATACACGCCTACAAGGCTCCAATTACTCTTATTTACTCTTCAGTAGTCTTTGATTTTTAGATCTCATTGTCGGATGATGAACTCTTTTGAGTTGGAACTTTACATGTGAGTAGGGACCATGGTCTACCTATCCACGGAATTTGGACCCGTATGACACTTCATGTGCTAGATCTTTGGATTTACTAAAACGTATATGGTAGGCAAATCTTTACTTTGTCTTCCAATAAATTTTATTTCTTTTGAGTAAGAGAGGGAAACAAAGACAACTGCTAGTGCAGTTAACAGTTGAATGCCTCACCAGAGAATGCAGGTAAAGAGGCGACGGCATCGTCTCTCCTATCTTCATTGGGTCAATATATGCACTCCCTACCTTAATCATTGTTATGTGCAAATGTTTTGCGAAAGAAATTTTCATTTTTTTACCCTTCTTTTGGTTTTTTAAGAATTTGGATTTTTTTTTTTTTTTTTGGTAAACAAAATTTGGATTTTCTTGACTCATAGTAACTACTTTTAGCGATTATATATCATAATTTATTTTTCTTATTTAATATTTTACAATGGAATCCTCTTGCTGCAAAAATTGATGCCACCCATGAAGAACCTTGTATTTGGATTTTGGTAGACCCCTTCAATTTGCCACTTTGGATTTTGGTAGACCCTTTCAATTTGCCACTCAAAATATTGTGCTGGCCTTCATTTGCTGAGCAACAAATCACTGTCCAGGAAAATTTCTAAAAGTTGATTACCTATGGCTCCATTATTTCTAGGTAAAATGATGAAAAATAAAAATATTTTATAAAATAAGATTAGTCACCACTAGTTTTAATGAAAAATATAAGAAAATGCTTTGAAAAAAATATGAAAAATTTACATCTATGAAAATTTCTATGTAAAATATCATTTTCATGAAAACATTTAAAACCAAACAAATAGGGCCCATTGTTCCAAACAAAAAAGATACCAGGTGGGGAACCAGAATTATGATTGTTTCTAGTTGGTAAATTATGGGCAAGGTTTTAGTTCAATGGAATCGGTCATTTTACAAACCGATCCAATACCAATTCGGATTGGATTCTGCATTGGTCTAATGACGCGTATTCGATATTGATTAAAAAAAAAAAAAGAGAGAAATTGAGTATCGGATCGATCACTCATTGAATCGACTGATTGGATACCTTGTGGGTTTCTCTTGATGAAACCCAGATGGACCAAATCTAGAATCTTGGGAAAGACAGCTAAAATTAGTTACAACATAATTTTGACGGTTATACAGAAGAACTTTCCAATTAAGCTCTACATATATACACTATAAATAGGCCTTCTTTCATTGCAGTACTGCCGTCACCACAGTGAAGATGCTCGTGACCCATGAAGGTATGTTTCCCTGTTCTTTCACTTTGAGTTCCTTCTTCCTGATGCCCAGCTTGTGTGTATGGGACGATACTTATATGAAGAGAAAAAAAAAAAAAAAGAACTAAAGAGACAGAAGAAAGAGCATATCTTGAATGATTTTGATACAGAAGCATGCACCAGGTTGTGGGTATGTGATGATGGCACGTATTACAACTTTTAAGTCGTATAAGAGTTATTGGTTTATGTTAATGGAAGAGTAGTATCCTGTCTTGTTCAAAATCGTAATTTTCTCTTCTTCATATAAATCTATTATGTAGTCTGTTCTGGTTACTCTGTTTTGTGAAATCTTTTTCCAAAAAGAAGAAAATATATTAAGATCTTATCTCTGTAAGTGATCTTCATAAAACAGAGCCCTTGTGCTGATGATTCCCTTGTTCCATTCATCCACAACTCCTTACTTTTTTACCAAAAAAAAAAAAAAAAAAACTCCTTCCTTCAAACTATCACAAATTATATCACAAATACCAATCGTCTATTTATTCTGATGAGCTTATCAAATGAAAAACATGGTAGAATGGAAATGAAAATGAAAAATGATCGAGTATTCAGATTGATCTGGAACTTGTTGGACTTTATGTTGTCATTGTTGGTAACTTGACTGATGTGACAGTGTTTGTGAGCATTCAGTCAGAGAAATGAGGAGAGAGAGTGTCAGTGTAGGAGAGAGAGTGTCAGTGCAGTGGCAGAGATGTGGCAACTTCACTTGTGTATTCTACAGTATTCTACATGTGTTTTAGATGACTTACAATGAGTTAAATGAGATTTTATACTGATTTTGATGAGAGAGAGTGTCTGTGGACCCCACTGGTGATGTGGCCGAGTTTCTGATGATGCGACAGTGTTCCTGAAGCTTTTTTTATCATGTTTATGTTTCTCATGTTTCTGGTGTTGTGGCATTAATGAAGAGAGAAATTCAAGAGAGAGAAAGAAGAGAGAGAATCAAAAGAGAGAGAAAGAGGAGAGAGAAAAAATATGAGTGGGACCCACAGGTGTGGTGACAAGGTGACATGTCAACATGGCAGCCCACGGCACTTGGTATGCATGCACACAAAGTTTCGAGTTCAAATTCCAAGGTTTGATAGAGTTTTAACTTTGAGCCTATTTTTGGTGGGTCCCGCAGTAGGTTCATGAAAATCCGACAGTGGAAAGATGTAGAGCGTCGAGTTATCTTTCCAACGCAACTTGAATCACTCAATTCCGATGTCGGATGAGCGAGATATCGCAGTTTCTGTCGGATCGCTCGAAAAAGTCATTCCACAAGTTGTTTAGGGGCAATTTCGGCATTTCACAAGTTGTTAAGGGGTAATTTCATCAAGAAAAAGAAGAAGATCCGAAATCGGCTACCCAAATGAAGCCACGAGGCTAGATTCCAAATGGACGGCCTTTAAAGTTGCGGGCTAAGGTGTGATGCGAAGATTTCGTTTAGATTCCATCGCGAGGCTTCTGGTTGGAAGGAGGCAGTTTAAAAGGTGGTTCGTGTTTCACGGAATCGGCGGTGTGGTGCGTTCATCGTGCGACGACAGAAGAGATTCTGATCCAGCGCTTCACGTGATCTCCGATTTTCGGAGGCGTGATTTATCCAGATCCAAGGACTCAGATTCAATCCCGCCTTTTTGAAGTCAATCTGACGGTCCGTGCTGAAGATTCTTTGATCGACCAATCATATCGCGACAGCGCATCGGCGGCGCGGCTACGGTGCGGCGCGGGTGCGCGGTTATAAAAGGAAAGATTCTCTTTCCTTATCTGTGATTGACCGAACTTCAAACTGCCATAACTTCTTCATCCGAGCTCCAAATCAATCCGTTCAAGTTGCAGTTTCCATATTTTTTGATGCTCTATACATTGGGTGCCGTTGGGAGTAGTAATAGTGTAGAGAAAAATTGAAAATAGGGTTTTGAATCTTAACATAGGATTTTTCTAGGGTTTCGTGCCTGTGGGAGTGATCAATCACCAACTACCTCTTCTCTGTACATCAATGGAGTGCTAAATCCCTGTGAGAGGTCAGTAGAACTTTTATTTTCATATTCATGGTGATTATGGGTTGTATGGAAGAGATTTGAAACCTATGAGTAAGGTGTGCTCTGTGAATCGATCTCTATCAACATTGAAGACTGTTGGAAAGTACCTGAGAGCAGTGTGAAGCTTTAGAGAGAATGTTGGCCATTCGAAAGCATTGTTTGTGAGATTCTCAATTCTTTATCTATTTATGCTTTCAATTTATTGTATGCTAGCGTAGGTGCAAATTGTTGAATACCTAGCTAGTGGGGGAAAATTGTAAGGCAAATTTATAAGCCTAAAAAAAATTGTTATTTGCTTCCCGTGGGTGCGGGTTAAGTGTGGTGTGCAGCGTGTGTTGAATACTGGTACTTGATACCTGAATTCCTGGCACATGTGTGTCCTCCTAGTTTTATGCTGGGTAAATTGGGTGTATGTACTCCCCACTATGTAGACAGCAAAAACAAGTGTATTGAGTATATACGGAGCCCATTGGGCATTACTCCATGGACTAGCCATTACACACTGTGTTGGTGAACCACGTATATCCTGTGTTGTGGACTGTATTTATTTTCTTATATATTTTGGAGTGCGTGGAATGGCTTGCAGGATGGGTGTGCAAATCTAGTAGACCTGGCCATTGAGTGGTAGTGAGGTAGATTTGCATACGCTTGTGTGTGTGTGTAAAAGAATATATCTCCATCAGCTCTGGGCAGCAGTAAATAATCAGGAAAAAGTTTCAGACACTGATTCACCCCCCCCCTCTCTCAGTGTCATATCAAGTTCATCAGAACTTGGAACGCTGAAGAAGCCGATTCTTCGATTGATCCAAAAAGGTAGCTTTGGGATCTATCGAGACCGATTTTGTTATGATTACCCTGGCATCGTGGAAGTCGGCAAAGGAAGGCACCAAACAAATGAAGGATTAAGTGTAATGCCTATGTGGCAAATTAATGTGTCAGCTTATAGACAATGGTGAGAGTTGTTGGGACAGCTGTAGGTAACCGTATATGATTATGATACACTGTAGTGGATAGGGAAAGTCTTATGAAATGTTATAAAAAGGAACCACCTACATAGGAATGAATACGAAAAGTATTATCCTCTCAATTTCATCATCTTCCTCTCTTCTTCGTATCTTCTTCTAGGAGATCTGGTACCCTCGAAGTAGCAATTTCATTTTTCAATCCTAACAGATTCCCAAAAGGTACTGATTACTATAATCATCCCAAAAAGTGGCTTGATTTATTTTAATAAAAGAGTAATATTCTGTCTTTTTGAAATTGTAATCTTCTCTTCCTCATGTAAAGCTTAGCAAGGAAAAGAAAATAAATTAGGATATGATGGACCTTGAATGACACTGAAAGGGGGGGGGGCGAATCAGTGTGAAAAACTCTTCCCTTTTAATTGTTTTCTTACTGCCAAGTGTTGATGATGAGCCAGACTGTCCCACACACAATCGTATGCAAATCTACCTCGCAACCACTCAGTGGCCAGGTCTACCGGATTTGCACACCCATCCTGCAGTTCATTCCACGCACTTCACAAAATACATAATCAAAACATTCCACAACACAGAGGAGTTACGTGGTTCACCACCACAGTGAGTGATGGCTAATCCACGGAGTAATGCCCAATGGGCTTCGTATTTACTCAATACTCAACTTTCAGCCCTTTACTGGACAAGGATAATCACCCTAAATTTTCACAGCATAAAACTGAGAGGACAAACACTGCCAAGGTTCAGGCTATTTCAGCCAGTGTCCAGCACCCACTGAACACAAATCAAAACAGATAGATTTTGGGGCTTATAGAGATGCCCTATAATTAAATCTCAAACTAGCAATGCTTTCAATAATCTTTTTGCCTAAGCTAGCATACAATAACCTCCCATACCACGTAGGCATTCAACTTTCTTAACCTACTCCAGCATACAATATATTAATCCAGTAAATAATAAGAGAGTGGAGAAAATCTCACAACTGATGTTTTCTGGCATCTGAAATCATATGTAGTACTCCTTCTCTTCTGATAATCAACCAATCACGAGCCATATGCAAAGAAGCTTCACCATCATTCAAAAGTCACAACAGTGCATCAACATCGGCACAAAAAGAAAGGATGAGTGATTGTTTTCAATTCCCCAAGCCAAAAATCATGAAAAACAAGAAATAAAAGCTTTTTTCTTCAAAAACGTCTCTCTGCCTCTGTTTCACGCAGCCTACAGCTTCTCAAACCATTCTCAATAGAAAGAGAATGAAAAACCTAGCTCGGTGCAATTTGGATCATCGGATTTGACCTCCGGATGATCAAGTTATGAGGAAAACAAGTTGGGCCAATAAGAAAATTTAAAAAGGAATCTTCGAGTAACATTTGATGCACATGCGAAGCACCGTAGCCGCGCCGCGCCGCCTGGGTGTCGCGTTCTGATTGGCTAAGGAGGGAATCAACTCAATCAGCCCTCGGATCAGATTAGAAAAGGCGGGATCGAACCTGATCCCTTATATCTGAATAATCTGCGTCTTCGAAAATCAGCTTGAACGACAGCCTTTAGATCAGGATCTGTCCCGCTTCCGTATTGCGCGTGCGTCACACATAATCACGGCTCAGCTCCCATGTGACCCGGCGCATTTCTTTAAAATGCCTCTGTCGAATCAGAATACTCGCAAGAGAATATGACGCATATGATGCATATACACACGATCCCGCCTCCATCTAGACCGTTCAATAAGCATCAACCCTTCATAGCTTCATCTGGACCACCGATTTGAGATATTCTCCTTAGTAAAAAGACCACATTGCCCCTGAAAAATCTGACAATGGCCTCTGTAACTTTTGCACTTTTGTTAAACTTTCTACGGAGTCGATTTTCCAGAGAGGTTTTCTCTCTCCTGGAAAATCGTCGAACAGTTGGGCGGCATGCAAGAGAAGGGGCCAGTGCCCGCGCGCGGGCCTTGCGAGGCTGTGCCATGCGGCGGCATGGCTTGCGATGGTGCCATGCGGGCTGGCCTGCTGGGCCTGCCTTGCTGTGGTGCCATGCGGGCTGGCCTGCTTGGCCTGCCTTGCTGTGGTGCCATGCGGCTGGCCTGCTGGGCCTGCCTTGCTGTGGTGCCATGCGGCTGGCCTGCTGGCTGGCTGCCTTGGCCCTCGGCCAGGCTGGCTGCCTTGGTGGCATGCCACCTTGGTGGGTCCCACTTTCTCTCTCCCCTTTCTCTCTCCTCTTTCTCTCTCTTCTGATTCTCTCTCCTCTTTCTCTCTATTCTGATTCTCTCTCCTCTTTCTCTCTCTTCTGATTCTTTCTTTCATTGCATGACGAACCACAAGACTACAACCAGTATCAATCTCCCTCATCAGACTTGGTCTGAGTTGTCGACAATGACAATCCAAAGTGCAACAGGATATTGTACCTGTTTTGAGCAATTATTTTTCGTGGTAAGTAACTCTGTTTCAAAGTTAATCATACAATCTATTTTACTGATTTAATAAAATTTATTTTCTTTTTTTTCATGAAAAAAATAGGTAATATTTGCGGCTCTTATAAATTTTTTCAATGTCTAGGTTATCTTTTCTCCATTCTCTACAAAGAAATATCTTTTTTTTATTTTTTGAGCAGCAACCTTTATGCAAATCTTGATAGTATAAGACTGTTCTTTGAAAGTTGTTTTCCTTTTCATCCTTTTTCCGAACAGCAGCCTTTCTTTTCATCCTTGCGCAATCCAAGCCCATGTGGCAGAAAGTGCTATGCAACGGTTTGAATGAATTCTATATAACGTATTGGGAAAGATATCTATCTCAATAGGAGTCCTTTAAAACTAAGTGGAAATCTCATACATATTGAGCTATAAGGTTAAGATAGATCACAAAATTTGATGGGTTGGTTACACATCAACACTGCCTCTTTGTCATGCTGCTGCCACTTTGCTTTTAAGAGCAAAGTGGTCCAGTTGTTGTTCCAAAGCTTTCATGCTATCTCCCGGGAGCAAGGTACCCTCTCACCTTCCCCTTTTCTCTGTCCTCCCAAAAATCTATTGAGGATTAGATATATTAGATATAAGATCATATATAGACATATTAGATATAAGCCCATTACTGGCACATAAGTCTTGTATACTTACACTTTTTTTTTTTTTTTTTTTGAGGGGGGTAAAAGTGCTCTTGTATACTTACTTCTTAGCATAACCAGTGGAAATCTTTATGAATGACCGGTTATAGATAGTAGGCTTAGATATAAAAGTGTAAACTGTATTAGTCTTATTTCATTAATCAAGATTCTATCTTCGTCTTCCTCATTACTCTCTCGGTTCTTTATGGTATCAGAACCGCTGAATGTGGTCTCTTTTCTTGTTTCTTTCTCCGGCAATGGCAGCTCCAAGGGTCGATCCAGTTCCAAGAGTTGATCCACCACTTTATCCGTACCCCTCAACGCTCAATGTGTCAAATTTCATTTCCTTGAAACTGACTACCTGTTATTTCTTCTTTGGTCTACGCAAATACTAACCTTAATTGAAAGCCAAGATTTGGTTGACTTTGTTACTGGTGACATTCTTGCTCCAGTCTCTAAGGCCTCGTTTGATAATACTCCATCTCCTTACTTCTTAGTTCCAGAGTTAATCCGGAGTAGAATGACGATTGATAAACACGGTTCAAGTTTTGACTCCCATGGAGTGAACCGTTTCAAAAATGTCTCTGGGAGCTAAAAAAACTAACTTCTCTTACTCTGGAGCTATTACCACTATTGACTGTCATCACCACCACCACTAGCACTGTCATAATCACCACCACCCCTCCACCGCCACCATCCCCACCACCACCCACCACCCATAGCAGCCACCACCACCACCACTGCCGCTGCCACCACCACCAGCGCCACGGCCGCCACCACCACCACCCACCACTTACCATCAATGCCGCCACCACCACCCACCACCTACCACCATCGCTGCCACCACCACCACCCACCACCTACCACCACTGTCGCCACCACCACCCACCCACCACCTATCACCACTGCCGTCATCGCCACTACCCACCACCACCACCCACCACCACCACCGCCACCACCGTCGCCACCATCACCCACCAGTACTACCTCCACCACCACCCACCAGCACCACCACCCCCTACTGCCACCAACACCACCACCACCACCCCCACACTGTCACCAATACCACCACCACCACCATCAAACAGTATTTTGGAAGTATAGTCTTTTAATTTTGGAGCAGCGTTATCAAACAGTATTTTATTCTAAAAATCATGACTCTGGAGAAGAAGTAGAAAACGACTCCAGACCAGAAGTAACTTCATGGGAGCTGGAGTGTTATCAAACGGGGCCTAAGGTTCTTTCTCCAGATGGGAGGCGTCTTCCCAACCCAGACTACATGTTGATGAACACATTTTATGTGTGAAGGGCATAAAGTATGCATCTCTTATTATATTTATGATGCTTCTTGGGTATTTAATGTTGTTTTTTATGTTTGTAGGGTATAAGTGAAAGAATGGAGAAATCTGGGCTTAAAAAGATAATTTTATACATTTTTTGTGATCTTGTCCAGTTAATTCACCCAGTCAACTCAGCAGCTGGGTATAAGATGAATTGTATAAGGAGAGCCATAAATTTTCTTTATAATATCAGTCTTGGACCAAGTCAAAGAGTAGTCCAATCTGGATCCACATCGTCTCCTCCCTGAGATTTGGGAGGAGGGGCGGCGACTCCAGTGGATGGTCGCCACGTGGAGGTCGGATGAATCCGACCCCTCCGTTCGAGCAGACAAGCCGAGCCAACAAGGGATGTCGGCTCAAACGGAGGGTTTGGATTCATCCGACCTCCATGTGGCGACCATCCACTGGGGTCGCCTCGTCTCCTCCCTGAAGTACAGGGAGGAGACAATTTGAATCCGTCCAATCTCATGTGAAAAATTCTATTCTCTTAAGAAAATATTCTTTACTTATTTGGAATCAAATTTACAAGATTGGCATGGCATAGAAGAATGGAAAGCTCCAATCGATTATGGAAGTTTTCAAAAAGAGATAATGATGCTAAAGATACGATGAGTTGGTGCAAGTTTTTTTCTACTCAAGAATCGTCCACATACAATGAACCTACAAGATTGGAATTTGGTTACCAAAAGTATCTCCACAAAATCTCTTGTAATCCAATTGTAAAGATTGATTGTGATCTTTAGTCACTTGTATATATATGTGATGCTCAACAATAGAAAAAGAATCCAATAATTCTATTGTAAGCTTTTTTTTTTAGTTTTAAAAATTTATGATAGAGTTTGAGATTCTTAGTTTCTTCTTTTCAAGTTGTGTTCTTCTTCTTGTTTAAGTTTATTTTTATTTATTTTTTTAAGTTTTAATTTCAATTATAGAACTCTGTAGTAGGGTAGATAAAAATAGGTTGTATCCCATTACTAATTTAATTTAGGGGAGAAGGTTTCATTTGTAATCATGTACACATCGCCTTGGAATGACAACAAGATGACGAGCAATGACAGAGGAATCTCCAACGAGATAAGTTTTTCTTACATTCTTTTATTTTTAATTTCGTTCCCTTCTTGCAGTAGATTTGTGTTACTCTATGGTTAATATAGTGGTTTCGTAAATCTTTGTGCCGTTAGTAATTGATAATTATCGTTTTTGTGACTTGATTAATTTTTATTGAAAGTAATTAGAGTGGTTAATTCTTTCAAATCAATTTGGTATGCTTTGCTTTATTTGAGTTAGAATAATAGCAATTCTTCCCTGAGATCGACTCGTTACTACACGATACCTTATACTTACAGTCACATACATATTTTATTTCTATCACACGTCTTAGGTGAGAACGGACAGATTGGTGAAAGCTTGGATTACCAGAACCAATGATCCGACTTATGGATCAGATTGTACCTGATTCGAGTTCAGGGACAGAAACTCCAAAGAAGAGTGAATTCACTCAGCAAGAAGAAGGGAAATTTCTATTCAAATCATTCGATACCATGTTCTATTACAATTCATGTATTTATACTTTCCACAATCAAATCAGTTATTGAATTGAATTTGAAATTTGAATTAAAGGCGCTTCATGAGTTGGCACTCTAAAATTTCACATTTTCAATCTTCAAACCTTTTTGGTTTCACCACTTTTCTTTTTAGACGGTTTTGCCCCACTGTCTTGTCCACATCATCACTTGTGTGTGTATCATACCTCTCTGCAGTTTGCCCTTAAAACAGATGCACCTCAAACTTTTTAAACAATTATAAAGATACCATTTTAAATCAAAATAAATTACAAAAAAAAACCTATTCAGTTAGTGAATTTTCGTTAACTAATGACCAAAGGTAAAAGTTAAAATTCTAATACCTAAAATACCAAATGGTTAAGTTAACGGACCATTTTACCCCTTTAATATTACCTTAAAAAAACTGTTGGGTTAAGAAATCCTATCATCAGTTAATATATAAGGGCATAAAAAGGTCCATTAACATAACCATTTGGGCATTTTAGGTATTAAATTTGTAACTTTGATTTTTGGTTGTCGGTTAACAACAGAAATTCACTAACGGAATAGGTTTATTTTGTAATTTATTTTGATTTATGGGGTGTCTTTATAATTGTTTGAAATGTTTCAGGTTACCTGATTCAAGATCAAACTAGAGGAGAAAGTACCTATAATTTACTCTAAAATTTATATCTTTTCTCCTTTCTTTACAAATTAATATAACCTCTATTTCTCTATTTAGGACTGTTGTTTGAAAGTTGTTTTTCTCTCTTTTTTTTTTTTTTTTTTTTTTTTTGGATGAACACTGGATGGGATCTAGTGAACTTGTGAGGCTTAGGCCTGAGCTTTTAATCTTTGTTCAATCCAAGCCCATGTGGTTGAAAGTATGCTGGGCCTAGCCCAAACTCCATGATTTGCAACCCTAATTTCGGTCTGCTTTACGGGTTGGGTTCTGTCAAGCTTTTTATCCAAAGACCATGCCATTATGTCCTCAATAGATGTGGTATTCCAGTTGAGGACCATTTTCAGTGGGTATGCTGTCATATCAACATCTAATTATGTCTAACATTTCAGACCAATCAAACAGAGCCGAGTGGGCCTTGAAGTACCAAGGCGTGCATATTGGGTTTCGTCCTTTTTGCTTCTTATACATGTTAAGCTATATGGTTAAGATGCATCACCAAATTTGATTGATTACGTATCAATACTATCTCATATTCCCCTTTCATCACACTGTCGCCAATGTGTTCTTCCCAGCTCTCACATTTCCCTTTTCTCCTCTCTCACAAAAATCCAATACCCCTCCCAAAGAACTAGCTATCAACGCTTCGTGTACTCTATTTCCTACTGGTATATATAACCCCAGAATACACTGACAATGTGTAGATCCTTCTCTCTAATTTTATGATATGAATCGAAATTGAACCAAATCAATTAAATGAAACCGGCGCGAGCCAATTGACTCCCTCAGTTCACCTATAGATCCCCCTTCTATTTGAAGCCCAAGGTGGCATTGTTGTACTTACAATCTTTTGAATAGGAACCACTTCAACCAAAGTCACCCCAAACCAGTTAGCCTAGCCGATACATTCACCAAACAGTCCACCAGGCAAGAATAAAAAAAGGTTAAGATGACTCGCTCAACATTTGTGATGAAACCTATCAATTTGTGGTGAGTGAAAAGAATACAAATGAGGATATGAAAGGAGACAAAACCTGTAAAACATTATACCCATAGCTAAGATATATGGATTACGGTTTGAAAAAACAGATTTTCACATCGGTTGGAAGAGGGGTCTATCCAAGGTTTTTTTTTCACACCCTTTAAAGAGGAAAAAGATAAATTTGTCTATAGCTGGTAACAAGGATTATACCCTAAGATATTTACAGCCCCAAAGCCCTCATCTACAGCACTAACGGTCCCTTGGGAGCAGTTCAACTTACAAGAGAAAACATCAATAAAACAACCATCCATTTAGCCAATGTTGGACTGATGTGGCCCTTATTACCACGTCAGCCTGATATGTGTGCTAGGTGGGACCCGTCATTCCTTTGTAACTGATCTTGATGGGAGACAGTTACAGGGAGGCATATAAATAAGGGGACTCTGGTCTCCAAAAAGATACGGGCAATTCATCACGACGTATCATGTGAGAGACTGAGAAACCAGAAGGCAGTCTCCATCACAGAAGCGACAGAAACTTGACAGCAGTATGGCATCGATCACTGGTGTTCTACGTCAGACACGGAGGTATATGCATCTCTATTTTGGCTTACATATGGTAACAGAGCCTACTAGAGTATTGTTTCGATACAACTGAAGTTCAACACATTACCAATAGGTGTCAATCTCGAAACAGATACTAGGTTCTTGGAACATAATGGAATATTAAACCAATTTTTCAGTTCCTGTATAGATCCAAACACCAATTATCTCCACCTAAGATTGCACCTAGATTACTGAGTAGGTGGTCCTCTCAATATTCTATGGTGGGTTACTGTCCAGAAAGCTTACATAGTATAGGTAATATGGGTTGTATAACCAAAATCAATCCACCAATAATTGTAATGAGCATTATCGAAAATGAACTCAAAAATAAGTTGTCATATCCCTTACACTCAAGATGTGCCTATGCACATGGATACGAGCATGGTGTCCTAGGGAGCTGAACTTTCTTTATAGGGGTACAAACAATAGATTTAATGGTTCTCACAAAATACTCGTCAATTACCTTCAGACATTCCTGTACAATAGTAATCTATGAATGGAACTTCTGAAGTACTTACTTTTATTAGTCTTAATGAGCTTTACGTTAGGTGATTACCATGAGGCCATTTCTGATAGAGAGCCATCTCAATGGTTAAACATGTATCATTGAGAGTAGAGAGCTCTTTAATGGTCATATATAAATCCATTAACCCTTAATTAGTTTTTTCAATAAGCATAGTTAATCTTAACCAATAAGGGAAACAAACAATTTCGAAACTGTAACTAATGAAAAAACATGCGGCCAAAGAGTTGCAGAAAGAACAGGCATAAAAAAAATATTCTTTCAACATCAGTACATCCCAACCCAAATACAACCTAAACCGAACCAGACATAATGTCTTGAACCAGAAACTGAATTGGTTCAGTACAGAATTGATTCTTTATTAATGGTCAAACCAAAATGAACCAGGTTCAGTAAAAGTCAACTATTATAGTTGATTGGTTCACTTAAAGGTTAAACCAAACAGTGCTTAATACATTCTGTTATGTACATAAATACAATGACATTCTGTCTTTAAATGTCACTAAAGTAAACTAAATTTTTAGCGACGTTCAGAACACACTGTCATAACAAATAGAGTCACTGTTTACAAATTTTAGCGACGTTTAAAACATACTGTCACAAAATTTACAGTCACTTGAAAAGTGACATACGGTCTGTAATAGTGGTGACATGTAATAAAAAGAAGTTCAATATTACTAAATAACACAAATTACAGAATATTATGGTTTAAAACCCGGTTTGGATTAGTTCGGATTCAAACCAACCAGATTGGTTTAACCAGGACTACCTGGTTCAGTTCAAAAGGTCTCCGGGTGAATCTGGGGTCAACCCATATGGCTCCCGGGTCGGATCTGCTCTTTCAGCCCGGTTCATATATAACTGAATCAAAACCCATATCAAATAAAAATAAAAATTTTAATTTCAAAAACCCATAAAAGGACCAAAAAGCCCTTAAGAGGTCACTTAATTTTCCACTAAAATGCCATTTTGATAAACAGTTATACAAGAAACGTGTTCTTGTCAAATATGCTGTCTCCTCAAGCCGCAATGGATGCCAGGGAAGGATAGTGCCGGGATTTTCGGCAACCACCCAGCGACTCCAGCCGACGGTTCTTTAGGCCGGAAAAGTCCCGACTATCGCTGCAACATCATGCGGTAAAACTGAATTTATTTATTTAATATCAAAAACTGCAAGTGCCGGGAGTTTATAGGGAGTGCCAGGATATCGGTAGTCACCCATAGATTCCAGCCGATTGCTCCTCAGGCCCAAAAGAAAAAAAAAACTCCAGTAGGTGCTGCAACCATGCGGCCGAAACAGTTTTTTTTTTATTAACTTAAAACCATATTGCAAAAAGGGAGGACGACTGTCGCCACAACCCGTTGCCTTTAGAGGCTTCGCCAGTAGGTGGGAGGATCTGGAACTAGGCGTTATGCTGGTGCTGGTGGAGGTAGTGGTGGGAAGCTGGTTGACGATCTATCGATAGATCCCCCCCCCTTCAACCCGACCACCGCCCCCCCCCCAACATCCGCCCTGGTCGGTGTCTTCCTTTGCTCCCCCCCCCCTTGACCAACCATGTATCTCTTCAAAGACTGCTTCATCAACAGAATCGTCGGCTATAGGTCCAAAACCAAAAACCTTTCCTCTTTAAAAAAAAACATGCAACCAAAGAGTAGCAGAAAGAACAGGCATAAAAAAAAATTATTCTTTCAACACCAGTACGAAACTGATCAACTAGGCAATCGTCATGCTCTGATACCATATGTAAGCCAAAATAGAGATGCACATACCTCTGTGTCTGACATAGAACACCAGTGATCGATGCCATACTGCCGTCAAGTTCCTGTCGCTACTATGATGGAGACTGTGATGGATACTGCCTTCTGGTTTCTCAGTCTCTCACATGATACGTCGTGATGGATTGTCCGTATCTTTCTGGATTGCCCGTAAAGTAACAGACTAATTTTGGAATAATGTCCAATGACGTTTTCTAAAGGAGCATTAAATGCATAGTATCCCATATGCGTCTGTAGTATGCAGTCTGGTGTTCATATATTTTTATGTTATCAGATATCGCATCTTCAGTGGGAGTTTTAGGAGAATTTTAAGGAAATCCAAATTCGCCACAATGGAAATTGGCAAAAAATATTTTCAGATATCTCCAGTGAATGATGGTTCACATGTTGGTCAATCATTCAGTTTTGAGACATACACTAAATGTGGAGAGACTAAAGATACACTTCATGATAATTTTGTATGCTCGCTGGAGGAGTAATATCCTAAAAAAGTGTGAAGCAACCAAAGATTGCATCCTCTATATTGTAGCAGAGGTAGTGGCATGTTATAAGGCAGTTTCTCATGCATCGTGGTTCTGTCATTTTATCACAGATCTCTAGGTTATTTTGTATATAGAAAAAGCAATACGGATTTACTGTGACAAACCACGACAATTTACACATATTCGATAAGTAGATATATACACGTAGAGATTAAGTATTTAGTTGTCAAGAGAATGTTTGGAATCATCATGTTTCTATAAAATAAATTGGTACTGAGAAAATGATAGCCGATCTTTATTTATATAAGGAGCTCTCATTAATTGCACTTTCATGCTATGTGGAGCATATGGGCTTATGTAGTCATTTTTGTACAAGATATTTTATTTGAAATGTTGCAATATTCAGTTGATGTTTTATGAACCTTGATTGTTTTCTGTCATTTATTATATTTAGCGCTACTCAAGTATCTGAAATGACAGAAGCCCATTAAATACGAAGGGCATTAAGAAATGTACATTTGAATTGACCAAGCGGTTGATTCTGAATTGATCGTGGGATTGATTCATTAAAGTTTTGGGATTATCCACATAAGGATTCATTGTGAAAAGAACATCTCATTGTAATACATGGAAGTGAGTGACCGACATACTAACATGTACCGCCATGATTCGTGATTTGGAGTTTTTATTATGAATGTTTAAGGAACTAATATTCATGTATGGTCATACAACAATAGCAATACATTATACTCACTTAACTTATGGCAATATGGACCAAGTGAGAGAATATTGGACTGATGTGGTCCTTATTGCCACGTCAACCTGATATATGTGCTAGGTGAGACCCGTCATCCCTTTGTAACTAATCTTGATGGGAGACAGTTATAGGGAGGCATATAAATAAAGGGACTCTAGTTTCCAAAAAGATATGGGCAATCCATCACGACGTATCATGTGAGAGACAAAGAAACCAGAAGGCAGTCTCCATCACAGTCTCCGTCACAGAAGGAACAGGAACTTGACACTAGTATGGCATCGATCACTGGCATTCTACGTCAGACACGGAGGTATATGCATCTCCATTTTGGCTTACAGCCAAAAGATCTACCGAGAGGCCAAGTATTTTGTTTCTTTATAACATGCAAACAGAAAATCTCCTCAACAAAAGAGTACAGAACCTCGATCTAAGAAACATGCTATTTAGCAACTTGTACTCTCCGAGAGACCTCATCAACATGCATGGGGTGTTGAAATGGCCTCCAGAGTGTGGGACTCATTAGATATGGATGGTGATTGGATCCTGTAAAGTATACACGTATGTGTAGGGGAATTATTCCGTCTAGCTACCCAAGGAGACAGTTGTCTACCTGCCCAAATATATACAGTTGGCCTAGAGTCTGACTGAACAATACCATTAATATTACATTGTAGACATATGTAGATCCTGGATAAACCTCATTGTTGGATCTCTTGCTACAATAAGACCAGATATTAGATTCACAGAAGACTATTTAAAACGTAAGAAACTAGTAGTTACACTGGCAACCACAGTAACAGATCACCTTACATGTGTAACATGATCGGTAACTATTAAGTGTCATTAAAGAGAATTCACAAACCCCCGCAAAACAGCTCTTACCACCACCTTCCCTTATTTAAATGGTGAAAAAGAATTTAATTTTTAAGAACTTTCAATAGATAATTTGATCACATCCCAATTTGTGTCTGTGTGGAGAATCTAACTTGAATTTCCCAGACAAGAATGAAACTTGTACATAACATGAAATGTGTCAGACATCTCCCACTCTTAAGATCCAATGTAAAGATAAGAAATAACTGTTTTTGATTCATCAACTCCATGCAATAGTTTATCAGCAGCGACTAAAGGGGGGAAATCCATGCAGTAGAATAAATACGGATTATGCTGTTTTGTCCCCTCTAAACATCAAAGCAAAGCACCATGACAAATTAACAAAGTACGAACAACAAATAGAGTTTTGTGTAGAAGAAACAAGAAAATCGAATATGATAATTTCCATCTTTCAACATCAAGCCGAAACAGAGAATTTTCTTCTCATTCAAATTTCAATACCAAAAGCAAACACCAATTCTTTTCCTAGAACGACATTACTAAAATAACAATCCATAGTAAGGAAATGAACCAACATAGAGAAAAGTTCTCAAAGCAGGAATCTTCATCTTCTTTGAATGTTTCTACAACAAGAAATTACATCTATCAACTGCTAAAAGATAATACCAAAACATGATTTGGAACTCATCATAACTAAATATGAACTAATATAAAATATCTTTGAAACATGCATCCGGCTCCCCTCAGTTTTGTTCTTCATAGCAAACCTACAGCTCAAATTTATGGGAGACAAATTACAGAATCATAACCACAACTTGAATGTAGGAGTTTGTCTTAGATATTCAAAATTTCAGCAAGCAATTTTGGGTGTTAGCAACAATAACATAGCTAGAGTATAAAATAAGGAATGAAAAACCAAAAGTTATTAATCATTTTTAAACATCAGATGATTCTGATTCCACTGCAAAGATGGAGATATGGGGTGAGGAATACCTGTAACTTTCATGTCTTCACTTGCTTTCCTAGTAAGACTGATGTTCAGTAGGTCATCCTAAGCAAAATAGAAGAAGAAAAGAATCCCTCTTATGTTAATGTTGCCATCAGCATTTTCAAAATTTAAGTCTTACAGAAAAGTTACAAAAGATGAATAATTGAAAACCAAATAATGGCATAATTAGAGAAACTTACCTTTTATATGCTTGACATGGACATACTGCTCATTGTGGTAACATATATAAGCATGAAAGTAAAATGAATCATGCACCATGTTCAACAGAGGCCATTAGATGCTCCCGTAAGGAGGAGTGATTTGATTCAGATTGAAGGATAAAAAAGAACTAGGGGCAGATCTTAGATGACTCTAAGGGAGGTGGTGAAAAAAGACATGCATAACTTAGACCTTGCTTCAAATATGACATCGAACAGCGTTTCTTGGCAGACAAGAATCCATGTAGCAGACCCCATTTAATTGGGATAAAGCTTTGAATTTTCCTTCTTTTTTTTTTCTTCTTTTTTTTTTTTGTGTAAGTGCTTTGTTGTTGTTGTTGTTGCACCATGTAAAAGTAAAGGTCGGGCAAAGATACACAACTCCCATAACCATCTCTATATTTTGATTTTGTATCAGTTGAGAAAAGTATAAAGAATAACTTATGTAATAAACCAACAAATCAACTATCCAGATGATTCGATCAGCCCGCAATTTGTAGCCATCACTAAGATAAACCTCCCCAAGCTCATTATCACAATGTAGTCTACATGCACCAAGGCAATGCACCCCAAGCACCAACATGTGGTTCCACAGGCATTGTTTTTATGAACTCATAGGCTGCTTTTAACTTCCCAAATCTTCCAAGAAGATCAACCATACAAGCATAATGATCAGGAGAAGGAATTATAGAGTAATCGTTCTTCATGGAATTAAAGTACAAGCAACCATCCTCAACAAGGCTTGCATGGCTGCAAGCATTAAGGACAACTGTGAAGGCTACATCATCAAGAGTGATGCCTTCATCAAGCATTCGAGAAAAGAGCCCGACAGCTTGGGCCCTAAGCCCATGGATTGACGGGCCTTGAATCATAAAACAATATGAGAACAAGTCTCATCTTGGCATCTCCTCAAACAAACAAGAAGCCCTCTCCAAATTCCCACACTTGGCATTCATGTCTATGAGAGCTGCTGTAACATGAGCTCGACAAAGATCCATTGTGTTCTGGACCACATAAGAATCAACCCATTTGGCTGGCTCCAAATTACCAACTTGGGAACATGCTGACATTAAGCTCACCATTACAAATTCATCAGGTTTAACGTTTTTTGAATGCATCTCGAGAAAGATCTTCACAACCTCATTGGGTTCACCATTCTGAGCATAGCCCGATATCAACACTGACCATGACACAATATCTCTAACTAGAGATTGATCAAAAAAAAAACGTGATGAGACCATATCACCTACCTTAGCATACCCACATATCAACGATGTGAAGGAAACTACATTCCTCTCTATCATTTTATCAAACAGCTTTCATGCAGTTGTTAAGTCACCAAACTTGACATACCCACCAATCATTGCATTCCAGGATGCAGGATTCCGACATGGCATTTCATTGAAAAGCTTTACCGCTGCTGCTAAATCCTCCAAAGTCATGTACCACACAGAGCATTCACTCATAGTTGTCCAGGAAAACTCATTGTTAGTACCAGTCTAATTGATTTTATGGTGTACTGCTAAATCCCTGTTCCATATCTTACTATTGAGCCATGAAGTGCCCTGCCTTTTCTAATCGTGGATACACCCGAGCATACTTTGATCAAAGAAGGGAAAGTGAATTCATCAGGAGCCACTTCAAAAGACTTCATGCGATTGAAAATAGTAATGGTTTCACTCACAGAGGAATAATCGCAATACCCTTTAATGATAGAATTCCAGAAATAGATATTTAGTTGATAAACGCGATAGAAAACACTTGTGGCATAACCTACATTGGAGAATGAGTTGCAGCGACAAATGAACTGAGTAATTAAAAGATTATCTTGCTCAGCTCCCTTCTAAATAATCTATGCATGAACTTATTCAAAGTTTTGGATTGTTCTGCAAACTTTTAGGAGGGTAGAGATAAAGGGAAACCAATCGGGTGTTCCGCATTTCAATAATGCATCAGAACAACGATTGGGAAAGCTCATAGGCTCATGTACTCAGTTGTTTGAAATGCATAGCTCCTTCGATAAATAGCTGTTTCTGAGGGATAAAAGAGAATCCAGAAAAGGAAAAACCTAAAAATCCTTTAGTTCATCTTTCTACAAGGCCAGTGTCCAACGGCTTTCTTGGCCTCGGCTGCAACTCTACAAGTACTGGCTTCAACAACCTTTATTGAATCAGTGAGGCCTGTTAAAGGGTTTAAATCGATAACCCACCAGGTGCATTACTGTCTTTCTGGACGCCGGTTCAAGTTTGATTCAGTGGAATGCACAGGTTCAACCCCAGCTTAGATTTTGGGAGAAAGACCTGTACACAATACACGCTGATACTAAACCAATCAACCTCACTGATTCAACCAGGACTCAGACCAGTTTGAGCATAAACCTTTAAAACCAATTTTTCAAGTGTCAAATTTGAAGGCAAGGCTGATCAAGTGGTAGGATGGATTAGGTTTAAAAATGTAAATGGATCAAATTCGAATCGGATACATGACTATCCACATTCTAATCCAATTCTCATAGTTCATGTTGGGTGTAAATAACACAAATCAATGAGAGTGTGTCACATCAATAGAAGAAAGGACAATAGGAAAGCAACATGCCAATCCTTCTATCGTAGAGTCAGGAGCAGAGAAAACCATATATGTGGACCCGCATGGGTTTAGAACGCACAAGGGAAGGCTCAGCCTGTTTGTGGATGGGCTGCCAACCAGAACGCTATTAATGCTTCCATAGCCAACCACGCAACATTTAAGGGTGTTAAACATAGTGATTTTGGTTTAACAGCGAGGTTTGGTATCAGGTCGGTGTATTATTATATGAATAAAACCAAAACTATTTATTAAACAGTTTCAAAATGCTTGCCAAAACGGATTATTAATTGACTTCGATTTTTCAGTAAAACCACGGACGGAAAGCACTAAAATAATTTTAGTCATATATAAAAGTCGACTTACTGTTTAGAAGTATGCTATGTAAAAGGCACTAAAATAAAATTTATTTCTACAAATATAAACATTTAGCACTGTCAGGTTAGAGTAGAGATTTATTCAGTTTTAACAGTTCCAAATAGTCAATTTATATGGTTTTATTTTTTTAAACCAAAATTGATCCATTTAACTAAAAGGTTTCATTTTTTAAACCAGAATCGAACCGTTAAATAATCGATTTCATGTTTTGGTTCGATTTTGGTACACAATTCGATTTCTTTTTTGACGCCCTTAGCAGCATTAAATGCAATTCTAGAAAACGCGGTGTTATGTGATATTAACCAATGTGTAATGGAATATGGTGGTTGGGGTTTTTTACTCTATTCTCTCTTCTCTCTTGGTTGATTGAGTCCTCCTCCCCCCCCACCCAAGCTACCCCGACGGGGGGCTACCTTCTTTTCCGACCAGTAGCCATGTCCAATCCTATGGATGTAGTTCTAGCTCTTGAAGCTATTTCTCCTTCCTTACCCCATCTGATGATCCATGAACCAGCTCCTTCCTTTGTATTTTGGCCATCCTCCACCCAAATCCATCACTGTGACTCCCCAGAAGCATTATCCTACTCATGCTTTTATGGATAACCTCCCTTCCTTTCTATTGCCCCCCCCGTCCCAACCCTCCCAACCTAAAAATTTTGCTCGATGTTGTTCTTCACAAAGCTAATCCCGCAGTCAACCCGCTTAACCAAGAATATTTTAAGTACCAACCTTGTTCCCTCCACTAATCCAGTCCTCCCAAACCTCTATTTTCTCCTCTAACCCTAATATCCCAAAACCCCTTTCTCATCTACTTGGAATAACCTTCGTTCTACCACCCCCAGCCCTAATCCAACCCCAAAACCAAACCTGAAATTATCCCGCTATCTTTTAAGGACTCGAGAAGAGTGGGAGTTTGTCCTCATAAGGCAGTGGCCAAGGAAGTAGAGGAATTGAGGAATACAGTTGTTGGGTTTTTCATGGGACAGAGGCCAAGCTTCAACCTTGTGAAATCCTCATTGACAAAACAATGAAATCTAGTAGGATCGGTGGAGTGCTACCTTCTGCTTCACGGAGGGTTCGCCTTCTACTTCTCAAAGGACCAAGACAGAATCCTTGAATAGGGTATCTTTTTGTTGGAGGTAAGCCTATTATTATTAACAGTGGGACAGGAGTCTCCATTTTGGAGTGATGAGTCTGAAAAATATCCCACTTTGGGTTACTTTTACCTGGCCTTCCCTTACACCTATGGGGGTTGGATTCATTGAGTGCAATTTGTTCTTGTATCGAGAAATCATTGTTTTGTGATCAGACCACCCTCAACAAATTATAGCGAGCTTTTGCGCGTGTCTGCATTCATGTTTCCAGTGCTGAGAAATTGGAAGATGTCGTTCAGGTGAGACGACAACGACAATGAACATATTCAAGTTGTAAACTATCAGTGGAAACCTCCCCACTGTTTAACCTATAAAATATTCGGGCAAGTAGAGGTAGAATGTTTTATAAAGTCTGTGACGGCGAGTGGGATCACCTCATCTCAGCATTTAGATAGTCAGAATGCTCAAGATGGCAAGGGTGATGATGGCCTGAACCCTCAAGTCTCGGATGGAGGCCAGGAAGAAATAGTGGTGCCGATGGAGGATAATAATGATCAATTTGTCTAAGTATCAAGGCAGCAC
This sequence comes from Protea cynaroides, assembly GCA_028583415.1. Lineage (NCBI taxonomy): Eukaryota > Viridiplantae > Streptophyta > Magnoliopsida > Proteales > Proteaceae > Protea > Protea cynaroides. The sequence goes on along the minus strand of CM053271.1, from coordinate 24,594,869 downwards.
TTGAAGCGGGTAAAGAAGAAGGCAGGTCGGGCTGTAGGTAAAACCAGCAATAGGAGTAGAAGAATTGGGTCCTCTTCAGGCAGGGCTACTAACCGCATCCAACCTCAAACCCCCCTACCACCTTTGATTGTGATCCCTCTCCCACGATCCAATCAAGTTGTCGTCCTCACCTGAGTATTCCTATTGAAACCCCCCCCCCTCTGCAAAATGCTTCTTGTTTCGGCCCAAATTCATACCCGAGGTCCACCGCACTGACTAGACCTGCAAGATACAAGAAAAGGCAAGGGGGAGGCGGGCCTATGGCCCCGGGTCCACTCCGATGCCTAAGTTAGGGCTTTGTGAACAGTCAGTGGGCTACGTATCCGAGCCCACATTAATATTCAAATGGGGTATGTGAGAGATTCACAGTCCGAGGTGTCAGAGCAACAATCCCAAGGAAAGAGTAATAAATGCAAAAAGTACCTGAAATCTCGAGATTCATGGTATTTATAGTGAATAGTGCCCCTTTGTAAATGTCGCTTTTACCCTTGTTTAGAGTGTGATGACCGAAGTATCCTTGTAAAGCTATAGAAATGGCGTTTTTGTCCTTATCCATTGATTGGATTTATGAGAATGTCCTCCTAGGCTTTTTCGGGATGTTAACGTGGATGCTTGGGTCTTAGTTGTTGCCATGTCATTGGTGACGTGGGAGATTTCCCTAACACTTCTCTAAACATGTTTCAAGTTATCCGATTGGTTTCGGATGACCTTACAACTGGTAACTCATGCATGGTTGACCAAAAATCTATTCACTTTGACCTTCTTATCTCGAACCCTTCCCCCTTTAATCCTACCATATCCCGTACCTCCCCTTCACATCTGTCGGCACAGTATGTGCTTGATCTTGTTGGCTTCTATGGAACTCTACCTAGCCTCACTGACTTGATCCTCCTCCCACCCATCCCGATACTTCTTTGAATATGTTTCAGTCTCGTCAATTGGTTTTGGATGACCTTTCGGTTGGTAAATCCTGCATGGTTGACTAAAACCCAATTCCCTCTGATCCAGTCACCTCAAACCCTCCCCTCTTTAATCTTGTGCTATCGCGTCCCTCCCCTTCTCACCTACCAGCTCAGTGCCTACTTGTGCCTGTCGAGTTCTCTGAAACTCTGCCAAGTCTCAATGACCTTGATCCTCATCCCAACCAACCTACCCTCCCTCCTTCGGCTTTGGCAGACATATCTCCAGCCTATTCTCTGCCCTCTGTCCCATCCCCTTCTGCTTCTAGTCCATCTCCTTCTATCATATCTCTAAGACCCTCTATTCTTTTCATGAATTGTAGCCGCGACAAAGAGAAAGCTACCCCAAAATCTCCTAGAATATTGCGTGAGGTATTAATTACAGATCCCTGGTTTGGTAGTCCAACAGCTTCCCCTAGTTATAGCATATCTCCTGGATCCCAACTTATCCCGCTGGCTACCCTCCCTCCTTCCATTTCGGTTGGGGATGAGAACTATGACAGCGAAGATGCTTGATACAAAAGATCAAAGGGTCATTCGTCCAATGAAGATAATCAAGAAAAGGAATGGATGATTAGGAAGGCTCCAGGGATTAGCCTCCTCGTGTGTGCGCTTCTCTTTCTCAAATGTGTGTGCTTCATGCCAATCTCTTGTAGGATGGTTCTTTTCGTTGGATTGTTTGTGAATATCTGACGGTCCTATTTTGTTTGGGTTGGGTGTCTTTTGCAGCTAGTGAGGGAGGGGGGCTCTTTCTTGTGTTTCTGGTTCAGTTTGTTTGCCAGCTATTTTCTAGGCCTGTGTATTGTATTCTCTTTTTCTGTGTTAATAAATTATCTATCTACCCAAAAAAAAAAATGCAGCTCTGGCAGACAGAATGCATGACATTTATTGTGCCTTACCGCATTAATTATGTAAATACCTTCCCAAGTGATTCGCATAAATGGCGCTCTTCCCTAGTTCTCAAGCGAACCCCATGTCCCCGATCGGTGCTGCCTAATGAAGGTCTGACAAGTCAACTCAAGACATGCAGCAAGATCCCAACAGACTCGACTGAAGCTCGACTTTAGCAAAACTATATACGTGCATACCTGATACGCATGAGTTTCCACCATGCCTCAAAGTCAGGGACAAACTCATCTCTATAAAAGGTACTCAAACCCTCATTCAAAAGGATCCCAAAAAAACTAGATTCAAGCGGAGCATCTCGCTCAAGAAACCCCTATTAGAACTCTCTTACTCTAATGGTGTAGTAAGTTTCCTACTATCCCTACTTCATACGAATTTATTGATGTTTGTTGTTTGGATCTTGACTTAGGCATCGAGTGGTCTCAAGGCTCTGAGCCAACCCCTCTTTGTCCATCTTGCCTGTGTTTCCTACAGATTATCTCATCCTGGGAGATGGCGTGCATATTTTAGCAGCGACAGGTCACTTCATAATTCGAATCTACCAGATTTTTGAAATTAATTTTCGAATTCGAAATTCGCAAACCTTATGAATAATACGAATATTATCCGATTCGAATTAGGATTAGTTACCTGATGAACCAATGGCAACCACATCATTTGGTCCCTTTTAATTCATACTTCATCTTCTAGTTCTTGGTATTTACCTAGTAAGAAGCATTTTAAGTAGTCAAGATCAATGAAACGTCTCGCTCGTCATCTCATTGTGGACCATCATTGGCTTGAATGGTTATTTGGTTGCGGATCAAACGTTGGATTCAATAATTAGGACTCTAAATGGATAGTCAAAATTTTGGATTAGATTCGCATTCCTATTCATTTAGGTGTATTTGTATTTGAAAATTTTGGACTTTGGATATAAATTCGGATAATTTGGAATATAATCAAATATGAATACGGATATAACTATTTCATCCAGATAATATCTGATTAGTATAGATATCTGATTAATAATAAAAACTATTTTCTATTAGCTAATGATCATAGGGTTCTTGATTAACAGGTTTTAGAGAATGAAAAAAAAGAATCTCATGAGACTAAGGGGTTGTTTGATAACACTCCAGAAGTTGGATTATGACTTCTGGAGCATAAATGGAGTAGAAGCCTGTTTGGTAACCTAGTTCGGACTTCTGGAGAATTCATGAGTGAGCTGGCTCCAAATGGGCTCTAGAATCCAATTTTTTTTTTAGCATCAAATAGATGCTTTTCGACTTCAGAGCATAATTTTGGAGTAAAAAAAATCACCCCACACTACTACTACCACCCACCTACCACCACCACCACCACCCACCGCCACCACCACCCACCACCACCACCAACCATCACCCACCACCACCACCCCCCGCCACAGCCACCACCCACCACCACCCCCCATCGCCACCACCGCCACCACCATCCACCACCACCCACCGCCACCACCCTCCACCACCACCACTCACCCACAGCTACCCTTCGCCACCACCTCCCACCAACCACCACCATCACCAACCATCACCACTCACCATTAGTGCCACCATCCACCACCCACTATCACCACTCTGAAGTCCATGACTAAATTAGGTTAACAAACATGTTTCTACTCCCATATATTCCTGAATCCTTTTGAAGTTGAAATAGAAATTTGAACCAACAGTAAGAATCCTAAAGTTGAAGTTTTATCAAACAGCCCCTAAAGACGAAAGAGAGACATGGATTGAGAAATTGCAATAAGATTTACATAAAAGGAGACGACATAAGCATAAAAGAAAATGGAACAATGAAGAATCAAATCCTCGAATGGGATGATATTTGGATATCCGAGAAATCAATTGGGTTCAAATTTGAAAAGTGATTTAGATATCTGGTGGATAATAAAAATTGAATTCAGATGTTCATTCATAAAAACTAATGTGAATGCAAATGTTGTCACATCCGGACCATATTCATTCCATTTACATCTCTTTAAACAGTTTCTACTACTAAGAATTAACAGTGCAATAGAATAATGATAGAAAAAGAAAAACGAAAACAACAGGACAACAATTTTATGTGGTTCACCCACATAGGATAAGCTACATCCACAACAAAGTAATCAGTCAGAGTTGAAGAAAAAATTACAAACCATCAATCTCTTTATGAAACCACACCCAATATAAAGATAAACCCTAAACCTCAAAAAATAAAAATAAAAACCTGCCCCAGTTCAATACTTTCTGGATTAAGATATGATCAGGTTCACCACTAACATGTACATGTCCACTTAATGATCAACACAAAGCCTCATCTCCAATGGGATTTTAACTAAGCCTACCAGCCTCTTGTAGAGCTTGCGACACCCATATTCAGAACCACCCACATCCACTCTCAATTGACCAATGATCTTCTTAATTGGAATGGGAAATGCATCTAGGAAATTCATGTTCAAGTCTGGTTTGGATGGAATGGGAACCCAGTGAACATGGGTCATCTGGCAGCCATCTTGTAGCACAAGTACAAATTTACAATACTCCAATTCTCCTTCCTATGTTGGCTTGCTATTCTTAGAAACCTCTGTGGATATTTCCTGCACCTCCATCTTGAGACTCCCACCTTTGTTCCAATTGCGAGAGATTTTGATGCTATGCTTCTCAATTGAGGTTCACTTGCCTCTTGAGAAGAGAAACTAGAGTTGGTCACTCTTCAGTTCTCCAAAAAAAATAATAATAATAATAAAAAAAAAAAAAAAAAAAAAAAAAAAAAAAAAAAAAAAAAAAAAAAAACCAATATTGTGGTGTCCAAGAGGCCCTGGCCAGGAATAGTCTTAAGATCATTATCTCAAGACTCACTGAAAGCTCTAAACTGCCTTGGTGTGAATCAAGTTCACCTTGGGTTTCTGTTTGGCTTCTGCATGAGAGCTTGCACACTTTTAGACCCTTCAAATTTGTTAAATTTGTGAGTCGTCTCATTTCAGACCTGGTCGAAACGAAAGCTAGCTAGAGTCGAAACCCAAGTTTTGCTGCCAGGTCGAAACCTCGAAATAAAAACCAGCGTGTCTCAATTTAGTCTTTCGCGGGAAACAAGTTTCCCCTCAATGCAGCGACGGGGCGCTACAAGTGCCAGAGCCTAAAAATATAACTTGCTTCTCAAGATCTCAAACTTAGTCAGTTTACGAAAAAAGAAGCGAAGTGGACTTTGCCCTGAACGAACAATTTTTTCTCAAATAGGAAGGGATTTCGAGATTATGAAGTTCTAACTAACAACTAACCGATTTACCCTTCGTACGAGCCACACCAGGCTTTCTACCCTTCGTTGAACTCCTGTCTGGCCCCCGCATTGTACGGCAAGAGATACATTTTTTGTTGAGCTCTTTTTCCGGACAGCTAAAAGGGCCCGATGTAGATTTAGTTCATTGGTTGTAAATTGGACCTTTTTTGTGCATGGAGCCTTCCCCTGATTTCTTTTTTTGGAAAAGATGCTAAGGGATGTACAAATCCTATGTTGTACAATTGCCGTACACCATTACAAACTCCTGTGCAAAGGAAACAGCCTTATTACACATTTTTTTAAATCAGATGAGTGATAAATAACCAACAAAATAAGTCAGAACCTTACAAGCTAGTCTGGAGAATTAACAAACTTATAAAATGGATTGTGACAACAAGAATCATATATGTATGAGTTCATGATTAACTTCTTAAACCATCCAAGTGGTGACTAATACAGTCATCAAGGAAAACACCAAGTCCCTGGATACCATATAGAAAATCAAAGATTAGACAGGCAGCTATATTATGGAAAGTAAGACGTCAAACTCTGCATGTCATACAACTTACCAGAGAATAACTATCTCCATCGAAAAAGAACAGCATCCTATTCAACTTCAAAGCACTCCTTCCAAAGATTGTGGTTTATTACATAGCTTGTGATAAAAAGTAGGAACAAAACACCTCTCCCTTAATATTATTCAAACCTCACACTCACGAGAATTAGCAAATGACTGAAGCACCCTCTTGACTATTGACCTCCTAAAAACATAAACTAGGCCAATACGTCTATTTATATACTTCCATGATTTCAACTTATGCCGAAGGGAGAACCCTGTAAATTGTTTGTACATTTTCACATACAATGGCTATGATGGAAAATGCAGAGACAATCCTTCTTAGATATAAAAAAACAAAATCCCATGTGCATCTGATCAAAACTGTGTTCTCATTGACCGCTTCAGTATCTTCATGCTTGTCAAATTGGCTGAAATTACCCTTTTCCTTGAAGAGCTGAGAATGATGATGCTTACAATAGAGTTTGTGTTCATGGGCAACATAGTTAGATGGGCTGATTAAACAGCCTCCATGAGTGCACTTGAAACATGCTTTATGGTATGATGTTCCATCAACTGCTACCTGGGAGTAATGGCGTGGGACACAGCAGAGTCAGAAAATGTGACCTAATATTGATAAAACAACTAATGTTAGAGCTATATAGAGGCTGATTCTACTGCTATCCTGACAGCATTTGTACAGCACATAGTGAGCATATATCAGTCAATTCTCTAATGCATGGAAAAATAACATTAAGTATATGGTAATATTAAGAACGATTATGATCAGAAATATTAGGGTAAATTACATCTGAGGTACCCAATGTTTGAGAAAAGGACGTTCGGGGTACCTCATCTTTTAAAAGTGGCGTTTGGGGTTCCAAAATCAGGTCGACATTACTCTGCCTCAATCAATTCAAGTCACATGGGTTCAACAATTTCAAATTTCCAATTTTGTCCATGGAAAGAAACAAACTAATCCTAAAGCACCCTTCTCAGGAAGGATTCAGCTCCTGTACAGGGAATATCATGTAACCACTTAAACCCCCACTTGATCAAATAGAAAACACAAGAAATTAACTTCCCCATTTTTTCCCTCTGAAACCCCTTTGCCTTTGAAATCTTCTTTGAAACCCCTTCCTTCTTCAGTTGTCTAGCCAGTCACCTCGCCATCGCTCTTCCGTATTACAGGGTTGATAGTGAGTTCAAAGAGATACCCAGTCTTCAACAACAATCTAGCACTAGAAAATCGTAGTTGATCAATAAGAGAAGAGTCCATCAAGGGAGTGTTAGTGAACTACTTTCTTTCATTGGGTCTTCTTAGTGCTCAAATACCAAGGAGAAACAAAGACAACTCAACCCAAAGCAAAAATCTGAGGATTTCTAGTGAGCTTATAATGATGGTCAGTTTTGGACTAACAGTAGCTCAAGACAAAGTAGTTTTCTTTCCTTGTTAGTTCAAATTTGAGGCCAAGGCTCATGAGCTTCAACCGAATGGGTTTATTAGTGGAAGAAGAGTTAACCCAAATGAATTTTTATTAAGTGAAAAGAAAGGGGGGAGGGAGAGAGAGAGACTTACCTCCGATTGACAGCACCGAAGATGCGAACAGTGAGTTGGTGGATATTAAAAAGAAAAAGTTTCAGAGCAAGAGAAGTGAAGTGTGAGAAACAATTGAGTGAGGGCCAGCGATTTCTCCGGCTAAGGCACAAACCAGGTGCTACCAATTGGGTAATTGCAATGAAGATGGAAGAGCGATGGCAAAGAGACTATTAGGCGACTAATTGTATGCTTGAAGAAGAAAGGGGGTACAAAGATGAAGGGTTTCAACGAAGATTTCAAAGGCCAAGGGGTTTCAAAGGGAACAAATGAGGAAGTTGATATCTTGTGTTTTTTTATTTGATCAAGTGGGGGTTTCGGTGATTACATGATATTCCCTATACAGGAGCTGAATCCTTCCTAAGAAGGGTGCTTGACGATGATAACGAGATGGACAATTTAAATAAGAGTTAGTTTGATGCAGTACAAATATGCTCTAGAAAGAATAAGGGCTCCTCCAAACAGGGCCTAAACACAAGACAAGAAGAAGAAGAAGACAAGAACCAAGCCAAGCCAAGCCAAGCCACCAAGCTAATCTAATGTAACAACTGTCCATAGCTGTTCACATCAGATCTCTCCCAGCCACGTGACAACTATCCATAATTGTTCACGACAGATCTCTGCCAACCCTTTTCTCTTCTTTCCATTAAAGTTCTTCATTATTTTCTTTCTAAATATTGTTAGGCAGTGAGAATAGCAGTTATTTATTTTAGAAACTTTTGTTTTAGAAACTTTCCTAAAACTATAAAGGAAAGTTTCTCATTCTAATTTTAGATACTTTTAGAAGTTAATTATTTCTTTCTTTAGTTGTAACCAATTTCAGTTTTATAAATAAGATGGAGAAGAGAGGAGAGGGAGACTATTTAGAAAAGAAAAAACTATCGACGTTTCTGGTTGGGTCTCTTGGTTGTGAGACTCAACCGATTCCCTATTATCTTCTTTTATTATTCTAATCTACCTCAAGCAATTTCCTTCCACCTTGCACTGTTGGGCGACATCCCCTCTTCATAAATCAATTTTGCTATTAAGACGAAGGACTCACAAGCTGTAACCAGATTTGACCTCAGCCTGGGCAGTAGGAATTACAACAACCTTTCGAGATCCAGATCTCTCTCAGTTCATCTTTGTTTGGCACGAAACTTCGGCTAGTGTTCAGATCTGTCCCAAAGATTGTCCTCTACAACTTGCAAGCAATTCCAAGGGTCAGATCTACAAATAAGTTAGTTTTACTGTTCTTTTCTAATTCTGATTTGGGGTTGGACTGTTATAAGATCCTGTAGCAAAGAGGGTTTGTTGATTTGATTTGTTTTAAACCCCCTTTGCCATCGTAATTTCTTTCCACTGAACAAAGTTAGAAATTTAAGATTTTTAAACCCATGTGACTTGAACTAATTAAGGAGAGTAATGTCAATATGATTTTGGAACGTCAAACGTCACTTTTAAAAGATGAGGTACCTCAAACATCCTTTTCTCAAACAGTGGGTACCTTAGATGTAATTTACCCTATATATTAAATCATCTTTTGGAGAAGTATATGCATAACGAATACACTCTAATGTTTCAGTATCAAACATTTTGGCAGTTCTTTCAGCATATTGTAAGTTAGGGAATATCTTGTTGTAACAAAAGTTGGTGAAAAAGATGTTGTAACCTTACCTGTTTGCCCTTGTAGAAAAACACTCCTATTTCAATGAGGGTAAAATATGGTCATTTCATATGTCTACTTGGAAAACATACATGACAATGACACTCTAGAAAATGGCATAATAATAAGTCTTTCAAATTATTTTGGAAAAATTATTGTACCACCCCTGGACTAAGGTCCAAATACAACTACTACCCTAAAGTTCACAACAACTACCACCACACCCCATTGACTAACGGTGTTATGTAAAAAATAATTTAATGACAACTTTACTCTTGTTGCATTTAGAAGCGATTAAGGATGAAATGACATTTTTAGCCTTCCAAAAATGTTAAACAATTAAATGAAAAAATTAACCCTCCCAAACTCTTATATTAGAAAGGGACTTCATTTTTCATTTTTCCCACTCCTATCCAACGGTCGAACGAAGTGAACGCCGGCTACCAGCATTGGCTCCAGCTAACATCAACTCCCTCTCTTATTCTTTGGTAAGTTTTTGCCCCTCCATTTCGTCTCTCTCTCTCTCTCTCTCTCCCCTATTCTTCCTTTTCCTCCATTTCTCCTCCTTTTCCTCTCCTCTCCTCTCCTCTCCTCTCCTCTCGTCCTCTTCTCCATTTTCGCTTTTTCTGCTGTACATTTACAAACCCTTCTTTTTTTCTCCATTTTCGGATATGCTCCACTAGCCTTGAGCTGTTAAACTGTTCCACCCACATACCCATACTCACATCTTCCATCTTGAACAACTGCATTGTCTAGCTAATTAGAGCCAGACACACACACACACATACAGAGGACCTCTCCAACTTCACAGCAGAGCGACAAAATTCGCCAGAATGTTGCTGGACAGGAGATTGTATGAGAGGTCAAGGATCGAAAGTTTATTGCAAGATGAGATACCAACACCCAAATCCCCAAGGAACTTGTTGTCTGGGAGTTCTCTCTCCATTCTTATTTATTCGGTCACCTTCTTTGACTCAAATGCCGCGTCACCATCTCTGTCGACAAAACCGAAGTTACTCCCTATTTGCTAGGAATAGCTGTTGAATAGATTTTATTTGTCTCAGTTTATGCTTTTTGTCGACGGAATCCTAGTAGGAATAGGAACCCAAAGCTAGGCGACAGGTTTAATTAGTTTGTTTCAGTTTTTGATAAGGTCTTCATTGGTCCAAAGTCTATATATACATGTATAGTCGTATAGGCTCAGGCCTACTCCATGTTTTGATGAATTGAAGTCCCAGTTTGCTGGAAAAGCATTGTTGTGAGGATTTATAGTGTTACTTGGTGGATTCCAAGGGAGGCCACAGGTGGATCCTGAGCTATTATCTTTCTTTACTTTGCTATCTTAATTTAGTCTGCGACATCCCTGTTTTAGCTCTTATGTTTATCTTGTTTTCTAGTTTCACATCCAACTTGTTACCGCATAAAATGTCCTCAAAGTACAAATATTTGTTCCTGTTTCCATATTCTCTTGAATACTGTTCTCAAAATCTGGATTAAATCTCTGAATATTTAAGATCTAGCACTGCGCTGCCCTGTTTCCCTAGTACTGCAAGGATTTCTCTTGGGAACCTCTATTTTTTATTTCAAATTCCTGAGATTTTCAGCAGAACAGTAGTAGTAGCCATTTGAAAACTCGACTAATGTTTCAATCCATTCTAAGTTTCATGTTTGAAGAAGCCATTGAATCAGCATGGACTGACGAGTTCTGGAAGTATATCAACGCCACAACCTCGTCCTTGTCCTTCACCTGCTGCTGTTAATGCGGCTTTGAAACATTAGAACTAATATGGAAGGAGAACAGGGCAGGGAAGACAATTCGCTGGCCGTGAAGTTGGGAGAGGTCATCTTGGACAGCAGCAGGAACAACACCTGCTATTTTGCAATTTCAAAGAAAGACAGGAAAGGTGAAGAAGAAACGGTTATTCTTGTCTTTTTATTTTACTAAAGGGCAATGTAGTCCTCTCATCTGCTGGACAACTTCCTCTAATGAAGTATTTTCAGCTTATTCAGCCTGGAACCTAGTTAGATCCTGCAGCCCCAAAGTAGCATCGTTCGATTTGGTGTGGTCCAAAGGCTACTCTCCTCATCACAGTTTCATTCTCTGAAGAGCCTTGACCCAATCTCTCCCAACTGGATCCCCTCTTTACAGCCGGACTATCATTCATAGTGCAAGTTGTGGTTTGTGTTGGGCCGCCGAAGAGAATGTTAATCACCTATTCTTTGACTGCTCCTTTTCTAAAAGAGTGCAGGGAAAGATTATCGAGAAGTGATGGCCTTGTTACAAAAGTATCCAGCACTTTGATCAAGAATGGAGGTGGATGGCAAAAAAATTCAAGAGAAAGTCTATTGGCAATACTTCTATCAAGATCGCTTTTGTAGGGACGGTGTACCATGATGTGGGTGGCTAAAGCAAAATCTTTCGACCAAATTTGGGAAGCCATTACCTTCGATGTGCGTGGAACGATGATGCCCCTTACTCACCCTACCTCGGATATTGAGAGGAATTGATTCATTCTTTCCACTTGGAATCTTTAGTCCGGTTGAGGCGGTTCCCTTTTGTTTGCTTCTTGGGTCTTCAATGCCTTTTGTTAGGATCTAAGTTTTGTCCGGTTCTGTAAGGAGCCTAGCTCTATCCTCTGGATACCCAAGTTTGTCTCCCCTGTTTATGGGGTTTTGTTAATATATATATATATATATATATATATATATATATATATATATATATATATATATATATATATTCATCCAAAAAATGTAATCCTCTCATAATACCCATAAGGGTATTTTTTTTACCTTGAAAAATTCATTTCGTGCTGATATCAATAACTAACAAAAAAAAAATCTAACCTCTGTGTAACAAAGTTTGGCATTTAGGGGTAGTATGTGTAATTGTTGTGAACTTTAGAATAGTGGTTGTATTTGACCCTTAGTCCAGGGGTGGTACAAGTAATTTTCCCAATTATTTTTGAAAACCCTCTTTTACCTTGACTTAAAGTAAGTATCGCGAACAAGAAAAGGGGCAGTCAAAAAGGTTACAACTTCTGAAGTTCACCTCTTTGGTTACAAGAAGTAGCACCCTAGAAGTTATTAAAATAGAATTCCATGCATACTAGTGTAAGGCAATCATTCATTCCTAAACTGAATCAGAGTATGATTAACCATGGATAATGGGTCTCGATGAACTGCCAGAGATTGCTTGGTTTACCGAGATCGGAAATAAGATCTACCGAAACCACCGTCGGAATCGAACAAAAAATATACAGAGCGAGAGAGACCGCCACAGTCACATCTCAACAACCTCCAAGCTTACTCCTATCCTCCCTCACCTTCAAGCACCGCAGTCACATCTCAACAACCTCGGCCCCGTCTCCCCCGCCGCTGCAGAATTCCAAAGAAGGTCGCTGGTGATGAAGACGATGCCAACGCTTACAGCATTCGATTCTCCAAAACAATGAGTGAAACACACTTCTCGCTGCTCCATCCTACTTTGAAGATGTCTACACCTTTGTTGAGCAAACCACGGAATATTCGCATTTATAAAGGCATTGAACAGCGCCATAGTCACATTCAACCCATAAATGACTGATATCAAGCTCCAGGGCTTTTTCATTCCCATAAAGACCGGCAAGCACTTCTGCTCTGTAATTGCAGAATCTCTTCTTCTTAGCTTAGAAGACCAAACCGTTTGCAGATCCATACTATTTTGAATCACCATAGGAGTTCTCACCGATAGGCTAGGTTCCGCATCATCCAAATATTAGAAGCAATAACAAAGAAAATCGGTAACCAAATATCATGGAGGCATGTAACCGCCCTCTTTCTACGCCACCATGAGAAAAGTAGTTGTACAGAATCAAGACCACTCCAACTCAATGAAAAAATCGAGCATAGCTCCTTCCATACTTCATTAGAAAAGCTACAGTTGGCAAAGACATGATCATATGTTTCTTCATGCACACCCCATATGAAACACCTGGAACATAAAGAAGCACCTTTGCTGAATGATGTCATCGGTGGGTAATTTAACATGACCCCATCGCCACCCAAAAACCGACATCGGATGAATAGCAACGTTTTGACGGTTAGTCACTAGCCTTGGTTTAAGAAGATGAACCGATTGGTGGGAATCGTCAATGATCGATGGAGGATAGGAGGGTTTTATGTCTTTCGATATTATTAGATTTTTGAAGTAACAAAACGTTCAGGGGTAAAATCATCAATGAAAAAATTAACTTTAACTTCGTTAAAAAAAGGGGACGGTCGTCTTTTTCAGAAACTTTTGGGGCATTTGTCCTTAAGGCATACTACAAGGGATGAAACAGTATTTTTCCCTATTTTTTAATACACACACACACACACACACATATATGGCTATAATGAAAAATAATTATCCATCTGTCATACTCATGAGTTATTAGAGATCCTACTGTACCCTTATCTTATTCATTAACAACTTTTGGCAAGACTAGTGGCTTACCATTTTCTGTGTAGGATAGATACAGCTTACTCCCCACAGAAATCCATTAAATCAGAGCTGTTCTTCCTTGTTGAGTAAAAGGATGTGGACAGCAATGGCTGTTATGGCCCACAAACTATGTATCACATTCCACTTTCTTCCAAACTATTATTTGAATAAAAAGATACTGTCTCATTGAGTAAATAAATAGTGAAATTCCAGTTACTATTTTAACTTCCTATATTACAAGGAATTTAATTTAAAAAAAAAAAATCAATGGCCTAGAACATTGAAGAAATTCCTATCACAACCTTTGTTGCCTGAAAACTTTGACTCCATTGACCTATACTTTTCAATGGATAATAATGCATTCCATGTGTCAACAACTATCTAAATCCTAAGAGAAATTTACCACTACGTTTCAGTTAAGGGCTACCATGCAAACATAGAGAAGCAGCTACCTCAGGTTGGAGCCTTCTTCATTGCATTCTGTGTTTGAGACACATGAGATTGCAATGATTACATACTACTGCTATAATTTACCAAAATTGAATGTGCTACTAATGCTGATAGCTATGATTCATCTCTGTCCATGAAAAAAATAAACTTCCGTTCACATGGATCTCAAACTACTATCTCACTGAATAAAAAAGCTAGAAACTTGAAAGAAAATATATCTTAATTGAACCATTTCTATATGTTAGCGATATAATTATAATTCTTGTTAGCAATAATAACAAACTGCTTTGACTAATTCAAAGCAGTTAGCCTTACCGTGTGGACTTAGTCTAGTCTAGTTTACTTTCTATTTGAGAGTCCTTCGTTTACTTTTGTTTTGCTTTCAAGTATCATTATGTAACTAGAACTTTCTATTTTGCTTTGTAGACTTTTTATGCAACTAGGACTGCTGCCCTGTAGCAATCCTATTTCCTTAAGTTAGTTAGCCTTCTACTATAACAAGTAAAGACCACAGTGAGGGAGAGAGTATTACTCTCAATTCTGCTCTCTCTACTATTATCGATTTTCTCTCCATCTTCTCCGAGTCGGTTAAGGTCCTTGATGGCAAAGGGGGTTTTTCAACACATTCAAATCAATTACCCCTCTTCGCTGCAGGATCTTATCACAGTCCAATCCAAATTTACCCTTTAACAACAAACAAGAATGATTGAATTTGACAAATAATTACTCTACTTTAAATCTATTCAATAGAATGCTTTGAAACTTGATAACAATAATCATTAGAATATGAGGAACAATATTCCAGAAGATGAGTTTGATCCAATAGGCAGGATCGAAACCAATCTTGCCCATAGGTCTCAAACAAGTATTTTAACAGAACCAGAATTGTATAACAGTAGAAAAAATTACTTATCTCAGAATCCAACCGCTGGAAGGTCTTCAAACTTGGAGGGAAGTACTCTAAGATGTGCTTGATAACATACCCAAAAATTTGAAGGTGATCCAACCATGGATGAAGAAGTTATAAATTTTCGAAAAACCACTATCATCTGAAAACGGGAATGAACAGACTCAACCAGAATTTAATAATAAACTCTGGCCAACTCTGCTACCAGCATCTTCTTCCTCTTTATTTATAATGCTAAAAGGAAATACAAAAGATAGAAGGAATGACTGGTTTCAAGAAGGAATGCCTAAAAATAAAAACGAAAAACTTTCCTTTATAACTTTTAGGAAAGTTTCCAAAACAAATAACATCTATTACTGACTCATATGATAATCAATCTTAGGAAACAAAACAAATTTAAGAAATAAAATAAATGACTAATTTTACAGAAATAAATCTAACTTAATTGAATTTGGGAAGAAGACATTAATTCTAATTCTGTTGGTACTATTCACATGAACAGTATCATAAATAGTGTTTTTGGCTTTTGTCGGTTTGATTTTGGCATTTCCTTCCTTTGGTCTTTTTGTGTAACTTGGATTGCATCAGTCCTTCCCTCTTCTTTCCTTCCTTTCACATATCCTCCATCGAATCAGGTAAGAGATCTGCTTCATCTCATTGGTTTATTGCTCATGGTTAAGGACAAATCAATTCTATTTTGCTGTACCTGAACCTCTTGCTCTTGGTCATTGCTTCCCATCAGTTTATTGATCTTTGAACCCTGATTTAATCTGGATTTCAATTACACATTAAATCTGGGCCTGCTGACATTAATTCCTGCCATCAGTTGCAGTTTTGGATATCCTCCTCCTTTTTCTTCTTTCTTTCTTATCCATTACACCCTGTGCAAGGATATTATCAGATATGATTTCAATTTTATTTTCAACCATTATAGATTTCAGTTTCCGGTTTAATTCGTTCCATCTTTATAATCAATTACTGGTCTCTTGCATATCATTAAATTCCTATGTTTCAGTTACAGATCTAGTTATACTGTCATTAAATTTCTTCCCTCGTAGTTTCTAATTGTGATTTTATTACCTCTCAGCCTCACATCAAATCTGGTTTCAGAATAATGCTTGGATTTGGTACTATGTAATGAGTACTTGCTATTAATTTAGTTCAGAGACATTAATATCCTGGCTTCAATTCCTAAGAATCCTACGGCAAAACATTGATATCCTGCCTTCAATTCCTGAGAATCCAACAGCAAGTTTACTTCTTAGTCTCTGAATTTTCCGGACTTGAACTTTGGAATCTGATTTCAATTTCTGTTTACATTTCACACCATTAGTTATTCCTGAAATCAGATCATTAATTGTTTGCTGAATCGAGGCATTAAATTCTGCATACTGATTCTGGTATCTTCTGAGTTTTCTAAAATAGGACATTGCCATATCTCATAAACCAACAGCTGGAATGATACCATCTTTTGATATTCCTCTTGACTCTTGAGTCGTTGATGTTTATGTGAATACCAATTCTGGTTGACAACAGTTGGTCAGATTTTGACTTTTGAATTCTATTAAAAATATACTTGCTTGTCTTCCATAGTCCTAGCAGTACAAGGACTTCCCATATCTCTTAATCCGACTATTGGATGGTTTTGAAATTTGGATATCTTGTTCCTATTGATACTGTAACATATATCCTATAGTTTGGTATGCATACTTTTACCACAAGGTTCTACTACTGGTTTTCTTCACTACTGATCTGATCTACTACTTACTACTAATCTGCTGCTCCTGCGATCTGGTGCTATTACTACTACTACTACTACTACTACTACTACTAATTCTGCTACTACTATAACTATTATTGCTACTGCTACTGCTGCTTCCGTTGCTACTGCTACTGCTGCTTCTGTCGCTATTGCTACTACTGCTTCCGCTGCTACACTATTCCAAGCTGGGCATGGGTGATTATGCTCCAGCTTTTTTCTTTGGGAGGTAGGGGGGTGTTTTAGCGATATAATTATAATTCCTGTTAGCAATAATAAGTCAAAGCAGTTACCCATACCATGTGGACTTAATCTAGTCTAGTTTACTTTCATTTGTTAGAGTCCTTTGTTTACTTTCTATGTCGCTTTCTAGTATCCTTACGTAACTAGGTTTTTCTATTTTTCTTTCTAGTCTTCTTATGTAACTAGGACAGCCGACATGTAACAGTCTTATTTCTTTAAGTTGTTTAGTCTTTTACTGTTATAAAACGGTTATAAATAAAGACCGCAAGGAGGGAGAGTGTACTACTCTAGATCCTGCTGTCTCTACTACTATCGATTTTCTTTCCATCTTCTCCTTCTTTTTTACTTTGCTATTTTGTTACACTATATAAGATGGTTTCTCCATTGAAATGGAAAAACAAACAAAATAACACAATAACAGTCCTGGACGGTGATCCAGAGGGTTGCAGATCAACTTTGTAATGTAACTGGGAATACAGATCCTGGACAGCAAAACTTCATTTCTACTCAAAAGACTGAAAACGTGGTTGTGGTTGTGTTATCAAGAAGGAAACAGTTAGCAGTCTGCAAAATTCATTTCAACAGATAAGACAAAAAGAAAGTCTACCTTCTCAAGTGGGTACACAGTTTTCTTGCAAGCCACACACTTGTCCTGGGTTCCAGCAAATAAACTTGAGAGTTTGTTGTTGACATGGTCCTCTGTAAGTTAATAAAAAATATATTTAGTAGCAGTTTAATATTTGAAATATAGGAAATCATATAGTTTTCTCAAGTATAAAATACTAATAATCAAACTTGACAAAGTGGAGCACCTTATCAGAAACTCTAACATCTTTTGGAGCACCTATAAGAGAAGAAGAGGGAAAAAAAGATTAAGTAAAAAAGAAAGAGATCACAATTAAGGCAAAATAAAGAGGAGAGCATCCAAGAAAAAAAAAGGGACATCATTAACACCAAGTTACCTTCAAAACCTTTATCCAAACTCCTGGTCAACTTAAAGAGCTGCTCAAAGTGAGGCTTGCAATACAGGACACCTTCAAAGGAGCAGTAATTACTAAGCTGCCAACAAAAACAGAAGGAGAAAAGGCAACAAAAATCAGCAAAACATGAGAGAAATAGATTAAAAAAAAAAAAAGTTAAGATGCTGAAGCATAAAGTTACAGGAATAAAATATTATCATGAGAGAGTTACAGGAATAAAATCAGCAAAACATGAGAGAAATAGTATAATAAAAGATGTGTTGAAAATGGGCGGTTAGGACATGGTAAAACAACATATGCTATCACGTAAAGTATGAAATCATCTTTTAAAGATGTGGAATTGAACAATGACAAAATAAAAAGAAGATAGCTTTATCTGAAAATAAGAAAAAGTAAAGGCATGACAGAAGACAATATATTTAATATCAGTTTTGCCCCTGCAATCAAACAGCCTACCTACGGTGAGGGTGCACCTCAAGTACAGTATCTCTACAATGTGGCAGACTCCTTTGTTTCCTTTCTAAGAGTTGTATTTCTAAAAGAGACATGACTTGTGTCATTCCGGGGCTAAGACTTCTCTATTAATATAGGAAGCCTTAGGTCATCCATGTAAATTTTCCAAAAACAGTTTTCTCTATTCCATGTCCATCTACTCACAGGTCAGCCACACTTTTGTGGTGGTTTGCTGTACACTTCGATATTTGTGATTGCACCCTTACTGTATAGGTTAGGCTATTGAATGCTGGGGATCAGGTTCCATACAAAACCTAATGCACTGAAAGATATGTTCTAGAAGGAAAGGTTAAATCAATCTTAAGTACATTGACTTTCGTATGTCTCGGACTTTTCCACAGGCAGATAAATTTTTGTCATTTGATTTCTTCACTGATCGACTTTATTGTTCTTCCATGATTTTGAACATTATTTTAACATGTTCAAACCTTTAATCTTACAAAATGAGGAAAACAAAGCTACAATTTATTTTATATTTTTTTTTAGAGGGGGGGTGGTGGTGGTCGAATGTCCAGGTATTGAAATTGATCATTAAGAAAAAGTACACGTCTTTGCTATAAGCAACAAGTTATAATATTAACCATCCAGTTATGAAAATTACAGTATGTGTGAGCTCTAGATTTTTCCATGTTTTGGTCTTACTGCAATTGTAGAAAATACCTAGCATTCTACCAATTCCCATAATGACGAATAGTTTGTTCATGCACTAGTTCCTAATTTGTTATTAAAGAAGGAAATGTTTTTATTAGCGGAACACCACACATCTATGCATTAACTCAACTAGTTGGAATCCAACACACATCCTTCCGCCATTCCATTATATTAGGGCCATATCTTCTGTTACTCACATGCAGTCATGTCCTTTTAAGCATCTAAACCCAAGCCATTTTTAGTTTTTCCCCTCGTCTGGAAGCATCACTTTGGTAACCAGCATTGAGAAATCTTAGTCAAACTTTGTAAAGAAAAGTTTTATGGTGGCCCAGTTGACAGAGTTAAATTTAAAGAAGCAATCAGATGGGTGAAAAATATACATGGGGTGAGGAATACCTGTAACTTTCATCATCATTAAACATCTAAAGATTTTGATTCTACTGCAAAGATGGAGATATGGGGTGAGGAATACTTGTAACTTTCATGTCTTGAATTGCTTTCCAAGTAAGACTGATGTTCAGTAGATCATCCTAAGCAGAACAAAAGAACAAAAGAATCCCTGTTATGTTAATGGTGCCATCAGCATTTTCAGAACTAAACTCTTACAGAAAAGCCACAAAAGATGAACAATTGAAAACCAAATAACGGCATAATCAGACAAACTTACATTTTATATGCTTGCCATGGACATACTGCTCACAGTAGTAACGCATTTAAGCATGAACTAAAATGAATCACGCAACATGTAAAAGTAAAGGTAGGGATAAGATGCACAACTCCCATAACCATCTCCATATTTTCATTGTGTATAAGTTGAGAAAGTATAAGGAATACCTTACATGATGAACCACCAAATCAACTATCCAGATGATTCGGTCAGCCCGCCATCTGTAGCCCATCACTAAGATATAGTGACATTGGGCTACTATCGTAAGAAGTTGATAATCTTTCCAAAGCCTGCAAACAAAATATTTACCAGGCTCTTTAAAGAATAACAGACACCCTGAATCAAAACCCAGTTTCCAAAGGTGTCTGGACAGGCTATTTAAAGTTCTCCATAACACAACCTCAAATACTAAATCCAACTGACACCAGGTATCTTTCTGATACCCTTCTCCCGCATCAAGTTCCTCACATTAGAAACATCCAACCACCTATCTGCAGCTGCATAAATGTTTGACAATAACACATAACTACCTGCACTGCGAGGCTCAAGCTCAAAAAGCCGGCTTGCCACCACCTCCCCAAGCTCAATATCACAATGTAGCCTACATGCACCAAGCAATGCACCCCAGGCACCAGCGTGTGGTTCCATAGGCATTGATTTTATGAGCTCATAGGCTGCTTTTAACTCCCCAGATCTTCCGAGAAGATCAACCATACAAGCATAATGATCAGGAGAAGGAATTATGGAGTAGTCATTCTTCATGGAATTAAAGTACAAGCAACCGTCCTCAACAAGGCCTGCATGGCTGCAAGCGTTAAGGACAACTGTGAAGGCTACATCATCAGGAGTCATGCCTTCATCAAGCATTCGAGAAAAGAGCCTGACAGCCTTGGCTCCAAGCCCATGGATCGACAGGCCCTGAATCATTGAACAATATGAGAACAGGTCTCGTCTTGGCATCTCCTCAAACAAACAAGAAGCCCTTTCCAAATTCCCACACTTGGCATTCATGTCTATGAGAGCTGCTGTAACATGAGCTCGACAAAGATCCATTGCGTTCTGGACCACATAAGAATCAACCCATTTGGCTAGCTCCAAATTACCAACTTGGGAACATGCTGACATTAAACTCACCATTACAAATTCATCAGGCCTAACATTTTTCGAATGCATCTCGAGGAAGATCTTCACAGCCTCATTGGGTTGACCATTCTGAGCATAACCCGATATCAACGCTGACCATAACACAATATCTCTAACTGGAGATTGATCAAAAAGAAAACGTGCTGAGGCCATATCACCTGCCTTAGCATACCCACATATCAACGATGTGAAGGAAACTACATTCCTCTCTGGCATTTGATCAAACAGCTTCCGTGCAGTCGTTAAGTCACCAAACTTGACATACCCACCAATCATCGCATTCCACGATGCAGGATTCCGACATGGCATTGCATTGAAAAGCTTTACGGCGGCCGCTAAATCCCCCAAAGTCACGTACCCCACAATCATAGCTGTCCAAGAAAACTCATTCCTGTGAGACATCCCATCAAAGATCTTCCGTGCACATTCAATCTCACAACACTTCCCATAGAAATCAATCAAACTGGTACTAACAAAAATATCCGTCTCTATTCCATATCTTACTATTGAGCCGTGAAATGCCCTGCCTTTTCTAATCGCGGATACACCCGAGCATGCTTTGATCAAAGAGGGGAAAGTGAATTCATCGGGAACCACTTCAGACGACTTCATGCGATTGAAAATAGTAATGGTTTCACTCACAGAGGAAAAATCGCAATACCCTTTAATGATAGAATTCCAGAGATAGATATTTGGCTGACAAACGCGATCGAAAACACTTGTGGCGTAACCTATATTGGAGAATGAGTTGCAGCGACAAATGAATTGAGTAATTAAAAGATTATCTTGCTCAGCTCCCTTCCGAATAACCAGTGTATGAACTTGTTCGAGGTTTCGGATTGTTCTGCAAGCTTTCAGGAGGGAAGAGATAAAGAGAGACCAATCGGGTGTTCCGCATTTCCATAATGCACCAGAACAACGACTGGGCAAGCTCATAGGCTCATGTACTCAGTTGTTTGAAATTCGTAGCTCCTCGGATAGCTGTTCCTGAGGGACAAAAGAGAATCCAGAAAAGGAAAACACTAAAAATCCTTTAGGTAGTCTTCTACACGGCCAGTGTCCGACGGCCTCGGCTGCAACTCTGCAAATAATCCACGAAAACTGTTGTACCAAAAAAAAAAAAGGAAAACTCAAATGTTATTAATTCCAAAAATTCATCAACAAAGAGCAAATGCAACAAAGTTTATTAAAATGTTGGATATACAAGAAGATAAGGCGACTTATATCAGCTACCTAAACAGTCAATAAATAATCACGGAAGAAAAAAAAAACATTCGAAAAAAAGAAAAGAAAAAAGAAATTGCGTCTCAGTTGCAGAAGAAGTAGCGTTGCAGAAAACCGAAGGGAAATAAATTAAGTTTCAGTTGCAGATGCAGCAGAGTCGAGTCAGTCGACATTCAAAAAAAAAAAAAGTTGAGTCTAAAGTTTCAGTTGCAGCCTGCAGTTGCAGCAGAGAAAAAGAAGGACAAGAAAAAACGAGTCGACATTAAAAAAAAGAAAAAAGTTGCTAATTGCGATGCAGAAAAACCAAAGGAAAAAAAAATTGTAAGCTTCGGTTCCACTTGCAGGTGCAGCAGAGAAGAAGAAGGAGAAGAAAAAGAAAAAAAAAAACCATCAAAAAAAATTTAAAGAAAAAAAAAACACAAGTAGATTGAGAAAAGGAAAATGAACTATCAACAACATTTGATTCAACAGCATTGATCTAATAAATAAAAAAAGGAACTTAACATTACCTGAGATACGACCGCCGGAAAGGGAAGAGCACCGCCGGAAGAGAAAGAGAGGAAGAAGAAGACCGTCGTCGCCCATTGGAGACTCGGAAGAGGAATAGGAAGAGCAGCCCTAATCCTTCAGTGTAACTTTCAAAACGATTTGCCTCGTCAATGCTTTTGTGTACAATACCAATCATTTGATTAATTTTAGAATCTAATTAAAAAATAATAATAAATATAATAATGGATTAATTTCAGTTATCCCATTATAGTTTTGAAACATCATTTACCATCCACACCTTTCAAAAAACATCAACTACACCCAAGTAACTGATGGAAAAAACGGAAATCAGCATTAAACATTTTTATTTTTTTTATTTTTAATTGAAATTTTTTAAAAACTAGTAAAATTACTAATATGACCCTTCTCTTTCATTTCATCTCTCCCTCCCTCATCTTCTCCTACCCAAATAGAGACTCCTTTGGAGATTAAAATGGGAAAAACTAGACAAGATCAAAAAACTTTCAGAAGGATTTTTTTTTTTCTGGATAAACTCTGTGATCCTACTGA
Source organism: Protea cynaroides (assembly GCA_028583415.1). NCBI lineage: Eukaryota > Viridiplantae > Streptophyta > Magnoliopsida > Proteales > Proteaceae > Protea > Protea cynaroides. Next base: position 24,571,827 of record CM053271.1, on the reverse strand, counting down.
TTACTCAATCTACAAAAACGAATGGCATGTGAAACTAAAGAAACTCATATTTGACGACTCTTTAATATTCCCTATTTATTCTCTGTTTTTTTCTTCTTTCTCGCTGCTTTTCTACAAATTTCTACTTTGTATCACGATTTGTTTCGCTTTCTTTTTTTTCGAGTGCAGGAAAATTAATGGAATCCAAAACTGGGACTGAAATTGATATGAACATTAAACCCAATCATTTTCAGATCTAGATTAAGTTGCGAAGAACACAATAACAGTTTACTTACTATGATTGGAGAAGAAGAAAGAAGAAGAAGAATAGAAGGATATGGAACCGGAGCTCTCACATTAACAATTTACTTACTTTGATTGGAGAAGAAGAAAGAAGGAGAAGAATAGAAGGTATGGAACCAGAGCTCTCACATGGAACCTCGTCGATTCCCACCAACAGTTCTTAGTTTTTTCGGACGAAGATTGCCGCCGGCCAAAGCTTCGTTGTGCCATCATCGGGGAAGAAAAGGCTTGCATCGTCGTCGGCGAAGATAATCGGAGAAGAAAGGGTAGATCTAGAGAAGAAGAAGAAACAGGATTTAGATTTGGGGTTTTACCCTCTTTAAGTGAAGGAGGGTAAAATCGTCTTTTAACATTTCCTTAAGGGCATTATTGTCCATTTCAAAATCAATTTTGGGTGACATCAGCAACTAACGGAATTCGTTGAACGGAATGGACCTATTTGATTAACGGTGGTAAACGTTTGGGTGGTAGTTGATGTTTTTTGAAAGATGTGGGTGGTAGGTGATGTTTCGAAACTATTTTGGGGGGTAGCTGAAATTTATTCATATAATAATATATTACAAATAAACCTTAGTTAGAAGGCAGTCGCCCAAGCACTCTGGGCTAAGGATGTCAATAAGCCAGTCTGGTCCAATTTTGGTCCGAGCTGAAATGGTGTTAGGATTTACAAGCCTAGCCAAAAACATGTCCATTAAGGGTTTGGGCTAAAGTGAGTTGTGTTGGACACAATAACGGGCGGGTCCAGTTTCAAGTTGCTATCGAGCTAGGCTTATCGGGCTGATTTCGGGCCGGCTCGGTCCAGACTGCCTTCGCATGTAGCTATTTTTGCACGACAATAATTTTTTTATGTAGCTATTTTTGCACAGTAATAATAATTTTTTTATGGCACTTTTTGTTTATATTTAATAAAATTGTAAACGATTGGGTTTTGATTGATAAACATCTGAGCATGAATAATGGATTGCATATTTGCATTTATCTAATTAGAATTGTTAGATCCTTGGCTAATTTGTTATTATTTGAGAAGCCAAAAGAATCGGTTCGGACTAGCTCGGGCTTCTTAACGGGCCTTACTAGTGTTCGGGTTGGGTATTATTGGTTCGGGCTAGTTTGGGTTTCTTAACAAGCCGATCCGGTCTTTGCTAAAATTGTCACACCCCAATTTCGACTGAACCAGAAGTGTGAGTGAACCGGCTCTAAACCACGGTTCACACCAGGATCTCAATAGACCGTGTCAACCAATCATTCCCAAGCAGTCTAACATAATCAAAGATTAAATACATAGCAACGGAATATAATTAAATGAACTGAGTACTATGTTATAATTAAAATAAATACTCCAATTATTCCATCATTCACCAAAATTTAAATAATAATTATTACAAAGTATTAACAAAATAAACCCATCACTGAGAGAATACACAGAACGAGCACTCGCATGACGCATCATGCTCGTCCTCTACAGTCTGTGATTCCAAAGCCGCCAACGAGCTGTAAGCTGGAGCAGACATGAAGTCTTCCACTGAGTAACCTGCATCAAGATCTGAAAAAGAATAGGATATATCCGGGTGAGCTCACAACATAGCTCAGTAAGTACAAGACCAATGCAACAGTACAATATGCATGGGATGACATTGCAATTTGGGTCAGGTATAACTTGCAAATATGCTATGGTAAGGTTTGGCGGCCACCGCACCTTCATGCACGAGAGTGTGAGCACACCCAACAGTTAGGAACCTACCACACTACTGGTGTTGCCCCACATCACTCACTCCGGTATGGAGATAGGACTCAAGTCTGGCGGGCAGGAAGAACCACAATCCCATGTCCTCCCCCTGATACCCCACACCGTACCAGTACCTAAACCCCTACTGGCAAGGGCTTGCAAGTGGGTTCCGTTTCTAACCAGTCCTAGATGTCATTACAGTACCAATGACCTTACCCCAGCACGGCTCCCTACGACATAGAAATAGGGCTCGAGTCTGACGGGCAAGAAGAACCACAATCCCACGTCCTCCCCCTGATACCCTAGTCGTACCAAGTCTGCTAAGGTAAAGGGCGATACGAAAAGGTGTTAGCTGTGGATTATCCAGGGCACACCCCCTTCACATTCCACACACTAACTAAAACATACACATGCCTAACATCCAACAAACCTAGCATATGAAATGCATGAATATATATAATAATAATAGAGCAACTACATGGCATGTGAGATGCACAGACATCAAACAATATATCCAGATACAAATTAAATCACAAAGGCTTACTGTTAATTAGTTATTTAGGTTCGGGGTCTTGTTCCTTACCTGACACGTGATAAAACTCCCACTCTGCGTCACAGGGTTTACCCATGTTGTCTACAGGTCCTACATAATCATATCTTTATGTTAGAATCCATTTATTAAAGTTTCAGAGGTCGGAACCAGGTTTGTCCAAGCAAACCAGGCTCGGGAAGCATACCGGTCGCAGGTACTGGTTGTAGTATTATGCAACCGGTATGTGCGACCGGTATATACCGGTTGCACTTACCGGTCTCACTCAGATCTCACTGAGCAAGACCGGTATGTGCCTGCGGTATACCGCAGACCCATACCGCTGGACCTTGCGTCCAACCGGTATACTCTGCGGTTTGGATCCTAGAGCGAGATCTCGGATCTCCCTTCCTCGTCGGCTAACGATTAGGTCTCTAGGGTTTCTCCTACTCCACACTAAGGTCCAAGCAATTTAATGGCCTTCTGATTTCGACTATAATGCCGTATCAAGCCAATCCAAATCTAAAAGAGATACAAGTTCATATTCAAATCTGTTTTGGATTCACTGCGCCGCTTCGCGGCTCCGATCAGTCCTCTAAATAGCAATACAAGTACGGAGCACTTACCGGCTGTGGTCATCGGTTGGCGGCGTGCTCCTCCTTCCTGGGCGGCTTCCACCTCCTAGCTCCTTCTCAACTCTCCTCCAGACGGCTAGGGTTTTGAGAATGATCAATGGAGTGTCTCCTTCTCTTTTAATAGAGGGAGGCTGTTCATGGGAAGGTTTCCCTCAGTTGGAAACTTTCCAAGTTTCCATTCGGAGAGAAAGGCCTGCTGGAGTCCGTCTCCCGCAAAAAATAAGCATACCGGTCGCACATACCGGTTGGAGTGCCCGCAATCGGTATAGTCCGACCGGTATACCATACCGATTGCACATACCGGTTGCACTGACCGCATGTGACTTAGGCATTTTTCACAGTTCTCTTATCTGAAATTTGAGTGGCTCGTCATCCGGCTTCGCCTTCCAGTCCGGTTATGATTGGGAGACCTGTCATCACATATAACCATGGATTAGACCGAGTTTTCAAAGTACGGTTCTTACAACTCTACCATCCTTAAAAGAAATTTTGTCCCCGAAATTTGCATGTAGGTCTCACAAAAATGGTGTCGGACTTTACAAGCCCAGATCAAAACCTGTCCATTAAGGATCGGTCCGAGCTGGGTTCGGGTTATATCGGGCCGGCTCGGTCCGTGCTACCGGATCGGGCCCAAATTTGACACCCTTCCTAAGCACCTAAGGAGACGCCTAGGCGTCACCCAGAGTGTCTAAGCGACTGCCTTTTTAACAAACCCAAAGTGACCAAGCGCCTAAGCTTCAAAAAAGAGCCCAGACGCCAACTAGGCAACGCCTTCACAACTATGGTTTGAAATTCGTAGCTCCTCCAATAGTTGTTCCTGAGGGACAAAAGAGAATCCAAAAAAGAAAAAACCTAAAAATTCTTTAGGTCGTCTTCTACATGGCCAGTGTGTCACACCCCAATTCCGCACACTTCAGAATGGTGTGATGAACCGCTAGCAAACCAATGGTTCAACCAGGATCTCATACAGGTGGTATCCGGCTGATCTAAACTTCATATATCCACATTCATAATCAGAGTAAATACACAATAGCGGAAGTCTTATAGTAAAATGAATTGAGAATCTATTGTAATATTAATATTAAAATAGCAAATTATTCTGTATCAACTAAGACATAAATAAGTATAAAATACATGTCTTTAATAAATCCAAATAAGAAAACTAAAAAAAAAAAAATCTAATCGAATACACATGAGTTGCACTCGCAAGAGGAGTCGTGTATCCACTTCATCTTCAACTTCCATCGCCGCCACGTGACCATACACTGGAGCGTTGACATAATCTTCGACGGTAGTACCTGCATCATCAACTAAAAATATTCAACGTCGAGGGGGTGAGCACACATCATGGCTCAGTGAGTAAACAAAACAATGCAACAATACATATGTATGCAGTCAATTCATATCTTTGGTCTGGTTTAAAGTTTACAATGCGCAATAGAAAGGTTGGGTGGTCAAAGGTTAACGTTTATTGACCCCACTCTATACACAGGGTGTGGAAGTCCGCCCAAAGGTTAACGTTTATTGTCGTCCCCATCCACCCTACCATAACATTGTACAACAAAGGTTAACGTTTATTGTTGTACAGTGCCATATCAACACGTAAGCCCCTGCTGGCGAGGGCTTACAAATTGGGCTCGCAACTAACCAATCCTAATGCCAAACAGTGTATCCAAGGCCTCACCCCAGCATCCCTCAGAACGTCCATAGAGATAGAGCTAAGGCCCCCGGTAGAGTCGAGACTACAAGGACCGAGGCCACCTCCCCGATACTCTACGACGTAATAGTTCCGCTAAAGTAATGGCGATACGACGATGCTAATGCACAAGACTTGAGTTAGAGATAGAGCTAAAGTGCTGAGACCCGCCAAAGGTTAACGTTTATTGACGTTCCCATCACACCTCCCCTGATACTCGCTCGCATCAAGTACACCAACCACACACATACATTCACATGCTATTCCTATCATCATCAACATCATCATGTTATAAACAATAAGGTAAATATGCATGAACAAATAATAGAAATATTGGATGACATGTTGTATGCACATTACAAACATATTCGCATAGGATCAAGCATAGCATTGGACTCAAGAAAAGAGAAAACAATTTGTTATTAACCAATTAGTTTAGAGTTCTGTTTCCTCACCTTAGCTTGCTAATAGATCCTCTCACAAGCTTTAAGATCACCTTTATATTATTATTATATTGCTAGAAGACCTAACAAAGTTGATAGAATTTAATTAGAATTAATTTTGAATTTAAAAACCATGTTTTTAACTGGGGGTCGGAGGTAGGGTCGGAGTAATGATCGACCCTGGGTGCGACTACCCTTATTCTGGACTTCCCGAACACTGGGGGTCGATGCTCAGGGTCTGGTAGGGTCGATTGGCCATCGACCCCCATGCGACCCCCTGTGGGTTTTGGTCGATTTTTTTCCTTAAATCCATTCTTCGTGTTTGGGGTCCTATGGCTTGTTCCTATAATCCATTATACACATGTTCTATGGTCTAGAACCATGGTTCTACCACCTATATGGCTTTCAAGATTTCCCCCATGGTTTTCCATGAAAACCTAACCATAGGTTGATGGTTTGGGTTTCTCCGAGATCATATTCTCTTCATTATCTATCCTAAGGTCTTTAGCAATTCATGGAATTAGTATCCATACCTGAGAAGAATACTCTTTCTCTGAAACTCTTCTCCTTTTGCTTTCTTCTCTTCTTTCCTTCTCTTTTCCTTCTCTTCCTTCTCTTCTCTTTCTCCCAATTCAATTAGGGTTGTAAAAGGAGTAAAAGAGGCTTAGGGACGTCCTATTTATAGAGTAGAAACTCCTAAAATAAGTCCCATTGAGATTTGGAAGGAATCCCATCGAAATTAGGAAACTTTCCTAGTTTTCAGATTTATCGAGTACAGGGGGTCGATAGGGGGGTCGGAGATCCCGTCGACCCCTGGTTCCTGAAGTGTCCGACCCCCCATGTAAAACTGGGGGTCTGACTTCTGTCTTGGGGGGGTCCGACCCTCCCTTGCTGGGTATGCGACCCTCCCCTTAATTTAAGTATTTTTGGGTCAGTTTAATACCTGGGATCGTGATCTCCTTCACGCATTTGGTCTATTTGGCTCATCCATGATGGGTAGACCTGGTTCAAGGTGGTAAGACCTAGTTAGTTTGATATGGGTCTTACACAGTGTCCAACTGCTTTCTTGGCCTCGGCCACAACTCTGCAAGTACTAGCTTCAACAACCTCTGATGAATCAGTGAGGGCTATGGGAGGGGTTAAATCGATAAAGCATTCCCGTCTTTCCAGTCTCCGGTTCAGGTTTGATTCAGTGGAATGCAAAGGTTCAACTCTAGCTTAGATTTTGGGAGAAAGACCTGGACAAGTCGATATTGAACCAATCAACCTCACTGATTCAACCAAGACTCAGACTGGTTTGAGCATAAACCCTTAAAACCAATTTTTCAAGTGTCAAATTTGATGGCAAGGCTGATCCGGTGGTAGGATGGATTAGGTTTTTATTTATTTATTTATTTTTGGTAAAAGATGGATTAGGTTTAGAAATGTATAACGGATCGAATTTCAATTGGATACATGACTATTTACATTTTCATCTGATTCCCATAGTTGATATTGATATAACACCAATCAATGATAGCGTATCACCTCAACAGAATAAGGGACAATAGGAAAGCGACATGTCCTTCTACAGCGGAGTCAAGACTCAGGAGCGGATAAAACCCCACAAGTCGACCCCCATGGGTTTGGAACAAACAAGGGAAGGCTCAGCCTGTTTGTGGATGGACTGCTAGCCAGAACGCAATTAATGCTCCATAACCAACCACGCAATATTTAAGGGTGTTAAACACAGTGGTTTTGGTTTAACAGTGCGATTATGTATTAGCTTTGTGTGTTACAATATGAGTAAAACCAAAACCGAACTATTTATTAAATAGCTTCAAAATGCTTGCCAAAATGGATTAATAACGATTTCGATTTTTTGGTTTTTAAACGATTTTGTTGTCAGGAGGGAGAGGAAGAGAGTTAGGAACAGAGGAGAGGAAAAACCAAGGAAAGCATTAAAATAATTTTAATCATATATGAAAATGGACTTACGATTTAGAAGTATGCTATATAAAAAAGCATTAAAATAAAATTTATTTTCACAAATATAGACATTTAGTACTATAGGATTAAAGTAAAGGCTTATTCAGTTTTAAAAGTTCCAACTAGTCAGTTTATACAGTTCATTTTTTAAACCAAGATTAATCCGCTTAACTAAAAGGTTTCATTTTTTTAAACCAGAATCGAACAATTTAATAATCGATTTCACGTTTTGGTTCGATTTCGGTACACTGTTCGATTTCTTTTTTGACACCATTAGCAGCAGTAAATGCAGTTATAGAAAACACGATGTTAAGTGACATTAACCAATGTGTAATGGAATGTAGTAGTTGGGGTTTCTTGCTATGTTTTCTCTCCTCTCTCTTGGTTGATTAAGTCCTCCTCCCCCCCCGGCTGCGCGCCGACGAGGGCTGCCTACTTTTCTGGCCAGTAGCCATGTCCAATCCTGTGGATGTAGTTCTGGCTCTTGAAGCTATTTCTTCCCTCATCCCATCTGATGATCCATGAACCAGCTCTTTCCTTTGTTGGAGTTGATTCTGGTCCCCACCTTTTCCACCTAAATCCATCACTGTGACTCCCCAGAAGCATCATCCTATTTACGCTTCCATGGAGAACCTCCCTTCCTCTCTATTGCCCCCCCCCCACCCGTACGCAAGCTACCTTCTTTTCCGGACAATAGCCATGTCCAATCCTGTGGATGTGGTTCTAGCTCTTGAAGCCATTTCTCTTCCCTTATTCCATCTGATCCATGAACTAGCTCCTTCCTTTGTTGGAGTTGATTTTGGTCCCACACCTTTTCCACCCAAATCCATCACTGTGACTCACCAGAAGCATCATCCTACTCAGGCTTCAATGGAGAACCTCCCTTCCACTCTATTGCTGTAAGACCCGCACACATGAACCCCGTCTAACTTTACGTTCTCGTGTTGTGACCGGTCTTCCCATCATAACCGGCTCAAGTGAATCAATTGTATGAAGAAACCATAAGATACGATAAGCAACAAGTCAAATTTAGTTGGTGTGGTTGACTGGTTAAGTTGTGTGGAAGCAACTAGTCAAAACTAAAAACTAATAAATTTTGGATGTGTGGTGGCAGTTTTGAGGGGTATGGTGGATACGTGTGGTTTGACATGAGACCACACAATGTGAGACCACACGCATGAGACCACACGACGTGTGGTCGAATATTTTGGATATGTGGTCGCACGGATTTTGCGACCACACGTGGAACCACACGAGGCTGAACCGACTCCGAGTTTTGGAAACTTTCTAGAACTTAAGGGATCTCTTTCCTAATTAAAGTAGGAATCTATATGGAGGTTTTCCTCTATATAAGGGATGGTCTCTCTCACTCTTTTAGAACCCAATTTGAAACTCTAAACCTAAGAGAGAAAGAGAGAAGAAGAGAAGAAGAAGAAGAAGAAAAAGAAGAAAAGGAGAGGAAAGCTTGAGGAAGGTGTTACAAAGAAGAATTCCATCTCTATAGCAAGCTTGAGGTATGGACTTGACTCTGTAGGGTAAATCAGATAGAATAGGTTATTTTCAAGTTGATATGTGAAACCTAATACAATGATTCGATTATAGGTTTTCCATGGGAAACCATAAAGAATAGGTAATGGATAATGGATGAGGGAAAAACTATGATTAGAGGCCATAGAATGATCTTAGGATGAATCTCATTGATGAGCCATGAGGAAGAACTCGTATGACAAGTAAAATCAACCAAACATCATGTGGTCGCAGCCTGTGATCGACCACAAGGTGACCAGAGGATCGACCACAGCTATTCGGGAAGTTCCCGGGAAAGGTGTGGTCGCAGGGTGTGGTCAAATAACATGCGACCACAGGGTCCGACCACACAATGTGTGGTCGCGTATATTCCAACCACAGGTCCGACCACATGATAACAACAGCATATTTTGAAATCAAACAAGGTTTTTGACTACTGTAACTTGGTAAACTTGAGCCCTAACTTAAATACATTAATTGTTTAGGTTTTTAATAGATTCAAAGTGACTTCTAAAGCTTGGGAGAGGAACAAACATCAATCAAAGGCGAGGGAACAGAACTTGAACTAATTGGCTAATAATAAGCTATTTATTTTATTGAGTCCAATTCCATGATTGATTCTATGCTTATATGCTTGTAATGTGCATCTCACATGCCATCCATTCCTGTTATTACTGCTCATGCATATTTATTTCTGTCTATTTATAATATGATGAAGATGATGACGCTAGGAATAGGCATGTGATGATGTGTGTGTGGTTAGTTTACTTGATGCTAGTGGAGCATCAAGGGGAGGACGTGACAATGTGGTTCATCCTGGTCACAAGACTCTAGCTCTATCTCTACTCAAGTCTTGTTCACTAATGTAAAACCCACACTCCATGAACCTGATCTAAACCTTGTTTCATGTCATAACAAGTCTTCTAATCATCACTGGATCAGACGGGACGAGCGGATGACAACAAGGTATGAAATCAGACCAATCAGACCAATTCAAGTATGAAAAACTTCATACCGGTCGATGGTACCGGTCTATGGTATCGGTCGATGGTCGACCGGTATGGCCTGCACAGCATGGATCCGAAAATGGATCTCTGTGGGTCCCACTTTCTAAATTTCAAACCGAAGGACTTTCCTAATGTTAGGAGGCTTCCTAAACCTAATCCTAGCCTATATAAGGACCCTTAAACCTCTTCCATTGATCTTCACAAACCCTAGAAAGGAGAAAGAGGTTGAAGAAGGAGAATGAGCTAGGAAGGAGAGGGAAGAGCCGCCATTGCCGTTCGACGAAGAACACATTATCGCAAGTCAACGGTAAGTGCTTAAACCTTCCTATACAATAAGTATTCTAGGATGGTTAGTTATGATTGGATCAATACCATGCCAAGCAGGTATTAATCTAAACCCTATGTTTGTCGACAAATCCTAAATTAGTCGTAAACCCTAGATTCAAGTTCTAAGTGGAAGATCATCGAGGCTAGGACATGAATGAAGTTGGAAACAACTCTAACTCAGTATTCAGACCTAGAATGTGTAGGAGAAACCCTAGGATCAAAAGAGGGTGACTGACGGAAGGCGAGAACCAAGCGTATGGTCTTCCGGAGACATACCATTCGACCATACCGGTCACACCCTATGCGACTGGTACTGCGACCGGTACCTCTCGGGGACTGGTCTGTGGGGATCGGTCAATCATACTGGTCACAGGTTTTCCCCACAGTGCTGCGACCGGTACCTGTGACCGGTCTGCTCTGTAAAAAGTGTTTTTGACCCAGTTGGTTTTCCGACCAATGTAAACCTAAGGAAAAACTATTCTAATTAAACCTAACATTGTGTAGGACCTTGTAATAGCACGTTTGGACCTTGTGACGTGGAGCGAGCTATCAAACAAGCGTCAGATAAGGGAATCGGACTTAAACCCTAATAATTTAATAACAGTAAACCGTTGTTAATAATTATGGTTCTGTGGATTGATGTTTGTGCATTCTCGCATGTCATCCTTTACTTTCAGTTATTATTATTGTTCATGCATACTTGCTATGCTAGGTTGTGACTGTTAGGCATGTGATTGTTTTCGTTGGTGTGTGGAATGGGAAGGACTGGAGGTCTGGGATCATTCCTCACACCAGCACCTTTCATATCGTTCTGTCTTAGCATGCTTGGTGCGGTAGGGTATCAGGGGGAGGAAGTGGCACTGTGGTCTCTGGCCTGGCCACTAAACTCTAGCTCTATCTCTATGCCATAGGGAGCTGCGCTGGGACAGGGCCTACTGTGATGACATATAGGATTGGTTAGTTGCGAGCCCAATTTGTAAACCCTCGCCAATAGGGGCTTACGTGTTGGTATGAGTAGAGTATCAGGGGAGGTGTTGGCGGTGTTTGATCCGGACGTCTTAGCTCTATCTCTATTCTACGATAGGGTGCATGTGGGACGATAGTGGTGTTTGATCCATTGGGCGGCTTCACACACTCGTGTATAGAGGTGTGGTGGCCGCCAATCCTTTCTATAGCACATTGCAAACTTAAAACCAGACCATGATGTGAATGTTACTCATGCATATGTTTGTTGCATTGTCTGATTGTCTTACTGAGCTAAGTTGTGAGCTCACCCTTGTGTACACACCATTTTTAGATTTTGATGCAGGTTATTCGGTGGAGGATTACATGAACGCTCTGACGTATGGAGGTGTTGTTGCCCCGGAAGTGCAATCAGGAGAGGACAAGCATGACGCTTCATGTGAGTGCCCTTACTGCGTATATCTTTAGGATTTGATTTTATTTATTTCAGTTATTTTTCGGTTGGAAATACAGTGATGTAAAGATATTTACTTAAGTTTTGGGAATTTTAATAATTAAATATTTTATTTAAATTTATCAATAGATTACTCAGTTCATTTTATTTTAGACTTCTGCTGTATTTATTATATTCTGATTGTGGTTATGTGCAATAGTTTGTATGAGTGGACACAGTGTTATTGAGATCCTGGTGTGAACCGTTGGTTCAATGACGGTTCACTCACACTTCTGGTTCAGTCAGAATTGGGGTGTGACAACTAAAATCGTCTTATCGCCATTATCTTAGCAGAATTATTACGTCGTAGGGCATCAAGGGAGGTGGTTCCGGAACATGTAGTCTTCGACTCTACCAGGGGGCCTTAGCTCTATCTCTATGGACGTATTGTGGGATGCTAGGGTGAGGCCTTGGATACATCGGATGACATTAGGATTGGTTAGTTGCGAGCCCAGTTTGCAAGCCCTTGCCAGCAGGGGCTTACGTGTTAGTATGGGTAGGGCATCAAGAGAAATGTTGGCGTGTGTGATCCAAACACTTTATCTCTATCTCTATTCCATGGTGGGTGTATGTGGGACGACAATGGTGTTTGATCCATTGGACGGATTCACACACTCGTGTATAGAGGTGGGGGGGGGGGGGCTCCTAACATTTCTATAGCACATTGCAAACTTAAAAACCAGACCAAAGATATAAATTGAATGCATGCATATGTTTGTTGCATTGTTTTGTTTTCTCACTGAGCTCAAGTTGGAGAGCTGACCCACGCGCGCATAATTCTTTTTAGTTTCTGATGTTGCAGGTGTTACTGTTGAAGACTACATGGATACGTCAATGTATGGACATGTAGCGACTATGGATGTGCAAGCTGTGGTGTCACACCCCAATTCTAAACCAACTTGAATGGTGTGATGAACCATCTATGATCCAACGATTCAACCAGGATCTCGAATAGGCTGTGTCCTTTTACTTAAACCATACACATCCATAACCAAAATCAGAATAAATACACAATAGCGGAAGTCTTTAATATATAATGAAGTGAAAATCTAATGGTGATAACATAAATAAATTATCCAATTATCTTCAAATGACTAAGACATAAAATAAAATAAATTAATCAATTACATCTTCTGAATAATCCAACTAATAAATCTATTCGAAGACGCATGAGTTGCACTCGCACGACGAATCATGCGACTCCATCATAACTTCTACATCCATCGCCGCAGCATGTCCGTACATAGGAGCATTCATATAGTCTTCTACAGTAGTACCTGCATCATCAACTAAAAATATTCGACGTCGAAAGGGTGAGCACACATCACGGCTCAGTGAGCAAACAAAACAATGCAACAAACATATGCATGCATTCAGTTCATATCTTTGGTCTGGTTCATAAGTTTGTAATGTGCAATAGAAAGGATAGGTGGCCGCCGCACCTCTATACACGAGTGTGTGAAGCCATCCAATGGATCAAACGCCATTGTCATCCCACATGCACCTACCATGGAATAGGGATAGAGCTAAAGTGCTTAGGACCGCACCGCATCACACTTCCCCTGATGCCCTACCCATACCAACACGTAAGCCTCTATTGGCGAGGGCTTGCAAACTGGGCTCATAACTAACCAATCCTAATGTCAAACAGTATATCCAAGGCCTCACCCCAGCATCCCTCAATACGTCCATAGAGATAGAGCTAAGGCCTCCCGGTAAAGTCAGAGACTACACGGTCCGATACCACCTCCCCTGATGCCCTACGACGTAATAATTCTGCTAAAGTAATGGCGATACAATGATGTCAATGGGAGATCGAGCTAAAGTGCTTAGGACCGCACCGCATCACACTTCCCCTGATGCCCTACTTGCATCAAGTACACTAACCACACACAAACATTCACATGCCTATTCCTAGCATCATCATCATTATCATGTTATAAATAAACGAAATTAAATATGCATGAACATTAATAGCAGGAATATTGGATGACATGTTAAATGCACATTACACGCATACAAGCATAGAATCATTCATGGCATCAGACTCAATAAACAAAAATAATTTATTATTAGCCAATTAGTTTAGGTCTTGTTCCCTCACCTTTGATTGATAGTAGATCCTCGTTCAAGCTTTGTAATTCACTTTTAAACTCACTTGGAAACCTAACAAGTTGATAGATTTTTAATTAGAATTAATTTTCATATATTTAGACTAACAGAAACTGAGGGGTCTCAGGTGGGGAAGCACCTGGGGTCTCAGTTTCTACGACCACAGGGTGTAGGGTCGCAGGGTAGGGTCAGACATACTCCGACCCCTCTTGTGACCACACCCTCCCTAGAAACTTCTCGAGGGCATGTGGTCGGACATGTGTGTCTTGTGGGGTCGGACATCATGCGACCCCACGTGCGACCACACGTGTTATGGTCGACCTTTCACTCTTAATTCCATTCCTTCATGTTTGAATCCTTTGGCTTATCATCATGGTCGTTCCTATGATTATTCTATGGCTCAAAACCACAATTTTATACACCATCCATTGTCCATAATAATTTTCTCTATGGATTCTCTTGGAATTTGTCCATGGATGGATGATTTGGGTTTCTCCTAAATCCTATCTTCTTCATGAACTATTCTAGGCTCTTAATTAATCATGGAAAATAGGTTCATACCTTATGCTTGCTGAAGATTCAGAGTTTTCTCTGAATTTTCCTCCTCCTTAGTCTTCTTCTTAAATTTTCCTTCTCTTCCTTCTATTCTTTTTTTCTCACTTTTAATTAGGGTTCTAAAGGAGTGAAAGAGGCTAAGGGACGTCCTATTTATAGAGGAAAACCCTCCATAATATGCCCTAATGAGTTTAGGAAAGACCCCCTTCGGATTAAGAAGGTTTCCTAATTTTTGATTTTGACTGGTTCCGTGGGGTCGGAGGTGGGGTCGTAGAATCCATGACCCTACCTTTTTAAAATGTCCGACCCCACGACCAAAATTCATGGGGTTGGACTCTTTTGAGGTGGGGTCGGTCACACCTATTTAGGCATGCGACCACACACTTATATTTAACTGTTTTTGAGTTAAATTTCATACCTGGTCTTGTGGTTTCTTCACGCACTTGGTCCACTTGGCTCGACCATGATAGGTAGACCTGGTATAAGGTGGTAAGATCGGTTAGTTCGATACGGGTCTTACAACTCCCCCCCTCTTATTAGAAATTTCATCCTCAAAATTTGCATGTACCTTCTGAGTCGAAAAGGTGAGGATAGTGCTTTCGCATAGCATTCTCTTCTTCCCATGTGATCTCTTCTATATCTCGACTTCTCCAAGTAACCTTAACATAATAAATGTCATGGTTGTGTAGACATTGAACTTTTCGACTGGTGATTTCAGTTGGTGCTACTTCGAATGTCAAATCATCAGTTAGATCTGGTGGATCCGCTGTTAAAACGTGTGTTGGATCTCTGACGTACTTTTTCAATAATGAGATATGAAATACATCATGCACACTTGACATAAATGGTGGTAGTGCTAACTGATACGTCATTTTTTCACGTTTAGCTAGAATCTCATATGGCCCGACATATCTCAGACTTAGCTTCCCTTTCTGTCCGAATCATTTTAAACCTCGTATAGGTGATACTTTCAAGAATACCTTATCACCTACGACAAATTCAAGGTCTCGACGTTGAGTATCTGCATATTGTTTCTGATGAATCTGAGTTGCTCTAACTCATTCCTTGATAATGTTGACTACTTGATAAGTCTCTTCAATAAATTTTGGTCCAATAATACTCCGTTCACCAACTTCATTCCAAAACAAAGGAGTTCGACACTTCCTACCATACAGTGCTTCATAGGGTGACATCTGTATAGTAGCCTGATAGCTGTTGTTATAGGCGAATTCGATCAATGGTAGTTTCTCATCCCATGATCCCTTGAAATTAGTAACACAGGCTCAAAGCATGTCTTCTAAAATCTGAATGATACGCTCCGACTGTCCGTCTGTCTAAGGATGGAATGCAGTACTGAATTTCAACGTGGTACCCATAGCCTTTTGTAATACTTTCCAAAACTTTGAGTTAAAGCGTGGGTCTCTAACGGACACAATGCTTTCAGGTACACCATGTAATCTGACAATGTTATCCACATATAGCTTGGCTAACCTCTCCAGGGTATACTATGGTCGTATAGCTATAAAGCGAGCTGTCTTAGTCAGACGATCTATAATCACCCAGACCGCGTCAACCACTCGGGGAGTCAATGGTAACCCGATGACGAAGTCCATAGTGATGCAGTTTCATTTTCATGCTGGTTCTGGCAGTGGCTGCAACAATCCTACAGGTCTTTGTCATTCAGCCTTCACCCTCTGACAATTTAGGCATTAATAAACGAATTTAGCTACATCTGCTTTCATTCCTCTCTACCAATATAATTTCTTCAAATCATGATACATCTTTGTACTTCTAGGATGTACCAAATAAGCAGTGGTGTGAGCTTCCTTCATTAGTTTGTGTCTAATGTCCAAGTTTTCCATTTCAGGAACACATACTCTTCATTTGTACTTCAGTACCTTTTTACTGTCCAAGGTGAACTCAGGAATAGTCCTACCTTTTTCGATGTCTTCTTGTACCGTTCTTAGATAAGGGTCTGATTTAAGAACGACTTTCACTTCATCTATTATATCAGGTACAATCTTCAATGTGGCAAACATATTTGAAAACTGATGAATAAATCCTTGGTTGGTTGATCCACTCGGTGCATCTATCACAAACTGCTCATTACCATGATGGAATACTTTTCTTGTAACACACATTGTCGCAGTCGTGTTAACCTCTCCTTGGGATTTTATCATTGTTTTTTTACTTAGCACATCAGCAACTACATTAGCCTTTCCTGGATGATACTGGATATCGCAATCATAATCCTTCAATAATTCCAGCCATCTTCTTTGTCTCATGTTCAACTCCTTCTGATTAAAAAGATAAGTGGGACTCTTATGATCTGATTTAATCTGAAATTTCTCTCCATACAAATAATGTCTCCATATCTTGACAGCATGTACTACTGCTGCTAATTTCAAGTCATGAGTGGGATAGTTCTTCTCATGTGTCTTCAGTTGTCTTGAGGCATACACAACTACTTGTTCTCCTTGCATAAGCACACATCCTAAACCCAACCCAGACGCATCAGTGTACAAGGTAAATGGTTGTCCTGGAATAAGAATAGTCAAGATGGGAGCAGATATCAATCTAGCCTTCAATGTTTAAAAACTTTTCTCACATTTGTCGGTCCAAACAAACTTTTCTCCTTTCTTAGTCAAACTGGTGAGAGGTACGGCGATCTTGGAGTAATCTTCCACGAATTGTCGATAATACCCAGCTAGACCTAGGAAACTTTTAATTTCTGCAACACTCTTAGGTGCTTCCCACTTCACAATGGCTTCAATCTTGCTAGGATCCACTTTAATTTCCTCAGCGGATACAACATGGCCTAAGAAAGTGACCTCATTTAGCCAAAACTCACACTTTGTAAATTTGGAGTAAAACTTCTCTTTTCTTAGTCGCTGCAGAGCGGCTCTTAGATTTATGACATGAGTTTTCTTGTCCTTGGAGTAGACCAATATATCATCAATAAACATAATAACTGACGTATCCAACATATCATGGAATACCCGATTCATGAGTTCCATAAAAGTTGCGGGTGCGTTAGTTAATCCAAAAGACAAGACTAAAAATTCATAATGTCCATATCTTGTTCTGAATGCTGTCTTTGGAATATCACCTTCCTTAATCTTCAACTGATGGTATCCTGACCGAAGATCAATCTTGGAAAACACCTTGGCACCTTGCAACTGATCAAACAAGTCATCGATCCGAGGCAACGGGTACCGATTCTTGATTGTAAGCTTATTCAATTCCCAGTAGTCTATACACAGTCGAACGCTACTGTCCTTCTTCTTCACAAACAATACTGGCGCTCCCCATGGTGATATGCTAGGTCTGATATAACCCTTGTCTAATAGTTCCTGTAACTACACCTTCAGTTCCTTCAGTTCAATAGGAGCCATTCGGTAGGGTACTTTAGATACTGGTGCGGCTCCGGGTATAAGATCTATAACGAACTCTGTCGCTCGATCGGGTGGTAGTCCTGATAGTTCCTCAGGAAATACATCTGAAAAGTCACGCACAACATCAATATTCTCCATTCATGGTACTTCCTTGGTGAGGTCGACCACAGATACTAGATACCCAACTCCTCCTTTCTCGAGGCATTTTCTAGCCTTTAATGCAGAGAGGATGAATTTTCGTTTATGGGGTAGTCCGGTTCCCGCAAAACTAAACTCTGCTCCTTCCTTGTCTTTAAATGTCAGCTTCTTTTTTGTACATAATAGGTTTGCAGAATGCCGAGCTAATCAATCCATTCCCAAGATAACATCAAAATCTACCATCTCAAATTGAATCAGGGTTGCATCCAAAATCTTCTCGCCGATAAGAACTGGACATGGTCCATAACCTTTTTCTAATTCCACTTCTAATTCCATAGGTGATCGTACAAGAAATTTGTAATCTAAAGATCTGAGAGGTAGATTTAGCTTCTTTCCAAATGACACAGATATAAAAGAATGAGTAGCTCCAGAATCAAAGTGCACTCTGACGGATATGCCATTAATAGGCACGATACATGTGATTTGTTTTAATTTAGTCTACATGCTCACATAAGGTAATACAAAATGAAAGGTTCAGGTCATACCTGTGACCACATCAGGCGATGCGGCAACATCCTCAGATGTAACTGCATAAACCTTTCCTTGCTATAGCTGCTTCCTGGGCTTAGGACACTCCCTTGAATAATGTCCCACTTGATTGTAGTTATAGCATTTTACTCCTTTATTATTTTGCTTTTGTCGACTGTTGGAGTAGTCTTAGCTGCAGCATTAAAGCCTTGAGTACGAAAGGGTTTAAACGTCTTTGTGTTCCCTCCGTTATAAGAATTTCCATTTGGCCTTTTGATACCTCTATTCTGAGCAAAGTAGCTCTCTCTCTGGCTCGATTCTAGTACTCGAGCAATCTGTACGGCTTCATTGAAAACTTTCTTTTCTAGCCCCAAAACATGCTCTCGAATGCTTCCCCTAAGTCCCATGACGAACCTTCGGGTTTTAGTATTTTCCTCTTGCATGCTGGAGGGAGCAAAGAAAAACAGTTCTTCATAACGCTGTTGGTATGCATCCACCGTCATCTGTCCCTGATACAGACTCAGAAACTCTCTTTCCATTGCATCTCTGAAACTTCTGGGAAAATACTTCTCGAAAAATGCCTCTTTATAGATAGCCCAGGTCAATTGGACGTGCTTGGTTAACAGATAACTCCGAGTAGACTTCCATCAGTGGTGCGCATCGCCTTTTAGCATAAATATTGCACACAGTACTTTCTCCTCCTCATTAACTGTCATCATCATGAAATTCCTTTCCATCTCGTTGATCCAGTGAGGTGGCCACAAAGGATCTGCTGGCTTGCCATTATATTCCTTAGGTTTCATTTTCAGAAAACACTCGATCAGTCGAGAGTGGTCCAACTGATACTGAGCATAGACCCCATACATAGGTGGTTGATACTGGTAGCTGCCTTGGGCTACCTCTGGATTCTGTACTTGAGCTTGTACAACTGGCGTTTGAGGCACTTGGGGTACAGTGTTGCTACCCCCTGGTACTGTACTAGCTTGTCTGGCTGGCATAGGTGTAGTATGTACAGCTGGAAAAACCATTCCTATAGCAGCTTGCATATTGCTTGCACCTGCTGTATTTGCTGCAGCTGTTGTGCCAGGTTCATAACTGCTGTAGCTAAATCTGTAGGTGGGGCTGGCAAGTTTGTAGGATTTGTTTGGCCATTAGCTCCTGGTGTTGCCATATTCTGGTTTTCTTGTCCTTCAAGATTTTCATGGCTGTCTTCCTCCACAGGTGGTGGTGGTGGAATTGAGTTACGTCCTCGCCTGGTTACTCTTCGCCCAGCCATTTTCTATTCTGGTGGTGGTAGTGTCTGAAAAAATCATAGAACATGTGAGGCAATCATAATATACGTCATTCCCAAGTCAAAATTCAACTAATCAATGTAAAATTCCAATTTTTCAAGTCATTCAGTCAAAATACTGAATTTTCCATCGTAGGGTCGATGGTAGGGTCGCACTATGTCCGACCATAGGGTATGCGACCTCACAAAACCTTGTCAGCTCATCGAGAGCCTAGGGTCGGTCGTAGGGTCGGTGTATGTCCGACCACAGGGTCCGACCACACGATGTCTGTCAGCTCACCGAGAGCCTGGGGTCGATCATAGGGTTGGTATATGTCCGACCACAGGGTCCGACCACACGATGTCTGTCAACTCACCGAGAGACAAGGGTCGATCGTAGGGTCAGTTGTAGGGTCGCACATTTAGTCGAATTCTGCGACCGCACGACCCCAAATCAGGTTTTTAAACCTGATTTTTGGAGTCATTTCCCACTTCTCTTTTTCCTTCAACTCAACTCGCTTCCCCTGAGGCTACAGTGTCGACCCCTCATGCTTGGTGATTTCTTTCTTCCATTCACGACTTCCATTCCTTTCCTTAGGTATGTTCTCTACTGGTCCTCATTTTTAAGCTTTCAAAACTAGGTTTTTCTCCATTTATAGCATTTTCTTCAAATTAAAATTTTTCTAACCGTAAAAATTTGATTTTTATTGGGGGCTTTTGCTATTGGCCACCCAATGGACGAAAGCCCACAAGAAAATTTGAGTTTCATCAGTTAGTTTTTGAGAAACTTGAAATTTTCGATGAAACTCAAATTTTCTACTTTTGACCTAATTTTTGGGGTTTTTTTTTTAATTGTTGAAATTTCTTCAAATTCGACCTTCCTAGTTTAAATTTCCAACCGTATGAACCTTGCAGGATGGTTTGGAACATATGTAAGTCCTCATGCCCAACTGTTTGGGTGAAAAGTAAGGCTTTTGGCCAAATCATGCTGTTATAATGCCCAAAATTTTGAGTTTTGCTCTATAGCTAATATCCTTTCAATTTGTCTAAGTCCTTGCAGATTGCATGGCTCGCACCAAAGTTCCCAGAGCTCATGATCCCATTCGTTTCTGCTCTAATGAGACAGAGGCTTAGTATGCTCGTTATGAGCGTAAAAAGGTGGAAGGGGGTCGCTGTGTAAACTTGGTTAGTCTAGCCTTGTTTAATGTAGAAGGGGCTTTTAGGGAAATGGGTTGGCTCCCCGTGATAACGTATGAGGCTTGCACTTGTCCTGCTCTGGTGAAGTAGTTCTATTGTAACCTTCAGATAGTGGGTGATCGTAATGATACAAACAAGGGTAGGGAGCTCAGGATCACCAGTTATGTGAAAGGGGTGGAAGTTTTCTTTAACTGCCAGGAGTTGGCTGATCTCCTGGGTATATCAAACGATGACCCCTTGGTATATTGTGCTCCCAAGGAACCCCAGTTCCTATCCTTGATGATGCGTGCAGAGATTTATCATCAGCTTCTTAGAGGGGATCGCTGGGAGATGAAGGCAATCAACCTACGGTCGGAACCTCGGGTGTACTGCAAGATCATTCAGCACAACCTGATTCCTCAGAGTGGGCATTATGATAGGATTTCTCAGTTGACCCAGTACCTCTTGTACTACATCTGCACTAGGCAGCCCGTCTGCCTGCCATACTTTATCATCAGGACGATGATCCGTGCTACGACGCCTGGTCTGGTAGGCAACCTGCCCTATGGGCATTTGATCACTACCCTGCTCACACGCCTGCATGTCGACTTATTGGATGAGAGGATTCATGATGATACTTTCTCTTCTGACCTTGACTGGGAGGCCATCTACAAGATGGGGATGCGAGATGTGCAGGTCAGTGACGAGGAGAGGAATACTCTGGTGCGTCCCCGTACCCGGGTAGAGATAGCAGACGCTAAGGCGGCAGCGACAGTAGCAGCAGTAGCAGGGGTCCAGGGAGATGATGCTGAGGATGATGATCGTATGTTCATGGATGTAAACGCCATACCTCCTCCATCACCACCACATTCCACTGGAGCTGGCCCATCTCGGGTTCCTTCACACACCGCTGGTCCTTCACACCCACCATATGATGATGTGATGGGGCTACTGCGTGAGATTAGAGAGGCTCAGCGCATGACTGATTGAAGAGTAGGAGAGCTTCTAGATGCCCAGTGCGCGTCTGATCAGCGGATGGCCGATCTGACAGCTAGTCTCCAGGTGACCCAGACTTAGGTAGCCTGGCTGACTAGAGTCTATGCTGAGGACTATGACCGAGATCGTGAGACACCTCTTCCTCCAGCACCTCCAGCTCCATGATGTATATTTTCTTTTTGTTTTTTCCTTGTACTACATAGTAACTGTCTGGATTGTGGACCGTACTCTGATTTGGATATGTATATATGTTGCTTTTTATTCGTTGTATATATGAAACTTGTTTCTCTTTTTATGTATGCATTATTCTCTTTCTTAATTTTTGCCTTATACAACACAGGTGCTTATAGTGTGTTCTTATTAAAGCTTTTATATTTTATCCTAACTCAGTTCACGGACTTTTGTAGAAGTATACCGGTTTAAAAAGACAGGACCCGAGAGCTCTGATACCAAGTAGTCACACCCCAATTCTGAACCAACTAGAATGGTGTGATGAACCGTTTATGATCCAATGGTTCAACCAGGATCTCAAATAGACTGTGTCCTTTTACTTAAACCATACACATCCATATTCATAATCAAAATAAATACACAATAGCGGAAGTCTTTAATATTTAATGAACTGAGAATCTAATTTTGATAACATAAATAAATTATCCAATTATCTTCAAATGACTAAGACATAAAATAAAATAAATTAATCAATTACATCTTCTGAATAATCCAACTAATAAATCTATTCGAAGACGCATGAGTTGCACTCGCACGACGAATCATGCGACTCCTTCATAGCTTCTGCATCCATCGCCGCAGCATGTCCGTACAACAGAGCATTCATATAGTCTTCTACAGTAGTACTTGCATCATCAACTAAAAATATTTGACGTCAAAAGGGTGAGCACACATCACGGCTCAGTGAGCAAACAAAACAATGCAACAAACATATGCATGCATTCAATTCATATCTTTGGTCTGGTTCATAAGTTTACAATGTGCAATAGAAAGGATAGGTGGCCGCCGCACCTCTATACACGAGTGTGTGAAGCCGTCCAATGGATCAAACACCATTGCCATCCCACATGCACCCACCATGGAATAGGGATAGAGCTAAAGTGCTTAGGACCGCACCGCATCACACTTCCCCTGATGCCCTATCCATACCAACACGTAAGCCTCTATTGGCGAGGACTTGCAAACTGGGCTCGCAACTAACCAATCCTAATGTCAAACAGTGTATCCAAGGCCTCACCCCAGCATCCCTCAATACGTCCATAGAGATAAAGCTAAGGCCCCCGGGCAGAGTCAGAGGCTACACGGTCCGAGACCACCTCCCCTGATGCCCTATGACGTAATAGTTCTGCTAAAGTCATGGTGATACGACGATTTTAGTATACAAGACTTGAGTAGAGATAGAACTAAAGTGCTTAGGACCGCACCGCATCTCACTTTCGCTGATGCCCTACTAGCATCAAGTACACTAACCACACACAAACATTCACATGCTTATTCCTAGCATCATCATCATCATCATGTTATAAATAAACGAAATTAAATATGCATGAACATTAATAGTAGGAATATTTGATGACATGTTAAATGCATATTACACGCATACAAGCATAGAATCATTCATGGCATCGGACTCAATAAACAAAAACAGTTTATTATTAGCCAATTAATTTAGGTCTTGTTCCCTCACCTTTGATTGATAGTAGATCTCGTTCAAGCTTTGTAATTCACTTTTAAACCACTTGAAAACCTAACAAGTTGATAGATTTTTAATTAAAATTAATTTCCATATATTTAGACTAACAGAAACTGAGGGGTCGCAGGTGGGGCAGCACCTGGGGTCTCAGTTTCTGCGACCACAGGGTGTAGGGTCGTAGGATAGGGTCGAACATACTCCGATCCCTCGTGCGACCACACCCTCCCTGGAAACTTCCCGAGGCCAAGTGGTCGGACTTGTGTGTCTTGTAGGGTCAGACATCATGCGACCCCACGTGCGACCACACGTGTTATGGTCGATCTTTCACTCTTAATTCCATTCCTTCATGTTTGAATCCTTTGGCTTATCATCATGGTCCTTCCTATGATTGTTCTATGGCTCAAAACTATAATTTTATACACCATCCATTATCCACAATAATTTCCTCCATGGATTTTCTTGGAATTTATCCATGGATGGATGATTTGGGTTTCTCCTAGATCCTATCTTCTTCATGAACTATTCTAGGCTCTTAATTAATCATGGGAAATAGGTTTATACCTTATGCTTGCTGAAGATTCAGAGTTTTCTCTGAATTTTCCTCCTCCTTAGTCTTCTTCTTAAATTTTCCTTCTTTTCATTCTCTTCTCTTTTTCTCACTTTCAATTAGGGTTCTAAAGGAGTGAAAGAGGCTAAGGGACTCCTATTTATAGAGGAAAAACCTCTATAATATGCCCTAATGAGTTTAGGAAAGACCCCCCTTCGGATTAGGAAGGTTTCTTAATTTTTGATTTTAACTGGTTTCCTGGGGTCGAAGGTGGGGTCGCAGAATCCGTGACCCTACCTTTTTAAAATGTCCAACCCCACGACCAAAATTCATGGGTTGGACTCTTTTGAGGTGGGGTCAGTCACACCTATTTAGGCATGCGATCACACACTCATATTTGACTATTTTTGAGTTAAATTTCATACTTGGTCTTGTGGTTTCTTTACGCATTTGGTCTACTTGGCTCGACCATGATAGGTAGACCTGGTACAAGGTGGTAAGACCGGTTAGTTCGATACGGGTCTTACATGTGGAGTACGAGCAAGACTCGTCAAGCGAGTGTTTCCTCCGTAGTTACGCTTAGTGTTTAACTTTCGTATTTTGATATTTGTAATATGTATTGATTATGTTTTGATTAATTGGAGATAACTAGATCATTTAATTATTTATCATGTAGACCTCAGTTCATTATTAATAAGACTTCTGCTATTTACTCAAATATCTCTGATTATTACTGTGGAATGTGTTTAACTTTAATATGGTTGGCATAGCCTATATGAGATCCTTGTTTGAACCGTTGATTTTTATGATGGTTCATCACACCATTGGTTAATCCAAAATTTGGGGTGTGACAATTACTCCCCGCCCCCAACCCACCCTCCCAACCCAAAAGTTTTGTCTGATGTTGTTCTTTACAAAGCTAATCGCAGTCAACCCGCTTAACCAAGAATATTCCTAGTACTAGACCTTGTTCCCTCCACTAATCCAACCTTCCCAAACCTCCATTTCCTCCTCCAACCCTAATATCCTGAAATGCCTTTCTCATTCTGTTTGGAATAATTTTCATTCTACCAATTCTAGCCTTAATACAACCCTGAAACCAAACCTGAAATTTATCCCCCCTGTCTTCTAAAGACTCGAGAAGAGTGGGAGTTTGCCCTCATGAGGCAGTGGCCAAGGAAGTAGAGGAGTTGAGGAATACATTTGTTGGGTTTTTCAGGGATGAAAGGCCAAGCTTTAACCTTGTGAAAGCCTCATTGACAAAACAATGGAACCTGGTGGGATCGGTGGAATGCTATCTTATGCTTTTCAAAGGAGGATGATCGAGATAGAGTCCTTGAATCGAGTATCTTTTTGTTGGAGATAAGCCTATATTTATTAGGAAGTGACAGAGGAGTTTCCATTCTTGTGTGATGGGTCTAAAAAAATCCCACTTTGGGTTACTTTACCTGGCCTTCCCTTACACCTGTAGGGGTTGGATTCATTGAGTGCAATTTGTTCTTGTATCTAGATTACGTTGTAATGTGATCAAACCACCCTCAACAAATCCCGATGAGCTTTGGCCCATGTTTGCGTTAATGTTTCCAGTGCTCAGAAACTAGAATACATCGTTCTGGTTGAGGACGACGAAGGTAATGAATATATTCAAGTTGTGAACTATCAGTGGAATCGTCCCCACTGTTTAACCTGTAAAATATTCGGGCACTCAAAGGGGGATTGTTTCATGAAGTCTATGGCGGCAAGTGGGATCACCTCATCTCATCATTCGGATAGTCAGAATGCTCAAGATGGCAAGGGTGATGATGGCCCGAACTCTCAATCTTGGATGCAGGCCAAGAAGAAATAGTGGTGCTGTTGGAGAATAATAATGATCAGTTTGTTGAAGTGTTAAGGCAGCACCCGAAGCAGGTATAAAAGAAGGCGGGTCGGGTTGTGGGTAGAAGTAGAACCAGTAGTAGGAGTAGAAGAGTTGGGTCCTCTTCGGGTAGGGCTGCCAGTAGCATCCAAACCTTAAACCCTCCGACCACCTTTGATCGTGATCCCTTTCCTGCAATCAAATCAAGTAGCCGTTCTAACCTAAGTATTCCTGTTGCTACCCCCCCATTTGATGCTTCTCTGAACATGTTTCAGGCTCCGATTGGTTTCGAATGACCTTAAAGCTGGTAACTTATGCATGGTTGATCGAAACCCTATTAACTCTGACCCTCTTCTCTCAAACCCTTGCCCCTTTAATCCTGCCCTATGCCATACCTCCCCTTTGCATCTGTCTACGTAGTGCATGCTTGAGCCTGTTGGCTCCTCTGAAACTTTGTCTAGCTTCACTGACCATAATTGTAAGACCCCCTCCACTAATCCGGTTTAATCGTGTCGTGCTAGGTCTTCCCATCATAACCAGCTCAAGCGAACCAACCGGATGAAGGAACCACAAAGGTAGGTATGAAAACTGATCTCTCATAGGTTGTCCGGTCAGACAAACTTGTTTGTCCGGTCTGAGGATTGGGCGACCGGACAGTCGACCGATCAAGCCCTGAAACTGACTCCGAGATTAGGAAGGTTTCTTAATTTGAGGAAACCACTCTCCCAATTGGGAGAAGACTCTATATGGAGTTTTTCCTTTACTTTCTCTCACTCTTTTGATCATTCTCAAACCCTAAAACTGAGAGGAAGATAGGAGAAGAAAGCTTAGAGAAGAAGAAAGCTTTGGAGAAGGAAAAGAAGAAAGCAGAGAAGAGTTGCCGTCGGTTTCCAACGGTTTCCAGCCCACTACATAGAGGAACCAATGATAAGTCCTTTATTCTGTAGAAGATTAAGACTTGGTTAGGATTGGGATTTCAGTTACAGTGTTGGTAAATTGAACCCAACACAGTGATTATAGGATCACCCATGTAAACCCCATAACAAACTGTAGAAATTAGGATTTATTTAAAGGACCGATCCCTAAGGACTAATGACCATAGAATGGTTTAGGATGGATTCCATTGAAGAGCCAAAGAACCGACTCTGAGAGAAGATAGACTGAAAGACAGCCTGGAGGTTGTCCAGTCTCCCATATGGGAGACCAGTCAGGTAACCGGCCACTCTTGGGATGTCTGACAGGGTTTGTCTGGATGGCTAACCGATCGGTCAATGAAAGTCTGGTCACACAACCAGACAGTGTCCAGAAGGGTTATTTATTAGACCGGACAGTGAATCAAACTACTATAACTTGACAGAACGGAACTCTAATTAAGTTCTATTAATTGTTTATGTTTTCAATTAATCCAAGATAATCTCCTAAGCATGAGAAAGGAACAAACATCACTCAACAGGTGATGGAACAAGATTTAAACTAATTGAATAATAACAAGCTATATTACTTTATTTCTGTTATATTTCTTGTTGCTATGTTCTGTTGATTATGCATATAACATGTCATCCAATAATTGATATTCTTATTCATGCATATTTTATTATTATTTTATTCTGCTATGATGATGATGATAGGGATAGGCATGTGTTTATATGTGGTTGGTGTGTTGAATAGGGAGAAATTGTAGCATCAAACCAACATCTAACCATTCACCACACTGACATCGTCGTATCGCCATTACCTTAGCAGAATTAATATGTCATAGGGTATCAGGGTGAGTGCTTGCAGTGTGTGGCTGTAGCTCTACCAGTAGATTCTAGCTCTATCTCTGTGTCATATTGAAAGATGCTGAGGTAAGGCCATTGATACATTTTGTTGACATCTAAGATTGGTTAGACACAAATCCAGTTTGCAAGCCCTCTCCAGTAGAGACACATGTACTGGTATTGGGTAGAGTATCAAGGGGGTGCTGGCAGTGTATGATCCATTGGACTCTAGCTCTATCTCTATTTTGTAGTGAGTGATGTGGGGCTACAACGGTATGTGATCCATTGGATGTGATCACACTCTCGTGTATTGAGGTGTGGTGGCTGCCTATCCTTACCATAGTACATTGCAAACTTAAATCAGACCAAAGATATGAATATGACATCATGTATATGTTTGTTGCATTGTTTTGTTTTCTCACTGAGCTAAGTTTGTGAGCTTACCCCATGACGTTGTATATTTTTAGTTGATGATGCAGGTACTACTGTGGAAAAATATATGAATGCACCATCCTATGGACACGTGGAGGCTTTGGACATATCAACGGTAAAGGATGAGCATGACTCATCATGCTAGTGTTTCCACTGTGTTTATGCTTAGTATTTTATTTTCATATTTGGATCTATGGAAATTGTAATAGATATTTAAAATATATTTTGGTTAACATTGGATAAATGGTTTATTTATTTATTTATCATTAGATACTCAGTTCATATTAATAAAGACTTCGCTATATTTATCTCTGATTATTGTGTGGATATGTATGGTTTGATTATTAGCACGGTCCTATGTGATCCTGGCGTGAGCCATTGGTTCTATGACGCTTCATTCACACTTCTGGTTCAACCAGAATTGGGGTGTGATGTTAATCCTCCTCCCACCCATCCCGATACTTCTCTGAATATGTTTCAGGCTCATTGATTGGTTTCGGATGACCTTTCGACTGGTAAATCCTGCATGGTTGATCGAAACCCTATTCCCTCTAATCCGGTTACCTCGAACCCTTCCCTATTTAATCCTTCCCTATCTTGTCCCTCCCCTTCACACCTGCTTGCTCAGTGCCTGCTTCTGCCTGTCGGGTCCTCAAGAACTCTATAAAGCCTCACTGACCTTGATCCTAATCCCAACCAACCTACCCTCCCTCCTTTGGCTTTGGAAGACATCTCCAACCTCTTCTTTGCCCTTTGCCCCATCCCCTTCCACTTCTAGTCCACCTTTTTCTGTCATATCTCTAAGACCCTCTATTCCTTTCACGAATTGTAGCCGTGGCAAGGAGAAAGCTACCCCAAAATCTCCTAAAATATCGCGTGAGGTATCAATTGTAGATCCTTGGTTTGGAAATCCAACAACTTACCCTAGTTATAGCATATCTCCTAGGTCCCAACCTATTCTGTGGCTACTGTAAGACCCGCACTCCACTAACTTGGTTTAATTGTATCGTGCCAGGTCTTCCCATCATTCCTGGACCAAGTGGACCGAGCGTGTGAAGATAGATCACAAACCAGGTATAAAAATCAACTCAACACCCAAAACTGTATACATATGGTCGCATACCTGGGTAGGTACGGTCGACCATATGGTAAGAATGAAGATCACAAATCCAGGACCCCATGGTCGATGATTTCGACCCTACGGTCGACAGGTTCTGCGATCGTAGCTATCGACCGTTAGACCCCAGATCAGACTCCGAGTTTTGAAAGCTTTCCTAAACTAAGGGATTTCTTTCCTAATTGAAAGAGGACTCTATATAGAGAGTTTTTGTCACACCCCAATTCTACACCAGCCAGAATGGTGTGATGAACCGTCAATAGACTAATGGTTCAACCAGGATCTCGTATAGGCTATTCCCACTTTGTTAAACCAAAACACAGACCACATTAATCAGAGGTAATAAAGTAAATAGCGAAAGTCTTACAGATAATGAACTGAAGTCTAATCATGATAAATAATTAATATTTCATTTATCTCCAAGTAACCAAAACATAATTTAATACATATTACAATAGCCAAATACGGAAATTAAACACTAAGCATATCCATAGTTGAAACGCTAGCTTGACGAATCACAATAGTCCTCCATAGCTTGCTCATCATAGCCGCCACCCGTTTACATGTTGGCTTGTTGACATAATCTTTAACCGTAATACCTGTAACATCAGAAACTAAAAGATTTGTGCGCACGAGGGTCAGCTCTCCAACTTGAGCTCAGTGAGAAAACAAAACAATGCAACAAAACATATGCATGCATTAAATTCATATCTGTGGTCTGGTATATAAGTTTGCAATGTGCTATAAAAAGGTTTGGAGGCCGCCGCACCTCTATACACGAGTGTGTGGAACCGCTCAACAGATCAAACACCATTGCCTCCCCACATGTACCCACTATGGAATAGAGATAGAGCTAAAGTGCTTAGGACCGCACCGCATCACACTTCTCCTCATGCCCTACCCATACCAACACGTAAGCCCCTGTTGGCGAGGGTTTGCAAACTGGGCTCGCAACTAACCAATCCTAATGTCAAACAGTGTATCCAAGGCCTCACCCCAGCATCCCTCAATATGTCCATAGAGATAGAGCTAAGGCCCCCCAGCAGAGTTGAAGACTACAAGGTCCGAGACCACCTCCCCTGATGCCCTACGACGTAATAGTTCTGCTAAGGTAATGGCGATACGACGATGTCAGTGGACAAGACTTGAGTAGAGATAGGGCTAAAGTGCTTAGGACCGCACCGCATCACACTTCCCTTGATGCCCCACTCGCATCAAGTACACTAACCACACACAAACATTCACATGCCTATTCCTAGCATCATCATCATCATCATGTTGTAAATAAACGAATTAAATATGCATGAACAGTAATAACAGGAATAGTAGATGACATGTGATATGCACATTATAATCATACAATCATAGAATCATACATGGAATTGGACTCAATAAACGAAAATAGTTTATTATTAGCCAATTAGTTTAGGTCTTGTTCCCTCACCTTTGCTTGTGTAGATTCTCTTTCAAGCTTTAAGAATCACCTTTATATCACTAGGAAAACCTAACAACTCGATAGATTTTAATTAGAATTAATTTCAACAGTTTTAAGCTTGCTGTAAAGCTAGGGTCGCAGGTTTATGCGACCCCAGGGTATAGGGTAGATCCTAGGGTCGGTTGTGCCATCGACCCTAGGTGAGACCGCAGCTTCCCTGGACTTCTCGGGAGCTTGGGGTCGATCCTGTGGTCTGGTAGGGTCGGTTCCCAATCGACCCTACGTGCGACCGCACGTGGTTTAAATCGACCTTTCATTCTACAGCCTCTTCTTTCATGTTTGGGTCCTTTGGCTTACTTCCATAGTCCATTCTATGCTTGTTCTATGGCTTAAAACTCCAAGTTACTCACTTTACATAGTTTTCAATGATTTCCTCCATGGATTCCATTGAAATCTTCCCATGGATGGATGATTTGGGTTTCTCCTAGATCATACTCTCTTTATTTACTATTCTAGGGTCTTACATAATTTATGGAGAATGTAATCATACCTTAAGCTTGCTGAGATTCAGAGATTTCTCTGAATTTCTTCTCTTTAGTCTTCTTCTCCAACTCTCCTTCTCTTCTCCTTCTCTTCTCTTTCTCTCACTTTCAATTAGGGTTTCAAAAGGAGTGAAAGAGGCTAAGGGACGTCCTATTTATAGAGGAAAACCTCCCAAAATAAGTCCCATTGAGATTAGGAAAGAATCCCATTGAATTTAGGAAAGTTTCCTATTTACGGTTTCTGTTGGTGATCCTAGGGTCGATGCTAGGGTCGCAGATCCCGTCGACCCTAGGGTTTTAGTTGTCCGACCCTAGGACTAAAAGTCATGGGTCTGACTTCTGATGAGGTGGGGTCGACCCTACCTATTTAGGCATGCGACCCTACCCTCATTTTGATTGTTTTTGAGCTAAATTTCATATTGGGTCTTGGGTTTCTTCACGTACTTGGTCCACTTGTCTCGACCATGATATGTATACTGGTCACGACACGAAATGTAAGGTTAGACCGGGTTCGTGGCGTACGGGTCTTACAGTTTTCCTCTATATAAAGGACGTCCCTCAGCTCTTTTTCACTTTTTTAGAATATTAGTAAACCCTAGAGAAAGAGAAGGAAAGAGAAGGAAGAGGAGGAGAAGAAGAAAAAGCTAAGGAGAGGATTTTGCTGAGAAGAGATTGGCTCTCTACCATAGGCAAAGGTATGAATCTAATCTCTAGAGATGTAAACTCTAAGGAATAAAACTTTTATGGAGGTTAGGAGATATCAACATATTATGATCTATGTGATTCCTTGAGAAAATCCCAAGGGGAACCATGAGGAGAGAGTTTGATGATTAGGGTTGATAAGAAACTACTAATAATGACCATAGGATGACCTTAGAATAAATCCAATTAAAGAATGGAGGAAATGACCCAGGAAGAACTCGAATTACATGTAGTCTGTGACCAGAAATCTCAAGGTCGCAGCTACGGTCGACCAAAGCATGACCAGCATGACCAGAAGGATCGACCATAGGCATTCGGGAAGATCCAGAAACCATATGGTCGCAGCTACGGTTGCACCATATGCGATTGTAGGGTATCGACCGTAGGCAGTAAGGTCGATAGAGTATGAGACCATAGGACCAATCAGACACCTATCAGTGCTCTGTTTCGATTTCCTACTACTGTAACACGTTACATATGAACCCTAACTTAAATTCATATAACTTTTAGGTTATTAAATAAATTCAAAGAGAATTTCAAGGCTTGAAAGGAGATCGAGTATTGCTAACAGGTGAGGGAACAAGACCTAAACTAATTGGATAATAACAAACTATTTATTTTTATTGAGTCAAATGCCATGATTGATTCTATGCTTGTATGTTTGTAATGTGCATTTCACATGTCACACCCTAATTCTGCACCAACCAGAATGATGTGATGAACCGTCAATAAACCAACGGTTCAACCAAGATCTCGAATAGGCTATCCCCACCATGTTAAACCAAAACACATTCCACATTAATCAGAGATAATAAAGTAAATAGCGAAAGTCTTACAGATAATGAACTGAGGTTTAGTCATGATAAATAATTAATATTCTATTTATCTCCAATTAACCAAAACATAATTTAATACATATTACAAATATCCAAATACGAAAGTTAAACACTAAGCGTATCCATAGTTGAAACACTCGCTTCACGAATCATAATAGTCCTCCACAACTTGCTCATCATCGCCGCCACCTGTTCATATGTTGGCATGTTGACAATCTTCAACCGTAATACCTGCAACATCAGAAACTAAAAAGAATTACGTGCGCGAGGGTCTGCTCTCCAACTTGAGCTCAGTAAGTAAACAAAACAATGCAACAAACATATGCATGCATTCAATTCATATCTTTGGTCTGGTTCATAAGTTTGAAATGTGCAATAGAAAGGATAGGTGGCCGCCGCACCTCTATACACGAGTATGTGAAACTGCCCAATGGATCAAACACCATTGCCGCCCCCACATGCACCCACCATGGAATAGGGATAGAGCTAAAGTGCTTAAGACCTCACCGCATCACACTTCCCCTAATGCCCTACCCATACCAACACGTAAGCCCCTATTGGCGAGGGCTTACAAACTGGGCTCGCAACTAACCAATCCTAATATCAAATAGTGTATCCAAGGCCTGACCTCAGCATCCCTCAATACGTCCATAGAGATAGAGCTAAGGCCCCCCGATAGAGTCAGAGACTACACGGTCCGAGACCACCTCCCCTGATGCCCTACGATGTAATAGTTCTACTAAGGTAATGGCGATACGACGATGTTAGTGGACAAAACTTGAGTAGAGATAGAGCTAGAGTCTGGTGACCAGGATGAACCATAGTGTCACGTCCTCCCCCTGATGCTTCACTCGCATCAAGTACACTAATCACACACACATACATTCACATGCCTATTCCTAGCATCATCATCATCAACATGTTATAATAAACGGAATTAAATATGCATGGACAGTAATAACAGGAATAGTGGATGACATGTGATATGCACATTACAATCATACAAACATAGAATCATTCATGGTATTGGACTCAATAAATAAAAATAGTTTATTATTAGCCAATTATTTTAGGTCTTGTTCCCTTACCTTTTATCGATGGTAGTTCCTCGTTCAAGCTTTGTAAATCACTTTTAGATCACTTGAAAACCTAACAAGTTGATAGATTTTTAATTAGAATTAATTTTCAATAATTTAGACTAACAGAAACTGAGGGGTCGCAGGTGGGGTAGCCCTGGGGTAGCAGTTTCTGTGACCACAGGGCGTAGGGTCGCAGGGTAGGGTAGCACCTATGGTAGCAGTTTCTGTGACCCCAGGGTGTAGGGTCGCAGGTAGGGTCAGACATACTGCGACCCTACGTGCGACCACACCCTCCCTGGAATCTTTCCGAGGGCATGTGGTCAAACATGTGGTCTCGTGGGGTCGAATATCATGCGACCCTACGTGCGACCACACGTGTTCATGGTCGACCTTTCACTCTCAACTTTATTCCTTCATGTTTGGATCCTTGGGCTTATCATCATGGTCCATCCTATGATTGTTCTATGGGTCAAAACTACAATTTTATACACCATCCATTGTCCACAATGATTTCCTCCATGGATTCTCTTGGAATTTGTCCATGGATGGATGATTTGGGTTTCTCCTAATCCTATTTTCTTCATAAACTATTCTAGGCTCTCAATTCATGTAGGGAATTAGGTTTAATACCTTAGGTTTGCTGAAATTCAGAGCTTTCTCTGAATTTTCCTCCTCTTTAGCCTTCCTCTTCAATTCTCCTTCTCTTCCTTCTCTTTTCTTTCTCTCACTTTCAATTGGAGTTCTAAAGGAGTGAAAGAGGCTAAGGGACGTCCTATTTATAGAGAAAAATCCTCCAAATATGCCCTAATGAGTTTAGGAAAGAACCCCCTTCGGATTAGGACGGTTTCCTAATTTTTGGTTTCTGCTGTTTTCGTAGGGTCGCATGTAGGGTCGCAAAATCCGTGACCCTACGTTTTTTAAAACATGCGACCCCTAGGGTGTAGGGTCGCAGGTAGGGTCGCAAAATTCGTGACCCTACATTTTTAAAACGTGCGACCCCACGACCAAAAAGTCATGGGTTGGACTCTTTTGAGGTGGGGTCGGTCACTCCTGTTTAGGCATGCAACCACACACTCATATTTGACTTTTTTTGAGTTAAATTTCATACCTGGTCTTGTGGTTTCTTCACACACTTGGTCCACTTGGCTCGACCATGATAGGTAGACTGGTCATGACACAAGAATGTAAGGTTAGACCGGATTCGTGGCGTACGGGTCTTACAACTCCACCACCCTTAAAAGAAATTTCGTCCTCAAAATTTAAACGTACGGATCTTACAACTCCTACATCCTTAAAATAAATTTTGTCCAGAAAATTTGAATTTACTTCGGAGTCAATAGGTGGGAATTCTGTTTCCACATTGCATCTTCTTCCTCCCATGTAATCTTCTCCACGTCTTGTCTTAGCCAGGTTATCTTCATATAATAATTATCCCAGCTTTGGAGATGTTGTACCTTCCAACCAGTGAACTAGGCTGGTACCACTTCAATAGTTAAATCTTCTATCTAATCTAGTAGATCAGTGGTCAATACCTTTGATATGGATCTCCAACGTACTTCTTCAATAGAGACATGTGAAATACGTCATGCTCACTAGACATGGACAGCGGTAATGCTAATTGATATGTAACTTTTCTACATCTCTCCAAAATTTTTATGAGGTCCCAAAACTTATATAGGATACAAATTTCCCTTCTTGTCGAATCGTTTCAAACCATACATAAGTGATATCTTCAAGAACACTTTGTTACTTATGGCAAACTCGAGGTCTTGGTGTCTCTCTTGACAATCCTGAGCTATCTTTGACCTTTTCTTTGATCTTGTTTGCCA
This sequence comes from Protea cynaroides, assembly GCA_028583415.1. Lineage (NCBI taxonomy): Eukaryota > Viridiplantae > Streptophyta > Magnoliopsida > Proteales > Proteaceae > Protea > Protea cynaroides. The sequence goes on along the minus strand of CM053271.1, from coordinate 24,536,222 downwards.
CTCGACAGGTTTCTTCAATAGACTGAGGTCTTAAAATTCTTCATTCATCAACTTTATTATAAAATAGAGGAATTTGACATTTCTACCGTACCATACTTTATAGATAACATTTACATGGTAGCTTGATAGCAAATTCAATCCATCTATAGCTTAGTTAGCCGCTCCAAAGCATACCGAGGTCGTATAGCAATGGAATGAGTTTTCTTCATCAGGCGATCAACAATCACCCAACTGCGTCAACCAATCTGGGAGTCAGTGGCAAATCGGCGACATAGTTCATTGTAAGGCAGTTTCATTTCCAGACTGGCTCCGATGGTTGGTAGTAAGCCATGTTGGTCTTTGTCTTTCAGCCTTTACTTGCTGATAATTCAAACACTGGAACACGCACGAAGCCACATTTGCTCTCATTTCTCTTTACCAGTACAATCTCCTCAGGTCATGATACATATTGGTACTCCAGGATGTCCTGAATATTGAGTACAATGGGCTCTTATCATTATCCTCTTCATGATATCCGAGTCTTTATCTTGTATCTTATGATCAACGTTTTTCACTTCAGGTATGCATAATCATCCTCTATATCTCAGGACCTTTTTTGCATCCGAAGTAAGTCAGGGTTAGGTTTTTCTTTCTCTAAATCTCCTTGCACTGTTCTTATATACAGATCTAACAAAATTACGACTTTTACTTCATCCATCAATTTAAAGATGACCTTTAATGCCACAAGCGCAGCCGATGAACTATTGCTCCATAAGTTCAACCATAAGTTCTCGCTCAATTGGATCATCACAAGTTTCTATTATATGTTACTATTTTTCCAAATCCGAATCTATTGTCGTGAAACATAAGGCAGCATTTATACTGGGTCCTTCCTCGGACTTCATAATTCTCTTTTTGCTTAATGCCTTAGCTACTACATTAGCCTTGCACCGGTGACATTGAATATCACGGTCTTAATCCTTCAGGAGTTTCAACCATCTCCTTAGCTTCCTGTTCAACTCTTTCTAGGCGAAGAGATAAGTAAAACTCTTGTAATCCGATTTAATCTAAAATTCTTCTCCATATAGGTAATGTCTCCAAGTCTTGATTGTATAACTCATCACCGCAAATATCCAAGTCATGAGTAGGGTAACTCTTCTCATGCTCTTTCAGTTTTTTTGAAGCATATGCAATCGCTTATTTACCTTGCATCAATCCGCATCTTAGATCCAATTTGAAGGCTTCGATGTATAAGGTAAAAGGTTCCCTTGGTACTGGAATGGTCAACATGGGAGTTGATATCAACCTTGTTTTTAGAGTCTGGAAACATTCTCACACTTATCAGTCCAATTAAACTCCTTTCCCTTCCTAGTTAGCTTGGTAAGAGGTTTTGCGATCTTAGAGTGGTCCTCTACAAATCGTCTGTAATAACCAGCTAAACCCAAGAACATGTGTTTCTCATCATATGATTGCTTCTATATTAATAGGGTCCATTTTAATCCCTTTTTATGATGCTATGTGATCTAAGAAGATCACTTTGTTTAATCAGGTCTCATATTTCTTGGACTTGGCATAAAGCTTTTCACTTCTCAGTTATTGTAAGGCTACTCTAAGGTCCGTTGTATGAGTTGTTTCATTCTTGGAATAAACCAAAATATCATCTATGAAAACTATGACCGACGTATCCAACATGTCATGAAACACCCAGTTCATCAGTTCCATAAAAGATGTAAGGGCATTGGTTAATCCAAACCTCATAATTGAAAACTCATAATATCCAATCCCGATTTTAAAAGCTATCTTCGAGATATCGTTGTCCAAATTCTTCAGCTGATGATATCTTGACTGAAGATCAATCTTAGAAAATACCTTTGTTCCTTGTAACTGTTTAAACAAGTCATCGATCTGAGGTAGTAGTTATCGATTCTTGATCGTGAGCTTGTTTAGTTTTCGATAGTCTATACATAATCTGACACTACCGTCCTTCTTCTTCACTAATTGCATTGACGCTCCCCGTGATGCAATACTTAGCCGATTAGAACCCTTGTCTAATAACTCCCGTAGTTGAGTCTCAATCCCTTCAACTCCATATGAGCTACTCTATAGGTGCCTTTGACACATGTATCGTCCTTGGTAACAAGTCGATGACGAACTCGATCGCATGATCAGATAGTAACCTAGGTAAGTCTCCTGGAAACACATCGAAAATTTATGCATCACATCAATATCTTCCATCTGTGGTGCTTCTTTGGTAACGTATACCACAGATACCATATATCCAACTTCTTTAACTTCAAAGCATTTAGCATAGAGAGGATGAACTTTCACTTCTTAGGCAACATGCTTCCAATAAAACTAAATTATATTCCGTCTTTATTCTTGAATGATAACCTCTTTTATGCACATAACAACTTTGTAGAGTGTTGAGACAACTAGTCTATTCCCAAGATGACGTCGAAGTCTGCCATCTCAAGTCGACTTAGGTTGCATCCAAATTCTATCTATCTATCCATATGATTGGGACATTATTCATAACACTCCTCCAATACAACATCTAGTCCAAAAGGCTTGAACTAGCAAAATCTGGTATATGGTCTTAAGAGCTTGTGTAGTTCCTTCATCTCTTAGTTTTTCAAAAACTATTGCTAATAATCTCATATACCAAAAAGTTCATTAGCTTACACCTTCTTTTATCATTCTATCATATATTTCGAAAAGCATCTTCTGACTATTTACTCATTACATATCCCAAGTCTATCTATAAGCATTAGGGTATATGCTTATATTCTTATTAATTCAGCCAAACTCTTTTGGTCTTTTCTTAATCATCTCACTCGACATTGGGCATAACTCAGTATTACTTGTACTAATCCGAATACTATAAATGCCATGATTTTTTACTTTATCCTTGTATCCACTCTTAAATTTGCCTTTAAGAATTTTCTGCCTTGTCAAAATTCATACCGATATAGCCATCTTTAACTCTACTTGAGTGCTATCTATTTCTTTACTGGCTACTCTTGATAGTTCTCATTTTTTGCTCATACACTCTTTATAGACATGACTCATATCCATCCATTCAACAATCTCAAAATAGATTCTCCATTACTTCATCTAAGGTTTCTTGGCTATAGAGATTTATCTGAATCCAATCATCTTACTTTCCATAATTCCTTATTCACTAAACATCTTATCAATGGATGTCGAGAAATGTAAGAATCAAAATGTTTATCCAAAAGCAATTCATTTTTTTCTTTCGAATTCAGGGTAATGACGAACCCTTGCTTTATCTAGTGAACCTAGGTTTAAAAGATTAGGAGTAAATTTATGGTAATCCAACCGGCATCAAGAGGTCGTTAAGTTGCACGGTGGTCCAAATACATGAAAATAGAGGTTCTACAACTCTTAACCTCTTGGTTATAGGTTCTATCGAGTATATAATGCCATTGGTCAAGGCACTATAGGAATAAATCTGGAGAAAGATTTCGTACATCAGTAAATCAAGTATAAATCAGAAGATGTACGCTCAACATGATTAAACATTTAACTGTTTATTTAGTTCATATCTCTATTCATGTTGTCGATCAGGAGAGTGGCTCAGATTGGTATAATCAGGACTAATACTAAAGAAACAATATCTATAACTCCAATTGACTGGTTGAATCAAGAAGGTATCCTATCAAGGTACGAGAATTAGAATCAGGTATGTGCATCCTCTATAATCATAAGAGTAAATCAATAATGCACTGCATCCTATATAACCTATCTAGTTATATGGCCATAATAGATTTGATCCTTTACTGAAAACATTTGAGGCTTCATCTTCAGAAAATATTTTTCAATCCTTGTTGGATCATTCTGCCATGATGCAGCTATCCCATAATCGATGGCTGATAATGTAAGACTCATATCGAACTAACCGGTCTTACCACCTTGTACCAGGTCTACCTATCATGGTTGAGCCAAGTGGACCAAGTGTGTGAAGAAATCACAAGACCAGGTATGAGTCTAACCCAAAAATAGTAAATGTGAGGGTAGGGTCGCATGCCTAAACAGGTAGGGTCGACCCCACTTCAACAAAAGTCCAACCCATGACTTTTTAGTCGTAGGGTCGGATGACTAATAAGGTGTAGGGTCGATGGATCCTGTGACCCTACGTCTAACCCTACAATGACAGACAGAAACCAAAAATTAGGAAACTTTTCTAATTCCAAGGGGATCTTTCCTAAACTCATTGGGACTTATTATGCAGGGTTTTCCTCTATAAATAGGACGTCTCTTAGCCTCTTTCACTCCTTTACAACCTTAACTGAAAGTGAGAGAAAGAGAAAGAGAAGGAAGAGAAGAAGAGAAGGAAACTTGAAGAAGAAGACTAAGGAAGAGAAGGAAACTTCAGAGAAACCTCTGAATAAAGGTATGAACCTAATTCCTTACCTGAATAAGAGATCCTAGAATAGTTATGAAGAACATAGGATTAGGAGAAACTCAAATCATCCATCCATGGACAAGTTCCAAGAGATTCCATGGAGAAAATTGTTATGGACAATGAATAATGTATAACTTGGAGGAGTTTTGAGCCATAGAACAATCTTAGAATGGACCATGAAAGTAAGCCAAAGGATCAAAACATGAAAGAATGGACTTTAGAACGAAAGGTAGACTCAGAATACGTGTGGTCGCACGTAGGGTCAAATGATATCTGACCCTACGAGACCACAGGATCGACCACATGCCCTCGGGAAGTCTCAGGGAGGGTGTGGTCGCACGTAGGGTCGAATGGTATCTGACCCGACGTCCGACCCTACACCCTAAGGTCGCAAAAACTGCTACCCTAGGTGCTACCCTACCTGCGACCCTACGTTTCAGTTATTTAAATTTATTGGAATTAATTCTAATAAAAATCTATCGACTTGTTAAGTCTTTCTAGTAATTTAAAAGTGATTCATAAAACTTGAACGAGGATCTACGCTCAACCAAAGATGAGGGAACAAGACCTAAACTAATTGACTAATAATAAACTGTTTTATTTATTGAGTCCAAATACCATGAATGATTCTATGCTTGTATGATTGTAATGTGCATTTAACATGTCATTTAATATTTCTATTATTATTGTTCATGCATATTTAATTTCTATTTATTTATAATATGATGTTGATGATGATGCTAGGAATAGGCATGTGAATGTATGTGTATGGTTAGTGTACTTGATGCGAGTGGGGCATCAGGGGGAGGACGTGAAACTGTGGTTCATCCTGGTCACCAGACTCTAGCCCTATCTCTACTCAAGTCTTGTCCATTAACATCGTCGTATCGCCATTACCTTAACAGAATTATTACGTCGTAGGGCATCAGGGGAGGTGGTCTCGAACCGTGTAGTCTCTAACTTTGTCGGGGGGCCTTAGCTCTATCTCTATGGACGTATTAAGGGATGCTGGGGTGAGGCCTTGGATACACTGTTTTACATTAGGATTGGTTAGTTGTGAGCCCAGTTTGCAAGCCCTCGCCAATAGGGGCTTACGTGTTGGTATGGGTAGAGCATCAGGGTAAGTGTGATGCGTGTGGTCGTAAGCACTTTAGCTCTATCTCTATTCTATGGTGGGGTGGATGTGGACTACAATGGTGTTTGATCCATTGGGTGGGCTTACACACCCTGTGTATAGAGGTGAGGCGGCCACCAAACCTTTCTATAGCACATTGCAAATTTATGAACCAGACCAAAGATATGAATTAAATGCATGCATATGTTTGTTGCATTGTTTTGTTTTCTCACTGAGCCGTGATGTGTGCTCACCCTTTTCGACGTCGAATCTTTTTAGTTGATGATGCAGGTACCACCGTAGAAGATTATATAAATACTCCGATGTATGGACATGCGGCGACGATGGATGCTGAAGTTATGATGGAGTCGCATGATTCGTCATGCGAGTGCAACTCTTGCATTTTCAATTAGATTTGGTTTAAATTATACAGACAATGTAATTGATTTAATTATTCTAATTTATGTCTTAGTCCTTGTAGAGATAATTGGATAATTTATTTACTCTATCACAACTAGACTCTCAATTCATTTAATATATAAAACTTTCGCTATTGTTTATTTACTCTGATTATGGATGTAGATGTGTATGGTTTAAGCAAAAGGACACAACCTATTTGAGATCCTGGTTGAACCGTTGGTTTATTAGTGGTTCATCACACCATTCTGAATAGTGCAGAATTGGGGTGTGACAGATAAGGGTAACCACCTTGATACACTGCTTGTTGTGCACCAAGCTTCTGCACTGGGGTATGCGTTACTGGGACTTGCTGTATGGTAGACACTGTGTTATAGCTAACAGGTGCTGGGGGTACAGTGTTGTTACCAATTGGTACCGTACTTGGTTTGACCCGGAGGTGTTGATGTAGCATTGGCAACTTGGATAGTGATTCACATAGCAACTTGCATAGTTGATATCATCTGTTGTTGCTCATGTATTTTGTCTGGCTAAATTTATTATAACCATGGCTAAGGCACTTGGTAGTCCAGGTAGATTGACTGGAGTGACCTGGTTGTTTACCTCCTTTGATTTGTTCCAATATGATTATCATTATTTAGCATCTGCTCAGATGAGTTTTCACTATCCGTTCTCGACCCAGATAGTGGTGGGGTCAAGTTGCAACCTCTTCTTAATGCTCAGTGGGCAATGGATCAGCGTGTGATGGATCTCACTCTGAGTCTCTACGTCACCCAAGAGTATAGTTTTATCTTCTTTTATAGTTACTCTCAATTTTTGGTGTATAGTTATTGTTCTCCTATCTTTGTTGCATTTAGCCTGAGATCTTTCCCTTTACCTTTGCAGGGAATTAGTCGTTACTAGTCCTTTTCCTTCTTTCCCAATCATACATCGAGTTTCACATCTTGTGAGTACCAACTCGGTATTCTAATTTTTTGCTTTACAGATGCTTCTTTCTTGTTACTGTACTATATCATTTGTATACTCAGGCAACTATCCTACTTGTAGACCGTAACATATGTTATTTATTTATCGGGATACATTTTGATTCTCTTTTTCTTCTGTCGATATATATATATATATATATGGTTCCACCTTTTATATCTACATTATTGTCTTGTTTAAGTTCAGTCTTAACCAACACAGGTTCTTATGGTGTGTTTGTATTAGAGCTTTTAATTTATCCTAACTCAGTTCATAGACGCAATCGTTAATGTATTTAGGTTTGATGGGCAAGGCCCGAGAGCTCTGATACCAATTTATCACACCCCAATTCTGCACCAACCAGAATGGTGTGATGAACCGTCAATAAACCAACGGTTCAACCAGGATCTTGAATAGGCTATCCCCACCATGTTAAACCAAAACACATTCCACATTAATCAGAGATAATAAAGAAAATAGCGGAAGTCTTACAGATAATGAACTAAGTTTAGTCATGATAAATAATTAATATTCTATTTATCTCCAATTAATCAAAATATAATTTAATACATATTACAAATATCCAAATACAAAAGTTAAACACTAAGTGTATCCATAGTTGAAACGCTCGCTTAATGAATCACAATAGTCCTCCACAGCTTGCTCATCATAGCTGCCACCTGTTCATATGTTAGCGTGTCGACAATCTTCAATCGTAATACCTGCAACATCAGAAACTAAAAAGAATTGCACGCGTGAGGGTCAGCTCTCCAACTTGAGCTCAGTGAGTAAACAAAACAATGCAACAAACATATGCATGCATTCAATTCATATCTTTGGTCTGGTTTATAAGTTTGTAATGTGCAATAGAAAGGATAGGTGACCGTCGCACCTCTATACACGAGTGTGTGAAACTGCCCAATGGATCAAACACCATTGTCGCCCCCACATGCACCCACCATGGAATAGGGATAGAGCTAAAGTGCTTAGGATCGCACCGCATCACACTTCCCCTGATGCCCTACCCATACCAACACGTAAGCCCCTATTGGCGAGGGCTTGCAAATTGAGTTTGCAATTAACCAATCCTAATGTCAAACAGTGTATCCAAGGCCTCACCCCAGCATCCCTCAATACGTCCATAGAGATAGAGCTAAGGCCCCCCGATAGAGTCAGAGACTACACGGTCCGAGACCACCTCCCCTAATGCCCTACGACGTAATAGTTCTGCTAAGGTAATGGCGATACGACGATGTTAGTGGACAAGACTTGAGTAGAGATAGAGCTAGAGTCTGGTGACCAGGATGAACCACAGTGTCACGTCCTCCCCCTGATGCTCCACTCGCATTAAGTACACTAACCACACACACATACATTCACATGTCTATTCCTAGCATCATCATCATCATCATGTTATAATAAACAAAATTAAATATGCATGAACAGTAATAACATGAATAGTGGATGACATGTGATATGCACATTACAATCATACAAACATAGAATCATTCATGGTATTGAACTCAATAAAAGAAAATAGTTTATTATTAGCCAATTAGTTTAGGTCTTGTTCCATCACCTTTTGTCGATGGTAGTTCCTGGTTCAAGTTTTGTAAATCACTTTTAGATCACTTGAAATCCTAACAAGTTGATAGATTTTTAATTAGAATTCCTAATAATTTATACTAACAGAAATTGAGAGGTCGCAGGTGGGGTAGCACCTGGGGTAGCAGTTTCTGTGACCACAGGGTGTAGGGTCGCAGGGTAGGGTAGCACTTGGGGTAGCAGTTTCTGTGACCCCAGGGTGTAGGGTCGCAGGTAGGGTCGGACGTACTGCGACCCTACGTGCGACTACATCCTCCCTGGAATCTTCCCGAGGGCATGTGGTCGAACATGTGGTCTCGTGGGGTCAAATATCATGCGACCCTACGTGCGACCACACGTATTCATGGTCGACCTTTCACTCTCAACTTCATTCCTTCAGGTTTGGATCCTTTGGCTTATCATCATGGTCCATCCTATGATTGTTCTATGGCTCAAAACTATAATTTTATACACCATCCATTGTCCACAATGATTTCCTCCATGGATTCTCTTGGAATTTGTCCATGGATGGATGATTTGGGTTTCTCCTAATCCTATCTTCTTCATGAACTATTCTAGGCTCTCAATTCATGTAGGGAATTAGGTTCATACCTTAGGTTTGCTAAGATTTAGAGCTTTCTCTAAATTTTCCTCCTCTTTAGCCTTCCTCTTCAATTCTCCTTCTCTTCCTTCTCTTCTCTTTCTCTCACTTTCAATTGGAGTTCTAAAGGAGTGAAAGAGGCTAAGGGACGTTCTATTTATAGAGGAAAACCCTCCAAATATGCCCTAATGAGTTTAGGAAAGAACCCCCTTCGGATTAGGAAGGTTTCCTAATTTTTGATTTCTACTGTTTTCGTAGGGTTGAATGTAGGGTCACAAAATCCGTGACCCTACGTTTTTTAAAACATGCGACCCTAGGGTGTAGGGTCGTAGGTAGGGTCACAAAATCCGTGACCCTACATTTTTAAAATGTGCGACCCCACGACCAAAAAGTCATGGGTTGGACTCTTTTGAGGTGGGGTCTGTTACACTAGTTTAGGCATGTGACCACACACTCATATTTAACTTTTTTTTGAGTTAAATTTCATACCTGGTCTTGTGGTTTTTTCACACACTTGGTCAACTTGGCTCGACCGGGTTCGTGGCATGCGGGTCTTACATCCCATGTCATCCAATATTCCTGCTATTACTGCTCATGCATATTTAATTCTATTTATTTATAACATGATGATGATGATGCTAGGAATAGGCATGTGAATGTATGTGTGTGGTTGGTGTGTTGGATGCGAGTAGAGCATCAGGGGGAGGATGTGGCATGGTGGTCTTTGACTTCGTCACCAGACTCTAGCTGTATATCTACTCAAGTCTTGCCCACTAACATTGTCGTATCACCATTACCTTAGCAGAACTATTACGTCGTAGGGCATTAGTGGAGGTGGTCTCGGACCGTGTGGTCTCTGACTCTGCCAGGGGGCCTTAGCTCTATCCCTATGGACATATTGAGGGATGCTGGGTTGAGGCCTTGGATACACTGTTTGACATTAGAATTGGTTATTTACGAGCCCAGTTTGCAAGCCTCACCAATAGGGGCTTACGTGTTAGTATGGGTAGGGCATCAGGGGAAGTGTTGACGGTGTTTGATCCGGCCACTTTAGCTCTATCTTTATTCCATGGTGGGTTCATGTGGGACGACAATGGTGTTTGATCCATTGGGTAGATTCACACACTCGTGTATAGAGGTGCGGGGGCCACCAAACCTTTCTATTGCAAATTACAAACTTAAAAACCAGACCAAAGATATGAATTGAATGCATGCATATGTTTGTTGCATTGTTTTGTTTGCTCACTAAGCCGTGATGTGTGCTCACCCTTTCGATGTCGAATATTTTTAGTTGATGATGCAGGTCCTACTATTGAAGATTATATGAATGCATCAACGTATGGACACGTTGTCGCAATGGACGTAGAAGCTGTTGAAGATGCGCATGATTCATCATGCGAGTGCAACCAGTGCATATTTGATTAATTTAGTTATATTTGATTAATGGAACATATAATGGATTATTTACTTTTATGTCTTGAGTTTTGGAGATAATCGGATTAATTATTTATTATCATTGTTAGGCACTCAGTTCATTATCTGTAAGACTTCCGCTTATTTGTTTATTACCTCTGATTATTATCGTAAAATGTGTGTGGTTTGATATGGTGGGTACGATCTATACGAGATTCTGGTTGAACCATTGGTTTATTGGCGGTTCATCACACTAATCTGGTTAGACCAGAATTGGGGTGTGACAACTTGGTATCAGAGCATCTCAGGTTCTACCCATTGACCTAACTATTTTCACGTTAGTCATGAACTGAGTTAGGATAAAAAATTAAAAGCTATAATAAGAACACATCATAAGCACATGTGTTGTATGAGATAGAAACTAAGAAAGAGGATAATGCACATATGTAAATGGAAAACCAATTTTATATGTATATTCAAATGGGAGTAAGACAAGATACATCCGAATAAGAGTACGGTCCACAAATCCGGACAGTTACTCTATAAAATAAATGAGAGAAAAAAAAGAAATAAATGATATCATGGAGCTAAAGGTGCTGGAACAGGAGGTGCCTTACGATCATTATCATAGTCCTCGTCATATACTCTCGCGAGCCAGGCCACCTGAGTCTGAATCGCTCGGAGACTAGCTGTCACATCCGTTACCCGCTGGTCTGTAAAGCGTTGGGCATCTAGAAGCTCTCCTACTCTCCAATCAGTTATGCGCTGAGCCTTCCGAATCTCACGTAACAACCCCATCATGTCATCTGGTGGTGGGCGTGAAGGGCTAGTTGAATGAGAAGCCCGAGAAGGGCCAGCTCTAGTAGAATGATATGGTGATGGAGGAGGTATGGTATTCACATCCATGTACATTCGATCATCATCCTCTTCATCATCACTCACGTGTGCCTCTGCTGCTGCTGCTGCCGCCTCTGTATTTGTTGCTGCTACCTGAGTGAGAGGACGTCTCATAGCATTCCTCTCGTCATCACTGACCTGTATCTCTCTCATGCCCATCCTACTAATGGCCTCCCAATCAAGGTTAGCTGAGAATGTGTCATTTAAGATCCTCTCATCCACTAGGTCTACCTGTAGATGAGCGAGCAAGGTAGAGATCAGCTGCCCATAGGGCAAGTTACCTCTCGAGTCAAGTAACGCAGCTCTGTGCATAGTTTGAAGAATAATATATGGGAGGCAGACTGGCTATCTAGTACAGATACAATACAGCAGGTACTGAGTCAGCTGTGAGACCATCTAGTAGTATCCACCCAGGGGAATAAGATTATGCTGGATAATCTTATAGTAAACCCGTGGCTTTGGACGCAGGTTGACTGCTTTCATCTCTCAGCGGTCATCCCGAAGAATTTGGTAATCTATTTCTGTACGCACTTGTGTAGACAGAAACTGTGGCTCCCTGGGTGCACAGTAAACCAACTGACCATCATTTGAGATGCTTAGGTGATCAGCCAACTCCTGACAGTTGAAAGAGATCGGAATCCCTTTCACCCAGCTGGTGATCCGAAGCTCTCTACCCCTGTCAACATCCTCTAGGCCACCCTCCACTTGAAGGTGACAGTAGAACTGCTTGACCAAGTCCGGGAGAGTGCAAGCCTCGTACAAAATCACTGGAAGCCAGCCCATATCACCATACACCCTTTCCACATCAAACAGGGCTAAATGGGCTAAGTTAACACATTTACCCCCTTCCACCTTCTTTCAATTAAACCAAGGGTATTGTGTTTCTGCTTCTACAGACCTGAAGCGACGTGGGTCATGAACTCGAGGAACCTTAGTGCGAACCACGATAACTGCAAGAGACGAAAATAAGAAAAACAAGTTAGATAAATTTAAAAATTTGACAGCATAACGATGTTGAATGAGAAAAAGCCTCACTTTTCACCCAAATTTTGGACAGAAAGACTTACATAGGTACCAAACCATCCTGCAAGGCATATTCAATCGAAAATTTAAACTGAGTAGGTCGAATTTAAAGAAATTTTGACAATTGGGAAAAACCCCAAAATATAGGTCAAAATGGGAATTTTCAAGTTTCTATTAAACTGATCAATGAAACTCAAATTTTCATGAGGGCTTTCATCCATGGGGTAGCCAATAGTAATAACCCCCAATAAAAAATCAATTTTTTACGATCAGAAAAATATTAATTTGAAGAAAACCCTATAAATGGAGCAAAACCTAGGTATGAAAGCTTAAAAAGGAGAAAGAGTAGGGAACATACCTGGAGGAACGGAATGTAGGTCGTAGATCGATGAAAAAATCACCAAGTTCGTACAGTTGTTTGTAGCAACTCACTGGTGGCGAGTTGAGTTGAGACCGTAGGAAGGAGGAAAAGAAATGAGTGGGAAATCTCGAAAAAACATGTTTTAAAACTGATTTTGAATCTTACGGTCGCACAATTCGACCAAAACCATCGACCGTATAATCGACCATAGGCTCTCAGTAAGTTGCCAGGGATTTGATGGTCGCACCTATGGTAGCACAACATGCGACCGTAGGCCATCGATCGTATGACTGATTGTTGTCTGCATTTTGATTCTGTTCGAACTTTTGCCTATTGATTTTGTTCTTCTCTCGCCTTCCATTGTGAGACTAACCCAATACCACCACTCTATTTTGTCTCACATGTGTAGCTTTGCCAATAACACATCAACCAAGAGTTTAAATGGCTGGGCGTATAGTAAGTAAAAGGAGACAGAATGCAAACCCATCTCCACCACCTATGGAAACCAATGACAATGAAGGTCAGCAAGGGCAGGAAGGAAATATTGGAGCTCAGAATGCTGCACCTCAGAATGCTTACACCCAAGCCAACCCAACCAACTTACCTGCACCACTTACGGATTTGGCTACTGTGGTGATGAAGTTGGCACAACAAATGTAGCATATACAACAAATGCAAGCCAACATGCAAGCTGCTATGGGAATTGCTTTCCTAGTTGCAAACACAACATCTCTACCTGCAGAACAAGCTAGTATGGCACCTGGTGGTACTGTACCCCAAGCACCGCAAACACCAGTAGTACAAGGCCAAGTGCAAAACCCTGAAGCACCGCAAGGCGGGTATAACCAAGGTAATTATCAATACCAACCGCCTATGTATGGGGCATATGCACAGTATCAGCTTAATCACTCCAGACTGATCGAGCATTTTCTGAAGTTGAAGCCAAAGGAATTCACGGGCAAGCCATCAGATCCGTTGTGGACAACTCACTGGATCGATGAGATGAAAGAAACTTTATGATGATGACTATAATTGAAGAAGAGAAGGTATTATGTGCCACATTTATGTTGAAAGGTGACGCACACCACTGGTGGAAATCAACTAGAAGTTATCTGTTAACAAAACACGACCAACTGACATGGGTTATTTATAAAGATGCTTTCTTCGATAAGTATTTTCCCAGGAGTTTCAAAGATCAAATGGAAAGGGAGTTGTTGATTCTATACCAAGGACAGATGACTGTAGACGCATATCAACAGCGTTACGAAGAACTATATTTCTTTGCTCCCTCTAGCATGTAGGAGGAAAATACCAAAACCCGAAGGTTCGTCATGGGACTTAGGGGAAGTATCCGTGAGCATGTATTGGGAATAGAAAAGAAAATATATAATGAAATAGTACAGATTGCTCGAGTATTGGAATCGAGCTAGAGGGAAAGTTATTTTTCTCAGAACAAAGGTATAAAGAGGCCCAATGGAAACTCATACAATGGAGGGAACTCAAAGACATTTAAACCCTTCCATACTCTCAAGGTTTCAATGCTGCAGCCAAGACTACTCCGATAGCCCAACCTCAACAGAAGCAAAGTAATGATGGAGTCAAATACTTCAATTGTGATCAAGTAGGACATTATTCAAGAGAGTGTCCTAAGCCAAGGAAGCAGCTACAGTAAGGGAAAGTTTATGTAGTTACTTCTGAAGATGCTGCTGCATCGCTTGATGTGGTCACAGGTATGACCTGAACCTTTCATTTTGTACTACCTTGTGTGAACATGTAGACTAAATTAAATCAAATCACAGGTATCGTACCTATTAATGGCTTACCCGTCAGAGTACTCTTTAACTCTGAAGCTACTCATTCTTTTATATTTGTATCGTTTGGAAAGAAGTTAAATCTACTCCTCAAATCTTTAGACTACAAACTGCTTATGCGATCACCTATGAGATTAGAAGTGTAACTAGACAAAGGTTATGGACCATGTCCAGTTATTATCGGGGAGAAGATTTTGGATGCAACTTTAATTCAACTCGAGATGGTAGACTTTGACGTTATCTTGGGAATGAGTAGGTTAGCTCGACACTCTGCAAGCCTATTATGTGCGGAAAAGAAACTGACATTTAAAGACAAGGAAGGAGCAGAATTTAGTTTTGCGGGAACCAAACTTCCTCATAAACAAAAACTCATTCTCTCTGCATTAAAAGCTAGAAAATGCCTTGAGAAATGAGGAATTGGTATCTAGTATCTGTGGTCGACCTCACCAAGAAAGCATCACGAATAGAGGATATTGAAGTTGTGTGTAAAATTTTGGATGTATTTCTGAGGAACTACTAGTGTAAGACCCGCACGCCACGAACCCGGCCTAACCCTATATTTTGTGTCGGGATATGTCTACATATCATGGTCGAGCCAAGTGAACCAAGTGTGTGAAGAAACCCAAGACCCAATATAAAATTTTACTCAAAAAACAGTCAAAATGAGGGTAGGATCGCATGTATAAACAGGTAGGTCCGACCCCCTCATCGACCCCCACCATCGACCCTTGACCAGGGGTCGCAGGGGGTCTCGGATTGTCCAACCCCCTCATCGACCCCCAGTATTCGGGAAAAACAGCACGAATCGAAAATTAGGAAATTTTCCTAATTTCGATTGGAACCTTTCCTAAACTCAATGGGACTTATTTTGGGAGGTTTTACTCTATAAATAAGACGTCCCTAAGACTATTTCACTCCTTTTACAACCCTAATTGGATTGAGAGAAAGAGAAGAGAAGGAAGAGAAGAAGAAGAGAAGCAAGGAAGAGAAGAAAGCAAAAAGGAGAAGAGTTGCAGAGAAGGAGTTTTCTTCTCAGGTATTGATACTAATTCTATGAGTTTTTACAGACCTTAGGTTAGGTAATGAAGAGAGTATGATCTCGGAGAGTCCCAAACCATCAACCCATGGTTTGGTTTTCATGGAAAACCAGGGGGAATTCATGAAAGCTATATAGGTGAATGATTCATGGTTTTAGACCATAGA
Organism: Protea cynaroides; assembly: GCA_028583415.1. Lineage (NCBI taxonomy): Eukaryota > Viridiplantae > Streptophyta > Magnoliopsida > Proteales > Proteaceae > Protea > Protea cynaroides. The sequence continues at coordinate 24,520,430 of CM053271.1, read as the reverse complement.
ATGTGTGTAGAATGGACTTTAGGAGCAAGCCATAGGATCCCAAACACGAAGAATGGACTGAAAGGAAGAAAATTGACCAAAACCCACAGGGGGACGATGGCCAATCGACCCTACCAGACCCTAGGCATCGCCCCCCAGTTAACAGCAAGCTGTAAAAATTAGAATAAATTCTAATTAAATTTTATCGACTTTGTTAGGTCTTCTAGCAATATAATATTGATATAAAAGTGATTCTTAAGGCTTGAAAGATGATCTACAAACAAGCAAAGGTGAGGGAACAAGACCTAAACTAATTGGTTAATAACAAACTGTTTTTATTTCTTGAGTCCAATACCATGATTGTGATATGCATGTGTGCTTGTAATGTGCATTCAACATGTCATCCAATATTTCTATTATTACTGTTCATGCATATTTAAATTTATTGATTATAACATGATGATGTTGATGATGGTAGGAATAGGCATGTGAATGTTTGTGTTTGGCTGGTGTACATGGTGCGGGTAGGGATGGTATCAATCGGTACTTCGATGTCGTTCTCATCGGGGTATATTGTGCCATGGTCTATTCAAGTCATGTCCACTAAGCAAGTGTTAGTGTGCTTGATGCAAGTGGAGCATCAGGGGGAGGACGTGACATTGTGGTTCAGCTTGGTCACCAGACTCTAGCTCTATCTCTACTCAAGTCTTGTCCACTAACATTGTCGTATCGCCATTACCTTAGTGGAACTAATATGTCATAGGGCATCAGGGAGGACGTGGCATTGTGGTTCAGCCTGGTCACCAGACCCTAGCTCTATCTCTATGGATGTATTGGGGGATGCTGGGGTGAGGCCTTGGATACATTATTTGACATTAGGGTTGGTTAATTGCGAGCCCAGTTTGCAAGCCCTCGCCAACAGGGGCTTACGTGTTGGTATGGGCAATCGGTGCAGCCATACTGTTTTCATGGGGTGTATATTATCCATGGTGGGTGCATGTGGGGCGACAATGCCGTTTTCATTGGGCGTTTCCACACACTCGTGTATAGAGGTGCGGCGGCCACCTATCCTTTCTATAGCACATTGCAAACTTTAAACCAGACCAAAGATATGAATTGATCGCATGCATATGATTGTTGCATTGTTTTGTTTGCTCACTGAGCCGTGATGTGTGATCACCATTTCGAATTCGAATACTTTTAGTTGATGATGCAGGTACCACCGTTGAAGATTATATGAACGCTCCTGTGTACGGGCATGTGGCAACAATGGAAGCTGAAGACTTAGTGGATATGCATGACTCTTCATGCGAGTGCAACTCATACGTATTCGATTAGATTTTGTTTAGATTTTATTAAAGACATGTAATTGATATTTATTAATTATGTCTCAATTGATTTAACAATAATTTGATATTTATTTATGGTTATCACAGTTAGATTCACAGTTCATTTACTATAAGACTTTCGCTATTTATTTTATTACCTCTGATTAATGTGAAATGTGTTTTGATTTATCATATGTGGGATAGCCTATTGTGAGATCCTGGTTGAACCGTTGGCATATTGACGGTTCATCACACCGTTCTGAAGTGTGCGGAATTGAGGTGTGACAAATTGGTATCAGAGCTCTCGTAGGCCTTACCTATTAAACCTGAATACTACCACTGGAGTCCATGAACTGAGTTAGGATAAATTAAAAGCTTTAATACAAACACACCATAAGCACCTGTGTTGGTTGAGACAGAACTTAACAAGACAATAATGTACATATAAAAGGTGGAACCATATATATACAATCAAACAGAAAGAGAAGACCAAAATTCATCCTGATAAACAAATAATATAGGGTATTATCTATAAGTCGGGCAGTTATCTAGGAATACAAATGATATAGTACAGTAAGAAGAAGGAAGCATCTGTAAAGCAGAAAAATTAAATGCCGAGTTGGTACTCACAAGAGGTGAAACTCGACGTATGACAAAGGAAGGAGAAAATGGCTAGTAATTCCTAATTCCCTGCAAAGGTAAAGGGAAAGGTCTCGGGCTAAATCCAAACAGAGATAAGAGAATAATGGCCACACATTAAGAATAAGAGCAACTATAAAGAAGCTTAAGCTATACTCCTGGGTGACGTGGACACTCAGAGTGAGATCCATTACAAGCTGATCTATTGCCCACTAAGCAAGAAGAGGATGTTGCAACTTGATCCCACCACTATCTGGGTCGAGAACGGATAATGAAAACTCATCTGAGTTGGTAATCAGATTAGAGCAAATAAGATGAAAGTGAACAACCAGGCCACTCCAGCCAACCACCTGGACTACCAATTACCTTGGTCACGATTGTCATAAACTTGATCCAATAAAATACAAGAGCAACAACAGATGAGACTGACTATGGAAGTTGCTATGTAAATCACTACCCAAGTTGCTGATGCTACATCAACACCTCCGGGTCAAACCAAGTACAGTACCAATTGGTAGCATCACTGTACCCCAACACCAACAATGGAAGCTGAAGACTTAGTGGATATGCATGACTCTGGGCGGTGCCAACTCATACGTATTCGATTAGATTTTGTTTAGATTTTATTAAAGACATGTAATTGATATTTATTTAATTATGTCTCAGTTGATTTAACAATAATTTGATATTTATTTATGGTTATCACAGTTAGATTCTCAGTTCATTTACTATAAGACTTTCGCTATTTATTTTATTACCTCTGATTAATGTGGAATGTGTTTTGGTTTATCATATGTGGGATAGCCTATTGTGAGATCCTGGTTGAACCGTTGGCTTATTGACGGTTCATCACACCGTTCTGAAGTGTGCGGAATTGGGGTGTGACAACTAGGACTACCACCTGACTGAGCGATAGAGTTCGTTATAGATCTTATACCCGGAGCCGCACCAGTATCGAAAGCACCCTATCGAATGGCTCCTACTGAACTGAAGAAACTGAAGGTATAATTATAGGAATTACTGGACAAGGGCTATATTAGACCCAGCATATCACCATGGGGAGTGCTAGTATTGTTCATGAAAAAGAAGGATGGTAGCGTTCGACTGTGTATAGATTATCGAGAATTAAATAAGCTTACAATCAAGAATCGATACCCGTTGCCTCGGATCAATGACTTGTTCAATCAGTTGCAAGGTGCCAAGTGGTTTCCAAAATTGATCTTCGATCAGGATACCATCAGTTGAAGATTAAGGAAGGTGATATTCCAAAGACAGCATTCATAACTAAATATGGACATTATGAATTTTTAGTCATGTCTTTTGGATTGACTAACGCACCCGCAACTTTTATGGAACTCATGAATCGAGTATTCCATGATATGTTGGATACGTCAGTTATTGTATTTATTGACGGCATGCTAGCCTACTCCAAGGACAAAGAAACTCATATCACAAACTAAAAGCCGCTTTGCAGCGACTAAGAAAAGAGAAGCTTTACGCTAAATTTACTAAGTGTGAATTTTGTCTAAATGAAGTTGCTTTCTTAGGCCATGTTGCATCTGCTGAACAAATTAAAGTAGATCCTAGCAAGATTGAAGCCATTGTAAAATGGGAAGCACCTAAGAATGTTGCCGAAATTAGAAGTTTCTTAGGTTTAGCTGGTTACTATCGACAATTCATGGAAGATTACTCTAGAATCACCGTACCTCTCACCAGCCTGACAAAGAAAAGAAAAAAGTTTGTTTGGACCAATAAATGTGAAGAGTGTTTCTAATCATTGAAGGCTAGATTGATATCAGCTCCCATCTTGACTATTCTGATCCCAGGACAACCATTTACCTTGTACATCGATGCGTCTGGGTTAGGTTTGGGATGTGTGCTTATGCAAGGAGAACAAGTAATTGTGTATGCCTCAAGACAACTGAAGACACATGAGAAGAACTATCCCACTCATGACTTGGAATTAGCAACGGTGGTACATGCTGTCAAGATATGAAGACATTATTTGTATGGAGAGAAATTTCAGATTAAATCAGATCATAAGAGTCTCACTCATCTTTTTAATCAGAAGAAATTGAACATGAGACAGAGAAGATGGCTGGAATTACTGAAGGATTAAGATTGCGATATCGAGTATCATCTAGGAAAAGCTAATGTAGTTGCTAATGCACTAAGCAGAAAGGCAATGACAAAGTCTCAGGAAGAAGCTAGTATAAATGTTACAATGTGTGTGTGGTTTGATATGGAGGGTAAGACCTATACGAGATTCTGGTTGAACCGTTGATTTATTGACGATTCATCACACTAGTCTGGTTAGACCAGAATTGGGGTGTGACAGCTACCCTCCCTCCTCCTTCCATTTCGATTAGGGATGAAAACTATGACAGTGAAGATGCTTGGTACAAAAGATCAAAGGATTCTCTTTATTGTCATTCATCCAATGAACATAATCAAGAAATGGAATGGATGACTAGGTAGGGCTTCGGGGTTTAGCCTTCTCGTGTATGCACTTCTCTTTCTCCGATGCATATGCTTCATGCTAGTCTCTTGTAGGATGGTTCTTTTCATTGAATTGTTCGTGAAAATTTGAGGGTCCTATTTTGTTTGAGTTGGGTTTTTTTTTTTTTTTTTGGGGTTGGGGGCTCTTTCTTGTGTTTCTGGTTTGTTATGTTTGCGGGCCATTTCTGGGCCTGTGTGTTGTGTTCTCTTTTTCCAAGTTAATAAATTATCTATCTACCAAAAAAATGCTGCTCTAGTAGACAAATTGCATGGCATTTATTGCGCTTCACTGTATTAATTATGTAATTAACTTCCCAAGTAATTTGCATTAATGACACTCTTCCTTAGTTCTGAAGCGAACCCCATGCCCCCGATCGTGCTGCTTAATCAAGGTTCGATAAGTCAACTTAAGACATGCGGCAAGATCCCAACAGACTCTCTTGAAGCTCGACTTTAGCAGAACTTGATACGCATGAGTTTCCACCATGCCTTAAAGTCAAGGACAAACTCATCTCTATAAAAGTTACTCAAACTATCATTCAGAAGGATTCCAAAAAAAACAAATTCAAAGGAGCATCTCGCTCAAGAAACCCCTATTAGAACTCTCTTACTCTAATGGTGTAGTAAGTTTCCTACTATCCCCACGTCATACGAATTTATCGATGTTTGTTGTTTGGATCATGACTTAGGCATCGAGTGGTCTCAGGGCTCCGAGCCGACCCCCTCTTTGCTCATCTTGTCTATGTATTGTACAGATTGTCTCATCCCAAGAGATTACGTGTAGATTTTAGCAACAACATGTCACAACCTTAATGAATGAACCTCTATTTGACACTCCCCTATTGCACAATGATGTGCGACTCAACGGGCCGCTATGCCCACCAATGTCCTACTGAGGTTGAAGCGGTGCACACGTGGAGGCCGTTGTCCGGTTGTGGTCCTATGACATGGGTGACACGCATGTGTGGGGCTTGATGGCTTTAATGGTTGGGCTTCATACACGCAGAAGCATGCATGTGTGGTGTTGTATGGGCAAGGTGCAGCCTTGTGCTTGAGTGGGGCAAGTGCATGGTTGTGTGCTAAGGTGATGGTGCTCTTGTGCTGCAGATGTGTGAGCTGGTGTGCTTGGATGTGTGCCAACATGGGCTGGTGTGGTGCACATGTTGGGCGAGTAGCATTATCTAAATACCAGTATGACAATTTAGAATGGAGAACGTCTCCTTCTAGAAATCCCTAAAAAGCTTAAGAGGTACCTTGAGAGGGGGTGGTGTGCCTCATCCCTCTTAATGTCATGTGCTCCTAGGCATGGCATCGTGGCTTGTCACATAGGCACTATATGGAAGGTTGGCTTGGCCTTGTGTGCATGGTGGTCTGGCATTCCATGGGTGGATATCGTGGGTGGGAATACGGAGTCGCAGGGGACTACGCATGTCTCCCTTGTGGGTAGGAGCACCAAGGGGGACTACGTTTAGGGGAAGGCCCTAACGTAGGGCGCTGCCATTGTGGTAGAGGTTCCTTCCCATAGTGCTATTAGCATCCGCTATGCACCAGTGGTACTGTGGCTTAGGAGGAGTTGGCTATCCTGTGGCTCCTTGCATGGGTGTGCCTGTCATCGGCATTGTTTGTGTTCAGCATGCCTAGGACATATCGGTGTATGAACTTGAAAGGAAACCCTATATGCTGGAATTGATGATCCGCTAGTCGTAGCCATGAGTGGGCTAGCGTGCCTACCTAGTGGCAGGGTGACACTAGTTGCTGGGCTTTGGTGACAAGGAAACCATGTTGTCGGATGGTGTCATTCAGTGATGCGAGGATGCACGTCTAGGGTGTCGGGTGTCGTGCACAAGTGGCCCTAGACAGTGCGAGTATCTTGAGGGATACAAGATGATGGCAGTGTGCATTGATGTTGGGCAAGCCTCAACGTGCTGGTAGCTTAGACGCAAAGCCACTTCCTGTCAGTTTTCTAGGTAAAACATTGTTGGGTTGTATTCTGCTCTACAAAAAGGGAATTAGGCTGGCCTGAGCTGGGCGCAACTGAGGCGCCACACGGACTAAGAGCCCCGAAGAAAGTTGGTCCGTGATAAACCACTCACTTCAGAATTCGAATCCATGGATGTTTGAAATTAATTGTCGAATTTGAATTCGCAAACCTTATGAATAATACGGATATTATCCGATTCAAATCAGGATTGGTTACCTGATGAACCAACCGCAACCACATCATTTGGTCCCTTCTAATTCATACTTCAGCTTCTAGTTCTTGGTACTTACCTAGTAAAGAATCATTTTAAGTAGTCAAGATCAATCAAACGTCTCACTCGTCATCTTATTGTGGACCATCGTTGGCTTGAATGTCATTTGGTTGGGGATTAAATGTTGGTTTCAACAATTAGGACTGTAAATAGATAGTCAAAATTTTGGATTAGATTCGCATTCCTATTTATTTAGGTGTATTTGTAATTGAAAATTTTGGACTTTGGATATAAATTCGGATAATTTGGAATATAATCAAATATGAATACGCATATAACTATTTCATCAAGATAATATCTGATTAGTATAGATATCTGATTGATAATAAAATATAAAAATAAAAGAAATACTATTTTCTATTAGCTAATTATCTTAGGGTTCTTGAAAAATTAACGAGTTTTGGAGAATGAGAAAAAAAATCTCATGAGACTAAAGACAATAGAGAGACATGGATTGGGAAATTGCAATAAGACTTATAAAAGGAGACGACATAAGCGTGGAAAAAGAAAATGGAACAGTGAAGAATCGAATCCCCGAAAAGATGATATTTGGATATCTGAAAAATCAATTGGGTTCGAATTTGAAAAGTGATTTAGATATCAAGTGGATGATAAGAATTGAATTCAGATGTCCGTTTATAAAAACTAATGTGAATGCAGATGTTGTCACATGCGGACCGTATTCATTCCGTTTACATCTCTACAACAGTTTGTATTACTAGGAATTAACAGTGCAATAGAAGAATTATAGAAAAAGAAAAACGAAAGAGACAGGACAACGATTTTATGTGGTTCACCCACACACGATGAGCTACATCCACGACAAAGTAATCTGTCAGAGTTGATGAAAAAATTACAAAGAATCAATCTCCTTAAAAAACACCCTAGACCCCAAAAAATACAAAACTGCCCCAGTACAAAAATTTTTGGATTAAGATATGATCAGGTTCAGCACTAACATGTACAAAACTTTCTGGATTAAGATATGATCAGGTTCAGCACTAACATGTACATGTCCACTTAATGATCAACACAAAGTCTCATCTCCAATGGGATTCAATTAAGCCTACCAACCTTTTGTAGAGCTTGCGACACCCATATTCAGAACCACCCATATCCACTCTCGAGTCTCAATTGACCAATGATCTTCTTATTTGGATGGGAAATGCATATGGGAAATACATGTTCAAGTCTGCTTTGTGTGGAATTGGATCCCAGTGAACATGGGTCATCTGGCAGCCATCTTGTAGCACAAGTACAAATTTACAATATTCCGATTCTCCTTCCTATGTTGGCTTGCTATTCTTAGGAACCTCTCTGGATTTTTCCTCCACCTCCACCCTGAGACTCCCACTTTTGTTCCAATTGTGAGAGATTTTGATGCTATGCTTCTCAATTGAGGTCCAGCTGCCTCTTGGCAAGAGAAACTAGAGTGGGTTACTCTTCACTTCGCAAAAATACAATGCTGTGGTGTCCAAGAGGCCCTGGCCAGGAAAAGTCTGAAGATCTTCATTATCTCAAGACTCAATGAGAGCTCTAAACTTCCTTGGTGTGAACCAAGTTGACCTTGGGTTTCTGTTTGGCTTGTGCATGAGAGCCTGCACACTTGTAGACACTGAAAATTTTTAATCCTCGTCTACTTCAGAGAGGTTAAGGTAGCAGCTTACCAATTAACCAATTTCTATCCAGTTGTGACATGGTTCTAGGTTTTGATCAAAACTGATTGAAATTTGTGAGTTGTGTCATTTCGGACCTGGTCGAAACGAAACCTAGGGAGAGTGGAAACCCAGGTTTCGACTCTGGGTTTCAACCCAGGGAGGCCGCCTAGGTCGAAATATCAAAATGAAATTCAACGCATCTCAATTTCGGTTCTGACCGAAGATTTAGTTCTTTGGTTGTAAATTGAACCTTTTTTTAGTAAATGGAGCCTTCCCCTGGTTTCCTTTTGTTGGAAAAGATGCTTAAGGATGTACAAATGCTATGTCGTGCAATTGCTGTACCCCATTACAAACTCCTATGGATAAGAACCAGCCTCATTACACATATTTTTAAATCAGGTGAGTGATAAAAAAACCAACAAAATAAGTCAGAACCTTTCAAGCTAGTTTGGAGAACTTACAGACTTATAAAATTGGCTGTGACAATCTCTGCTAATGACTCACTTGAAGGAATCTTTCCATGAGAGAGAGAGAGAGAGAGAGAGAGAGTATAAAATGAAGGTACAATGGGATATCAAAAGTTCTTCGTCCGTAGAAGAAAATTCTTGGAAGTTATAAACTAATGAAGGGAAACTAGAAAATTTCCATGTTCATTTGGTGAAGTTGGAATTAGAAATAATAAGAATCATATATGTATGAGTTCATGAATAACTTCTTAAAACATCCAAGTGGTGACTAATACAGTCATCAAGGAAAACACCAAGTCCCTGGATACCATATAGAAAATCAAAGATTAGACAGGCAGCTATATTATGGAAAGTTAAGACGTCAAACTCTGCATGTCATACAACTAACCAGAGAATAACTATCTACATCGAAAAAGAACAGCATCCTATTCAACTTCAAAGCACTCCTTCCAAAGATTGTGGTTTATTACATAGCTTGCGATAAAATGTAAGAGCCAAAGACCTCTCCCTTAATATTGTTCAAACCTCACACTCACAAGAATTAGCAAACGACTGAAGCACCCTCTTTACTGTTGACCTCCTAAAAACATAAACTAGGCCAATACGTCTATTTATATACTTCCATGGTTTCAACTTATGCCGAAGGGAGAACCCAGTAAATCGTTTGTACATTTTCACATACAATGATGGCTATGAGGGAAAATGCACAGACAATCCTTCTTAGATATGAAAAAAAACAAAATCCCGTGTATCCGATCAAGAAACTGTGTTTGCATTGACCGCTTCAGTATCTTCATGCTTGTCAAATTGGCTGAAATTACCCTTTTCCTTGAAGAGCTGAGAATGATGATGCTTACAATAGAGTTTGTGTTCATGGGCAACATAGTTAGATGGGCTGATTATGCAGCCTCCATGGGTGCACTTGAAACATGCTTTATGGTATGATGTTCCATCAACTGCTACCTGGGAGTGAGGGGGTGGGACACAGCAGAGTCAGAAAATATGACCTAATATTGATAAAACAACTAATGTTAGGGCTATATAGAGGCTGATTCCACTGCTATACTGACAGCATTTGTACAGCACATAGTGAGCAGATATCAGTCAATTCTCTAATGCATGGAAAAATAACATTAAGTATATGGTAATATTAAGAACGATTATGATCAGAAATATATATATATATATATATTTTTTGGTAATATTATGATCAGAAATATTAGGGTATATTACATCTGAGGTACCCAATGTTTGAGAAAAGGACGTTTGGGGTACCTCAGCTTTTAAAAGTGGTGTTGGGGGTTCCAAAATCAGGTTGACATTACTCTGCCTTAATCAATTCAAGTCACATGGGTTTAACAATTTTAAATTTCCAACTTTGCTGACGGGAAAGAAACTAACTCTCATTTAAATCGTCCATCTCGTTATCATCCTCAAGCACCCTTCTCAGGAAGGATTCAGCTCCTGTACAGGGAATATCATGTAACCACCTTGTTAAGCTACACCTTAGTCCACTCGATAGGACCCCACTGCAGTCCACACGGTAGGACTGCTAACTGTCCTCATCGAATGGGACTCTTCACCTGCGTCTGTCCTCATCTTGGAGGACTCTCTTGGACAAGCTGCATAGTTGAAGGACTCTACGGTCCTACCTTATCTGCAAGACTACTACATCATAGTTTCCTATTCTGATTTGGAGACTAGAGTTCTATTAGGAGTCTAGAGTCCTGTCTTGCTATCATTCTGTTTTAGTCAAGATGTATATTCTGATTAGAAAACTAATCAGATCACGTTAGAGTCTTACTGGTTATCGTGGAGACTTATTGGACGCAGGATGTCTCTTTTTTATAATACAATTCAGGGGGAAGAGAGGCGCTAATGACTGCCCCTTTTCTGAGCAGAGTCGATCTCTCTCTCCTTCTTTCTTCTTCTAGATTCTTCTCTGTTTCTGGTTCACTTTTTGTTTAATTTGTTTCATAGTATCGGAGCCTATCGATCAAAATAGTCACTTCTAAGCTTCTGTTTTGATAGGCTCCTAAGAAGACCGTCCTTTCTTTAGTTGCAGCAAATTGTGCTACCTTCCATTATGCCTTAGATCCAGTTCTACAACACTGGATATGCCTAATGCTGCTGAACCTGCACAGATCAAGAGTTCTTAATGCTGCTGTTCCTTTACATTACCTGCTGTCGATAGGAACCGCTCCAGCTTGGACTGTTGCAAAGATCCTCTACTGAAATGCCGATTGCTACTCTAATCTGCTGATCCTATACAGGATTGCCACTGCTACTATCAAGACTACACACAGCTTATTTGATCTGATTTTTTTTTCCTACCTCTACGCCTTGCCTGACCTGCTGGATTGCTACTGATCTGCTTCCTTATTTGATCAACCTACTACAAGTCTCGAGGTATTTCACTCCCTGCTTATGGCTGACTACAAGTCCTTTGTAGATAGTTCCTCTTATAATGTTCAGATCACCTCTATCAAATTAAAAGGGATATCTAACCATCTGCTATGGGTGCAAGCTATTCAAACTTTCATTCAGTCTAAAGGTAAAATTCAGTACCTCACCGATGATCCACCCACTCTGGATCCCAAAATGTTGCTTCAACTAAGGCCTATGAAGAATGGAAGCGTGAGAATGCTACCCTCCAAACCTGGCTGTGGGGTAGTATTGATCCATCCATCGTCTCGAATGTTATGTTTCATAAAACAGCTAAGGAAATCTGGATTGACCTAAGGGCAAGTTATGCTCAGGATAAAAATTCTCACATGTTTACGATCTCTATGAGAGGATGATTAATTTTACTTTAGGAGATAAGTCCATTAGTGAATATTACAGTGGTTTTAAAGGACTTATTGAAGAACTCCAGGTTATTTACGCACTTACTACTGATCTTGAACAGTTGAAAGTTCAACAATCTGACGTTTATGTTGCCAAGTTCCTAGCATGTCTCCCACCAAAACATCAGTCAGTCAAAAGTCAATTGTTGACAAGTGAGAAAATCCCTACATTGAATGAGATATTCTTTCGTCTTCAAAGATTGATGCTTCCCAATGATTCTACATCATCTAAGGACAACTCTGCTTTATTCACTAGCTGCAGCCGAGGCAGAAGCCGTGGTAATAAAGGACGTGGACGTGGCTCTTCTAGCCGTGGTGGACGAACTAATTCTGATTAGTCCAATAGTTATTGCACTGACTGTGGGAAAAATATTCATAATATTGATACTTGTTGGGAAAAATATGGTCAGCCTGAATGGGTTGATGCCCAGGCCAACTCTACTTCCACTGAGGATGCTTCTGCATTAGCAGTTACCCCTTCGTCAACGGAAACCACAACTCCACCTTCTCTTACTTCTTAGCTAGAGACCTTAATACGACGAGTATCTTATCTTGAGCAAGCTACTCCATCCTCCTCTACTACACTTGATCATACAGGTATCACTGCCTTACTTTCTACCACTTCTCCTACACCTTCTCTTACTTCTTAGCTAGAGACCTTAATACGACGAGTATCTTATCTTGAGCAAGCTACTCCATCCTCCTCTGCTACACTTGATCATACAGGTATCACTGCCTTACTTTCTACCACTTCTCCTACACCTTCTCTTACTTCTTAGCTAGAGACCTTAATACGACGAGTATCTTATCTTGAGCAAGCTACTCCATCCTCCTCTACTACACTTGCCCATACAGGTATCACTGCCTCACTTTCTACCACTTCTCCTACACCTTGGATTATTGATTCAGGGGCCTCTTGTCACATGACTGGTAAGTCCCAAATCTTTAATTCACTTCAGCATTCTAATACCTCAGTCTATCTTGTTGATGGCTCCTCTACCCACGCTACAAGGAAAGGTATGGTACCGTTATCACCTTCCCAGAACCTGTCTTCAGTTTTACATGTGCCTAAATTACCACTTAAACCTTATTTCTATTAACTTCTATCATTCTCATTGTGTTTTTCAAGATCTTAGGATCAAGGAGACGATTGGTGGCGGGTTTGAGCGTGATGGCCTTGACCACTTTGAGCACACCAGACCACCTACCATTACTGCTACTGCTTCCACTACCACACCACTTCAATGGCATCACCAAGTTGGGTCACCCGTCTTTATCCAAATTACAGCTTCTCATTCCTACTTGCAAGGCATCACCAAGTTGGGTCACCCGTCTTTATCCAAATTACAGCTTTTCATTCCTACTTGCAAGGCCACCACTCACCTTGAGTGTGAAGCTTGTGAATTAGGGAACATTACCGTGCTTCATTCCCTGCTTGCTCTAAGCCTCACAGTTCTTCTCCCTTTTCTTTAGTTCATTCTGAAATTTAGGGTCCTTGTCGTGTTCCTAACCAACTTAGTTATTGCTACTTTGTTACTTCATAAATGATTGTTCCAGGATAACTTGGTTGTATTTATTTAAAGACTGTTTTGAGGTTCTTAAGACTTTTATGGACTTTTATCATGAGATTAAAATTCAGTTTAATACTTGTATTCGTATTTTTCGTACTGATCATGCACTTGAATATACTCAAATGGTTGTTTCTAGTTTTTGCTTTGTCAAAGCCATCATCCATTAGACGAGTTGTTCTTATACTCCTCAATAGAATGGTGTTGCTGAACACAAAAATATACATCTCTTAGGCTTAGTTTGGACCCATTTTTATTTTTATTTTTATTTCAATTTTTCGTTTTTAAAAGGATTTGGTTTTATTTTTGAGTGCTATTTATGAGAAATAAAAATAAAAATAAAAATAAGCTCAAAATCTTTTGATTTTTGCTCAAAAACTCTTTTTCATAGTTTTTGCGGATATATTTAATGAACATGTGTTTTATAATGAGGGTAAAATAGTAAAATTATTATTTTTTATAACATTGCTCTTAATCCCTCCTTCTCCCTCTCTCCCTTCTCGTTGGAGCATCCATGAGTCCATGACAGTACTTGATGTGAAAGCCGTAATCTCTTTGTAAGTTAGGGCGGTGAAGCATAAACTGGGATTCAACACGGGTCTAGTAATCCCTGCTACCACTGTTCCGGCGGTGAGGCAAAACCTGCAGGTCAACACGGGTATGGAAGCTACTGATATGAAAGGCGAGGCAGAAACTATGGGGCGTGAAGGAGTTCAGCAAATATTCATTAAAAATCCCTTGCTCTTGGATATACGACATCTCAGATGTTATCTGATACTGTAGAACATCGGCCATCAACAATCGGCCAGTGTTTACATTTGGGGCTCCGCAAGAGTCCAGATCATCTCTGCTAGACAGTGTTGAGCAGGCTACAAGGTATGATCGCGAAGTAAGGAACGTCTCCCAAAGGACAGGGATGAGAGGGCTGAGAAGGCCTCTCAAAGGTGGAAAAAAAAAAATACACGAAGGAGGGCTCCAAGCTTTGAATGGGGTGTTAGTGGATTAGCAAAGTGAGTGGCAGACAATCTTATTGATAGAAATGTGGTGTGGGATGTAGTTGTGGTCTCATAATTGTGTTTTTTAATTGTTTTCATTAGTTTTTTAATTGTGATTGGTTGGAACTTTGCTGATGGAAATACTTAAGGCGGATCCTCTATTCTGTTGGATTCTGAAAGAAATTGATAGAATGTAGATAAGTTGAAGCTCGTGATTTAAGAGCAGAACTCTATGGCCAGAATAGCTATTGGATTCTCTAGCTTTTTGCTGATCTCATTTTTGTTGTTTTCAATTCATCACTAGAGTATTTTCCCAAGCACAAATGTATTGTAAACGGGAATTCTGTTAGATCGTCCCTCAGGCTTGATGCATCCAAGGTCATAACTAGGTCCCATTTCTTTCCTAAGGCAACCAAGGATGGGGATTCAGAGGCCAAGGCTGTCTTGCTGCTTGGGGGATCTACTGGTGCCAATGCCATTAACATTGTGGTTCTGAACATGTACTATCAGAGCTGCTGGAACACAAGAACATGTTCATCATACGGGGGACCGGTGTTCAAGCTTTTAATGAGATAGATGGCCTCGTTAGGAATCATTCCCGTTTGCCATTGAGTCCATGAGTATTCTTCTTCTTCTTTGCTTTTTTTAATTCGTTTATTTTGTTTGTTTCCACTAGAAATAACTTTGATCTTAATTCAATACCAAATCAATTTTCTATTCTACAATCTATTTTTGATTATAGCTACCAAACAACTTTTTATTTTTGACAAAAAATAATTTTTAAAATGATTTTCAATAAATAAATAAATAAACAAAAATAAAAATGGATCCAAACTAAGCCTTAGAGATTTTCTCAGGCTATGATGTTTCAGATGCATGTGTCTAAATATTATTGGGGCGATGCTATTCTTACTGCTTGTTAGTTAATGAATCATATGCCCTCTTCAATACTTCAAAACAAAGTTCTCTTTTCAATGTTCTACCCTACTTCACCTTTGTTCTTTGTTCCTCCCAAGGTGTTTGGTTGTGTCTGTTTTTCTCATCCATTACAGCCCTTACCAGATAAACTGTCTCCTAAATCTATTAAGTGTATTTTTCTTAGATATTCACTTAGTCAAAAATGGTATAAATGCCATGATCTAGTTACTTGATGTCATTTAGTCAATACTGATGCCACATTTTTTTAAACTACTCCATATTACCCTTCGCCACCTCTGACCCCACCACCTGTCCCCATACCTCCATCTGAGCCCATTGATCCTCCATTACCACTTGCCACACTATCTGTTGAACCTTCCATCTCACCTACCATACCACTTCCACTACAGGTTTACCATCAACTTGCTAAGGCTACTCCAAACCCAGCTCATGTATCGATTTGCCCCATGACGCTAATTCCAGACCTGGGTCCCTCACAGGGCTTTGATCCAGTAGCCACCTCTCCTCAAATTGGTCCTGATGATCTGCCCAATACTCTATGCAAAGGTAACCGTTTGTACACTCAATCATCTTTGCGTTTATATCCTATTGAAAATTTTGTCAATACCTTTCATCTCCCTAACCATGCTGCTAATCTGGTTTTATCATTATCTACTACCATTGTCCCTACCACTCACCTCCAGGCCTTATCCCATCCTGGGTGGAAGGTCGCCATGGATGCTGAGATGGATGCCTTGCTATCTCATTGGACTTGGTCTATAGTTGATCTTCTTGCAAGAAAATCAGTGGTGCGTTGCCGTTGGGTGTATACAGTCAAACATAATCCTGATGGGTCTATTGAACGTGTCAAAGCTCGCCTTGTAGCTAAAGGGTTCACTCAAACTTATGAAGTTGATTTCTTTGAGGCCTTTTCTCCTGTGGCTCGTCTTAACTCTGTATGAGTTCTTATCTCATTAGTTGTCAATTTCGATTGGCCTCTATACTAGCTGGATGTTAAGAATGCCTTTCTGTACGGAGATCTCCAAGAAGAGGTATATATGGACCAACCTCCAGGGTATATTGCTCAGAGGGAGATGTCAACGAAATTATGCAAATTACATAAGGTAATCTATGGATTGAAACAATCACCATGTGCTTGGTTTGACCAATTTAGCTTTGTTATTACCCAACGTGGCTTTTTACCTTGTTATTTTGATCATTCTGTGTTTGATCATTTTGTGTTTGTTCGGTGATAGCTGTATATATGGATGATATCATTATCACTGGTAATGACAGATTGGGGATTTCAGATATCAAGGCCTACCTAAGTCAACACTTTCAAATGAAAGATCTAGGCCTACTACATTATTTCCTTGGCATTGAAGTTCTAGTAAGGGTATTAGTTTATCCCAATGGAAATATGCCATGGATTTACTAACCGAAATTGGTTTACTTGGTTCAAAACCTGCAAACACACCAATGGACCCTCATTTGAAACTCGAAACTAGTAACAGTGAAGATTTTTCAGACATACATCAATATCAACGCTTGGTTGGTAAACTGATCTATCTTACAGTTACTCAACTGGACATCTCTTATGTTGTTGGGGTGGTTAGTCAGTTCATGCAAACACCCAAACAAGCTCACTGGGAAGCTGTTTGTCGTATTGTGAGATATTCGAAAAAGTCTCCTAGGAAGGGACTCATCTATCTCTGTCACAAAAATCTTGATATTGTTGGCTACTATGATGCTGACTGGGCTGGTGCAGATGGTGATAGGCGTTCCATGACTGCATATTGTACATTTGTGGGTGATAACCTTATTACCTGGAAGAGCAAGAAGCAGACTACTGTGTCTCGGTCTAGTGTTGAGGTTGAATACCATGCTATGGCTTAGACGATTGTTGAGCTTATGTGGTTGAGGAATTTCCTTCATGAGTTGGGATTCCAATCACCTCGGCCACTTACTATGTGATCAAGCAGCTATCTACATTGCAAGTAATCCTATTTTTCATGAACGCACCAAGCATATCGAAGTAGATTGTCATTTTGTTCCTAATGTTGTTGTTAAAAAGCTTGTGGTTACTCTCTTTGTCACCTCCTTCGATCAGTTAGCCGACATCTTTACCAAGACTCTGCTCGACCAGCGTTTCGTCTCAACTTTTTTAAGCTGAGCATGGGTGATCTGTATGGTCCCGCTTAAGGGGGGGTGCTAAGCTACACCTTAGTCAACTCGATAAGACCCCACTGCAGTCCACATGGTAGGACTGCTGACAGTCCTCATTGAGTGGGACTCTTCACCTGCATCTGTCCTCATCTTGGAGGACTCTCTTGGACAAGCTATGTAGTTGAAGAAGGACTCTACAGTCCTACCTTATCTGCAAGACTACTACATGATAGTTTCTTATTCTGATTAGGAGACTAGAGTTCTATTAGGAGTCTAAAATCAGGTCTTTCTATTATTCTGTTTGGTCAAAGATGTATATTCTGATTTGGAAGATAAACAGAACACGTTAGAGTCTTACTGGTTATAGTGGAGACTGTTGAGAATATTACGTATTTCATTTTTTGTCTAGATTCATTGTACTACCTGTATTGTACAATTGTACTACCTGTACTACCCTCATTGTACTACATGTACTACCTCTTTCATTCTTTGTATTCATTCTCACATTATAAATAAGAGGACCTCTGTCTATTACAGACAAGTCATTCCATCATTCAACATGGTATCAGAGCCAAGTTAGCTCTACCACCAGATCCTTCCGCCGCCTCCCCACCGCCGCCGCCAACCTACCACCACTAACCACCGACTTTCCTTCTTTTCTTTTGTTTTTCTTTTGTTTTTCTTTTGTTTTTTTTTTCTCGCCCCACTAAGGGCAGCAACCAAAGAGGGAATCATACAATGATATAGGTACTGCCCTTCTTTTTATCCCTCATTACAGATCATTTTTTTATTCTCTTTATTGGAAATCGATTTTTTTTATCAGTCTGGATATTAATAATATGGTTCAGTCTGGTCGGATATCTATGAGTTTCTGAGTTTACCCCAATAAACAAAAAAGTGGGTGCAAACCAGAATTGATTTCCATATATTATGTTGCACATGGGACAAGTTAGGATATTTGACAAGTGATATTTCTACTTTGATCTCCATATATTGTGCTATAACCAAATAGGGAGGCTGTTCATATTGTTTTTGGGTGTTTGTTCTTGGATACACAACTCAAGGATGACATCTGAAGTAACCTCTTCTGGGATAGAGAGTTTTAAAATGGACAATCTCACTATTCCCACTAATACCACTAAACTTGATGGTGGTACTTACCTAATGTGGTCTCGGACCACCCAACTCTCAATTACAGCTCGGCGATTATCGGGATATCTCACCAGCACCAAGGAAAAACCTCTGACCAAGGACATTGTTTTGGAGAAATGGCATGCTGAAAATTCATTGGTAATGCAATATCTCCTCAATTCCATGCAACCCATTATAACCAAGGGCTATTTGTTATTGGATACTGCTGCACAAATTTGGAAGTCTGCTAAAGACACCTATTCCCAAGTTGGGAATGTTGCTTTAATTTATGCCATTCAAAAAAGTGTTAATGAAACTATCCAAAAAGAATTGACTGTATCCCAATATTATACTAAGTTGAGGAGCTATTGGCAAACAATTGATTTTTATGATTTTATTCATGCTAAATGTGAAGAAGATGCTACCCTATTTCACAAAAGGGAAGAGAAATATAGGGTTTATACTTTTCTGGAAGGATTAAATGTGGAGCTTGATCCTATTCGCTCACAGATTCTCAATAGGGACCCTTTCCCCACCCTCGAACAGGCTTATTCCATGGTTCAGTTAGAGGACCAACGACGAATAACAATGTTCTCCCCTTCTGTTCCGGATAG
Source organism: Protea cynaroides (assembly GCA_028583415.1). Classification (NCBI taxonomy): domain Eukaryota; kingdom Viridiplantae; phylum Streptophyta; class Magnoliopsida; order Proteales; family Proteaceae; genus Protea; species Protea cynaroides. The sequence goes on along the minus strand of CM053271.1, from coordinate 24,501,370 downwards.
GTCTACTCTCCAGACAAATACTCAGACATACAAGAGTCCTCCTGTTTCCCGTGATGCTATCAAATGTGAGTATTGTAGCAAGCTTTGGCACACGAAAGACACATGCTGGAAACTTCATGCCAACCGGAAGATTTTGAAGCAAAACGCCGAGAAAAACGTATGCACAAGGCAAAGTCCTCCCACGCACCTCAGGCACATCAAACTGAAACAAGTCCTCCTACTGGTCCTCTGCCACAACTCTCTGCACAAAAACTTCAGACTCTCCGGCATCTCCTTCGACTACCTCCTGCGACTACAAATCAATCATCCACATCTGCATCTACCAATCCAGGTTCTTTTTTTGTTCAGTCAGGTATTTCCCATGATGGTCATGGTGCTTTCTCTGTCTTTAGCCCTTGGGTTATAGATCCTGGAGCCACTGACCACATGACTGGTTCATCTGAGTCCTTTTATTTATACTCTCCTTCTTTTGGACATAATACTGTGAAGGTCGCTGATGGATCCCTCTCTCCTATATCTGGAATTGGATCCATCCACTGTTCTTCCTCCCTTGATTTGAATTCCATTCTACATGTTCCTAATTTATCCACAAATTTACTCTCCATTAGTAATCTTACAAAGTCTCTAAATTGTAAAGTAATAATTTTTCTTACCTATTGTGTGATTCAGGATCTGGAGAACAGGAAGACAATTGGACATGGTAATATGCATGGTGGCCTGTACTTGCTTGACAATGGTCGTTCAGCACCTTCCTCCCATTCCGCAGTCAGTACCCTTCAGCAGTGGCACCACCGTCTTGGGCATCCCTCTTCTGCTGTTCTATCTCATTTTTTTTCAAAAGTATTTACACAATGTAATAAAAACGAGTTATTATGTGAGGCTTATGTTTTGGCCAAACAGGCTCGTATTTCTTATTTACCTTCTGTTTCGAGAAGTCCTTGTATCTTTGATTTAATCCATTCTGATGTTTGGGGTCCAACACGGACTACCTCTATTTCTGGTCATAGGTGGTTTGTAACATTTACTGATTGTCACACTCGTACTACATGGGTCTATCTGATGCGTCAAAAAAATGAGGTCTTTGCATGCTTCCGCCATTTCCACAATATGATCAAGACGCAGTTTCAAACTCAGTTGAAGATGCTCTGTAGTGACAATGGTAAAGAATATCTTGAAAGATTTTTTCAGTAATACTTAGCTGATAACGGGATAATTCATCAGACAAGTTGTGTGAACACTCCTGCTCAGAATGGAGTCGCTGAAAGAAAGAACCGCCACTTACTCGAAACAGCTAGAGCACTAATGTTTGAGAGACATGTTCCTGCTCAATACTGGAATGATGTTGTCCTCACTGCAGCATCCCTGATCAATCGCCTTCCTTCTTGAGTTTTAAACAACAAGGCTCCCTTAGACGTCTTACTTGAAAATTCTGATTTTGTTCTTCCTCCTAGAGTCTTTGGTTGTCTTTGTTAGGCTCGTAACCATCGTTTCCCTGGCAAGCTTGATCCACGTGGATTAAAGTGCATATTTTTAGGGTATTCTGCAACACAGAAATGGTACAAGTGTTATCATCCTCCCTCTCGTCAGGTCCTTGTTAGTAGAGATGTCATTTTTCATGAGCATCTCTCCTATTATCAGGCTCCTCTTCAGGGGGAGACACAGACAGTTGAAGATGCACCTGATATCCCTAATGTACTTATACTGGATATACCTGATGTACCAGAAATAGTCCAAAAACAAGTGCTCGATACAGCTGCACCATCCAAGCATCCAACCACCAAGCCACCTCTGCAAGTTTATAGTCGTGCCAAAGACAAGCAAGGAAAGGCCACTACCACTCCTGCACATGCCCCTTCGCTAGCCCTGGATCCAGAAACTGAGTCTACTGAGCCTTCTTCTGGTAAGGAACTTACTCCTTCTTCTGATCTTGATCTTCCAATTGCACTTCGAAAAGGAACTAGGGCTTGCACCCTACATCCTATTTCCAATTATGTTTCATATGACTCCCTTTCCCCTTCTTTCCGTGTTTTTGTGTCTTCACTCTCTTCTGTGTCTGTTCCTCAAAAATGGCAGGATGCAATTATGGATGAAAGGTGGAAAGCTGCAATGGTGGAAGAAATGAAGGCTCTAAAGAAAAATGGTACATGGGATCTTGTTCTACTTCCAGCAGGATCAAGGTCAGTAGGATGCAAGTGAATCTTTACAGTGAAACAAAAACCAGATGGGACTATTGATCGGTACAAGGCTAGATTGGTTGCACGGGGATTTACTCAAACATATGGGATTGACTACCAAGAAACCTTCGCTCCAGTGGCCAAAATGACTACCATCAGGGTTTTATTGTCCTGTGCTGTACATCACAACTGGGACTTGCAACAGTTAGATGTCAAAAATGCATTCCTTCATGGAGAACTTACTGAAGATGTTTATATGGACTGCCCACCGGGTTTTACAGATGATAAAAGCCAAGGAAAAGTCTGCAAGTTGAAGCGATCTCTTTATGGTCTAAAACAATCCCCTAGAGTATGGTTTGGAAGATTTAATAAACCTATGGTAGCATTTGGCTATGTTCAAAGCAATGCTGACTATACTTTATTTATAAAACATTCCACTAACACTTTTACTGCCTTACTTGTATATGTAGATGATATCATCATTGCTGGCAATAACAATGATGAAATCACGAAACTAAAGGCATTTCTAGGGAAGGAGTTTGAGATCAAAGACCTTGGCAAACTTAGGTACTTTCTTGGGATTGAAGTTACCAGATCTGCAAAAGGCATCTATCTGTCTCAAAGAAAGTATGTTCTTGATCTTCTCTCAGAAACAGGGTTACTTGGGGCTCGACCTTGTGATATTCCTCTCGATCCCAATACCAAGCTAAGGGCAAAAAAAGGCACACTAGAAGACAAAGGAAGATATCAGAGACTTGTTGGTAGACTTACATATCTTGACCATACACGGCCAGATATTGCATTCGCAGTTAGTTTGGTAAGCCAGTTTATGCACGACCAATACTCTACACATATGGAGGTTGTCTATCGGATACTACACTACCTAAAGTCAGCCCCTGGAAGAGGAATCCTATTATCTCCTAATGACCCTCTGAAAATGGAAGCATATGCCATTTCAGATTCACCAAATGAACAAATGCAGGTGGAGGCTTATACTGATGCAGATTGGGCAGGAAGTCCTGATCGTAAGTCTATCTCTGGTTATTGCACATTCTTGGGTAGCAATTTGGTAACCTGGCGCAGCAATAAGCAAAATGTGATTGCCCGATCAAGTGCAGAAGCAGAATACAGAGCAATGGCGCATGGAATATGTGAACTACTATGGTTACAACGACTACTCAAAGATTTGAAGGTTATGTGTAACCAGTCCATGAAATTATTCTATGATAATCAAGCAGCCATTAGCATTGCTAATGATCCGGTTCAGCATGATAGGACAAAACATGTTGAGGTAGACCGTCACTTCATCATAGAAAAACTGGACAGTAGACAAATCGAGATTCCGTTTGTCAGATCAGAGGACCAACTAGCAGACATCTTCACCAAATGTCTGGCAGGGAAATCCTTCCATATGATATTGTCCAAGTTGGGCATGCATGATATATATGCACCAACTTGAGGAGGAGTGTTGAGAATATTATGTATTTCATTTTTTATCTAGATTCATTGTACTACCTGTATTGTACAATTATACTACCTGTACTACCCTCATTGTACTACCTGTATTGTACTACCTGTACTACCTCTTTCTTTCTTTGTATTCATTCTCACATTATAAATAAGAGGACCTCTGTCTATTACAGACAAGTCATTCCATCATTCAATAGAGACCTATTGGACTCCTTTTGTGATTAGGAAATCTCTTTTATATAATACAATTCAGGGGGAGGAGAGGCATTAATGACTGCCCCTTTTCTGAGCAGAGTCGATCTCTTTCTCTCCTTCTTTCTTCTTCTAAATTCTTCTTCTAAATCCTTCTCTGTTTCTGGTTCACTTTTTGTTTAATTTGTTTCACACCTAAACCCCCACTTGATCAAATCGAAAATGCAAGAAATCAACTTCCCCATTTGTTCCCTCTGAAACCCCTTCACCTTTGAAATCTTCTTTGAAACCCTTTCCCCTTTGAACCCCCTTCCTTCTTTAGTTGTCTAGCTAGTCGCTTGTCGTCGCTCTTCTGCCTTACAGGGTTGATAGTGTGTCAAGAGATACCCAGTCTCCAACAACAATCTAGCACTAGAAAATCGCAGTTGATCAATAAGAGAAGAGAGTCCATCAAGGGAGTGTTAGTGAACTACTTTCTTTCATTGGGTCTTTTTAGTGCTCAAATACCAAGGAGAAACAGAGACAACTCAACCCAAAGAAAAAATCTGATGAAATCTAGTGAGCTTATAACAATGGTCAGTTTTGGACTAATGGTAGCTCAAGACAAAGTAGTTTACTTTCCTTGTTAGTTCAAAGAGGCCAAGGCTCATGAGCTTCAACCGAATGGGTTTATGAGTGAAAGAAGAGAAACCCAAATGAATTCGACGACTTAATAAGTGAAGGAGGGAGGGGGGGGGGGGAAGAAAGAGAGAGAGAGAGAGAGAGAGAGAGAGACTTATCTCCGATTGACAGAACCGAAGATGCGAACGGCCAGTCGGTGGATCTGAAAAAGAAAAAGTTTCAAAACAAGAGATGCAGAGTGTCAGAAACAACTGAGTGAGGGCCAACGATTTCTCCAGCTAGGGCACGAATCAGGTACTACCAATTGAGTAATTCCAATGAAGATGGAAGAGCGATGGCAAAGAGGCTATTAGGCCACTGGCTGAATGCCTGAAGAAGAAAGGAGGTACAAAGGGGAAGGGTTTCAATGAAGATTTCAAAGGCAAAGGGGTTTCAGGGGGAACAAATGAGGAAGTTGATATCTTGCATTTTCAATTTGATCGAGTGCGGGTTTCCGTGGTTACATGATATTCCTTGTCCAGGAGCTGAATTTTTCCTAAGAAGGGTTCTTGAGGATGATAACGAGATGGATAATTTAAATGAATTAGTTTATTTCAAGTAGGCAAAGTTAGAAATTTAAGATTTTTAAACCAATGTGACTTGAATTAGTTAAGGAAGAGTAATGTCAACCAGATTTTGGAACGCCAAGCGTCACTTTTAAAAGATGAGGTACCTTATACGTCCTTTTCTCAAACATTGGGTACCTCAGATGTAATTTACCCGAAATATTAAATCATCTTTTGGGGAAGTAAACACTCTGATGTTTATTCAGTATCAAACATTTTGGCGGTTTTTTCAACATATTATAAGTTAAGGAATATCTTGTTGTAACCAAAGTTGGTGAAAGAGATGTTGTAACCTTACTTGTTTTCCCTTGTAGAAAAACACTCTTTTTTCAATGAGGGTAAAATATGGTCATTTCAGATGTCTCCTTGTAGAAAATGACATAATGATAAGTCTTTCAAATTATTTTTGAAAGCCCTCTTTTACCTTGACTTTAAGTAAGTATTGGGAATAAGAAAAGGGGCAATAAAAAAGGTTACAACTTCTAAAGTTCACCTCTTTGGTTACAAGAAGTAGCACCCTAGAAGTTATTAGAATAGGAATCCCTGCACACTGATATGAACATATAGATATGTGGCCTTTATGTCCTGTATAGAAGTATAGTTGTCATGATGTATATATGTATCGTGCCACAACAAAACTTTTATTGATCTTCAAGACATAAAAGAAATTTATTCTTAACAATCCCCCCCCCCCTCTACAAAATAAGGAAAAGGATTCCTTCTTCTACATGGATGTTTTCTTTTTTATTTTTTCATATATATATATATATATATATATATATATATATATATATATATATATATATATATATATATATATGGCTTTAATGATAATAATTCATCTCTCACAATCATGAGTTATTAGAGATCCTACTGTCCCCTACCATCTTATTCATTAACAACTTTTGGCAAGACTAGTGGCTTACCATTTTCTGTGCAGGATAGATACAGCTTACTCCCCACTGGTTTCCATTATATCAGAGCTGTTCTTCCTTGTTGAGTAAAAGGATGTGGACAGCATTGGTTGTTATGGCTTACAGACTATGTATCACATTCCACTTTCTTTCAAACTATTATTTGAATAAAAAGATATTGTCTTATTGAGTTAATAAATAGCGAAATTCCAGTTACTATTTTAACTTTCTATCTTACAAGGAATTTAATTAAAAAAAATAAATATTGGTCAATGGCCTAGAACATTGAAGAAATTCCTATCACAACCTCTGTTGCCTGAAAACTTTGACTCCATTGACCTATACTTTTCAATGGATAATAATGCATTCCATGTGTCAACAACTATCTAAATCCTAAGCGAAATTTACTACTACGTTTGAGTTAAGGGTTACCATGCAAACATAGAGAAACAGCTACCCTCAGGTTGGAGCCTTCTTCATTGAATTCTGTGTTTGAGACACGAGGTTGCAATGATTAGATACTACTGCTATGCTTTACCAAAATTGAATATGCTACTAATGCTGATAGCTATGATTCATCTCTGTCCATGATAAAATAAAATAGGAATTTTTCTTCCGTTCACATGGATCTCAAATTACTATGTCACTGAATGCAAATTCTAGAAACTTGAAAGAAAATATATCAAAATTGACTAATTCAAAGCAGTTAGTCTTACCGTGTGGACTTAGTCCTAGTCTAGTTTACTTTCTATTTGCGAGAGTCCTTTGTTTAATTTTTGTTTTCCTTTCTAGTATCCTCATGTAACTAGAACTTTCTATTTTGCTTTGTAGTCTTCTTATGTAACTAGGATTGTCGACATATAGCAATCCTATTTCCTTAAGTTATTTAGTCTTCTACTGTTATAAATAAAGACCACAAGGAGGGAGAGAGTATTACTCTCGATTCTGCTCTCTCTCTACCACTACCAATTTTCTCTCCATCTTCTCCGAGTCGGTTAAGGTCCTTCCCTCTTCTTCTTTCCTTTCACATAACCTCCATCAAATCAGGTAAGAGATCCGCTTTATTTCATTGGTTTATTGCTCACGGTTAAGGAGAAATCAATTCTATTTTGCTGTACCTTATCCTATTGCTCTTGGTCATTGTTTCCCATCAGTTTATTGATCTTTGAATCCTGATTTAATCTGGATTTCAGTTACACATTAAATCTGGGCCTGTTGACATTAATTCCTGCCATCAGTTGCAGTTTTGGATATCCTCCTCCTTTTTCTTCTTTCTTTCTTGTCCATTACACCCTGCGCAAGGATATTTTCAGATCTGATTTCAATTTTATTTTCAACCATTTCAGATTTCAGTTTCTGGTTTAATTCTGTTCCATCTTTATAATTGGTTACTGGTCTCTAGTTTATCATTAAATTCCTATGTTTCAGTTACAGATTTGGCTGTACTGTCATTAAATTTCTTCCCTCGCAGTTCTAATTGTGATTTTATTACCTCTCAGCATTACATCAAATCTGGTTTCAGAATAATGTTTGGATTTGGTACGGAGTAATGAGTACTTGCTATTAATTCAGTTCAGACACATTAATATCCTGCCATCAATTCTGAGAATCCTACGGCAAAACATTAATATCCTGCCTTCAATTAATCCAACGGCAAGTCTACTTCTTAGTTTCTGAATTTTCTGGACTTGAACTTTGGAATCTGATTTCAATTTCTGTTTACATTTCACACCATTAGCTATTCCTGAAATCAGATCATTAATTGTTTGCTGAATCGAGGCATTAAATTCTGTATACTGATCCTGGTATCTTCGAGTTTTCTAATATAGTAGAACATTACCATATCTCATAAACCAACAGCTGGATTGATACCATCTTTTGATATTCCTCTTGAGTAGTTGATGTTTATGTGAATACCAATTCTGGTCGACAACGGTTGGTCGGATTTTGACTTTTGAATTCCATTAAAAATATACTTGCTTGTCTTCCATAGTCCTAGCAGTACAAGGACTTCTCATATCTCTTAATCGGACCGTTAGATGGTTTTGAAATTTGGATATCTTGTTCCTATTTGATATTCTACTATATATTCAATAGTTTGGTGTACATACTTTTACCGCAAGGTTCTACTACTGGTTTTCTTCACTGCTGATCTGATATACTACTTACTATTGATCTGCTGCTTCCTGTGATCTGGTGCTATTGCTGCTACTACTGTTGCTACTATTACTACTACTACTATTGCTACTACTACTACTGTTGCTGCTACTACTACTACTACTGCTGCTACTGTCGCTACTACTACTACTACTGCTACTATAACTATTGTTGCTACTGCTACTGCTACTTTTGTTACTACTACTACTGCTGCTTCTGCTGCTATTGCTACTGTTCCTTCAGCTGGTACTGCCACTGCTGCTACACTGTTCCAAGCTGGGCATGGGTGATTGTATGCTCCAGCTTGAGGGAGGTGTTAGCGATATAATTATAATTCCTGTTAGCAATAATAAGTCAAAGCAGTTATCCATATCGTGTGGACTTAGTCTAGTCTAGTTTACTTTCATTTGTTAGAGTCCTTTGTTTACTTTCTGTATTGCTTTCTAGTATCCTTATTTAACTAGGACTTTCTATTTTGCTTTCTAGTCTTCTTATGTAACTAGGACTTCCTATTTTTTTATGTTGTTTAGTCTTTTACTATTATAAATAAAGACCGCAAGGTGGAAGAGTGTACTACTCTAGATCCTGCTGTCTCTACTACTATTGATTTTCTTTCCATCTTCTCCTTCTCTCTTTCTTCTCTATTTTGTTACACTATATAAGATGGTTTCTTCATTGAAATGGAAAAACAAACAAAATAACACAATAACAGTCCTGGACAGTGATACAGAGGGTTGCAGATCAACTTTGTACATGAAACTGGGAATACAGATCCTGGACAGAAAGACTTCACTTCTACTCAAAAAACTGAAAACGAGGTGTGGTTGTGTTATCAAGAAGGTAACAGTTAGCAGTCTGCAAAATTCATTTCAACAGATAGACAAAAAAGAAAGTCTACCTTCTCAAGTGGGTACACAGTTTTCTTGCAAGCCACACACTTGTCTTGGGTTCCAGCAAATAAACTTGAGAGTTTGTTGTTGACATGGCCCTGTGTAATTTAATAAAAAATATATTTAGTAGCAGTTTAATATTTGAAATATAGGAAATCATATAGTTTTCTCAAGTATAAAAATACTAATCATCAAACTTGACAAAGTGGAGCACCTTATCAGAAACTCTAACATCTTTTGGAGCACCTATAAGAGAGGGAGAGGGAAAAAAGATGAGTAAATAAGATAGAGATCATGATTAAGGCAAAATAAAGAGGAGAGCAAGAAAAAAAGGACATCATTAACACAAAGTTACCTTCAAAACTTTTATCCAAACTTCCGGTCAACTTAAAGAGCTGGTCAAAGTGAGGCTTGCAATACAGGACACCTTCAAAGGAGCAGTAATTACTAAGCTGCCAACAAAAAAGTAGGAGAAAAAGCAACAAAAATCAGCAAAACATGAGAGAAAATAGATTTAAAAAAAAAAAAAGTTAAGATGCTGAAGCATAAAGTTACAGGAATAAAGTATTATCATTCTCCCCCACCCCCTCTCCCAGCTTTCTCTCAATCCCAGCCAAAAGTAAGAAATATTCTATAGAAATGAAGACTGGTCCTTATGATATTGAAGCAAAGATTACCATTAAGATGTAGCATCAACAACAAAATAAATTTTGAAGGAAGTCAAGTCACATTAGAGTGAATCACTTCATAAAATTAAATTAATAAAAGATGTGTTGAAAATGAGGGGTTAGGACATGATAAAACAACATACACTGTCACGTAAAGTATGAAATTATCTTTTAAAGATGTGGAATTGAACAATGAAAAAAGAAAAAGAAAAAAGCTTTATCTGAAAATAAGAAAAAGTAGAGGCATGACAGAAGACAATAGACTTAATATCAGTTTTGCCCCTGCATTCAACAGCCTAACCTACGGTGAGGGTGCACATCAAGTACGGTATCTCTACAATGTAGCAGACTCCTTTGTTTCCTTTCTAAGAGTTGTTTTTCTAAAAGAGACATGACTTGTGTCATTCCGTTGAGCTAAGACTTCTCTATTAATATAGGAAGCCTCAGGTATCCATGTAAATTTTCCAAAAACAGTTTTCTCTATTCCATGTCCATCTACTCACAGGTCAGCCACACTTTGTGGTGGTTTGCTGTACACTTCGATATTTGCAATTGCACCCTTACTGTATAGGTTAGTCTATTGAATGCTGGAGATCAGGTTCCATACAAACCCTTATGCAATGGAAGATACGTTCTAGAGAGGAAGGTTAAATCAATCTTATGTACATTGACTTCATACGTCTTGGACTTTTCCATAGGCAGATAAGTTTTCTTCATTTGATACCTTCACTGATCGATTTTATATATTTTTGTTCTTCCATGATTTTGAACATTATTTTATCATGTTCAAACCTTTAATCCTACAAAATGAGGAAAACAAAGCTACAATTTTTTTTTTTTTTTTTTTTTTTGGCCCAGTTACAAAAATCATGTATGAGCTTTAGATTTTTCCATGTTTTGGTCTTACTGCAATTATAGAAAATACTCTAGCATTCTACCAATTCCCATAATGATGAATGGTCTGTTACATGCACTAGTTCCTAGTTTGTTATTAAAGAAGGAAATGTTTTTATTGGTGGAACACCACACATCCATGCATTAACTCAACTAGTTGGAAGCCAACACGCATCCTTCCGCCATTCCATTATATTAGGGCCATATCTTCTGTCACTCATATGCAGTCATGTCCTTGTAAGCATCTAAACCCAAGCCGTTTTTAGTTTTTCCTCTTGTCTGGAAGCATCACTTTGGTAGCCAGCATTGAGAAATCTTAGTCAAACGTTGTAAACAAAAGTTTTATGGTGGCTCATTTGGCAGAGTTAAATTTAAAGAAGCAATCAGGTGGCGGAAAAGAATGAAATGTTTGAAGATGGACAGATAAATAGAAACCCGTGAAACAGAGAATCTACATTTTTCAAATATTCCTCCTGATATGTATAAGAAAAGGCAAAGACAGAAATGTTAGTAATCTAGTCATTGCAAGAACTGTTTTTTTTCCCTCTTTCTGTTACTCATTTGGGGATTGGAATGGGATTCTATGGTTTAATAAATAATTTCAGATAGTCCCAATTAACAAATTTAGGGAAACATTGAAGGACCATCTGCATCATCATCATAGAAGGAAACCCAGTTATTCTCTCAAGAAAGAAAAGAGAAAAAAGGGGGGAAGTCGATAAGGACGTCGAAAGGACCTTTACAAAAAAAAATCAAAATCAAGTATCTATCAGACCATAACAGAGGACAAGAACTGAAAATCATCAGAATCAAAGAACAGAAAGCAATACAAACCAGAAATGAAAGAGACAACTATCACTAAGAATCACAGATGAAGAAATTGAGGACACAATCATATTATTGAGAATGAAATTCCATAAGACAAAAATCTAACCTTGAGGGTACCCTTGCAGTGGTGGCATCGGAAGCAAGCCCTGTGATAGACCTTGTTGTCAGCTGTATGCTGATCCACCAAGTACACCGTTTTTTCACAAGCCTTGCATTTCTGGGTCGTCCCTGAAAACATCGCCATTTCAAGTCTCACTGTTTTCTTTCTCAACCAAACTAGAAGACCCACCAAGAATCAGATTGATACTTTTAGCCCTCGACGCTTGAGCAGTCGAGCTTTTCAGACAAAGAACAGATACAGGAATAGGACAATGGAGGAGACTAACCAGTTGGAATTGAAAACACAAAAGACGATGTTCAGTGCTCTCTTTTCCAGCTCAAACAGTCAGCAATAACGGCTGTCTTATAGAAGATTAGCGTTTAATAACGGCTACAGTAAAATGTGCACCATGACCATTGAAAGGATGAAATTTCCATTTTCTGATGCTTCGAATAATAAGCCTTTATTCAAGTTAAAAAAAAAAAAAAAAAAAAAAATGGGGGTTTGGGTGGTGGGGGGGTGGGGGGGTGGGGTGCTGGTGTGTGGAGGGGTGTTGGGGGAAGAAAGACAAAGGTATATAAAAGGGAAAAGATCTCACCACATCCAGTGGGATCCTCCTCACATAATGAGTAATGGATCCACCATTGATACTCTTTTTCATAGACTTAAATTATCTAGTAGTTAGATTTCGGTTTCTCATATTGATATTGTGAGAAACCCTTTCTTTTGATTTCACGAACTGTCACTATTTTTTCTTTAAATTTTTCCTATCTTCTTTACTATTTATATTAAAAAAATTTTCATCTACACCCCATCAAGGATTTTTAACATCATCTACATCCACAAGATTGCAGAAACATCACCTAGGTCCACTTAACTGACGAAAATCACTAAAATTGTTGAAATACAATTTTACCCCTCATATTATAAATTGAAAATTTTAAAAATTATATTGTTTTACTAATTTGACCTTCGATATCATATGGAGATTCCTTTCATCCATTTCTCCTCTCTTCTTCTTCCTCTCATTTCCCTTCTCTTTTTCTTCCTCACATTCTGATAGATAGAATTTTGGTCATACCAAGCTTTGAGTGGACACAGTGCAAGTCACAAGAAGATCAAGGGTTGTATCTCATCTTTCTCTGCTCAAACCCTTGAAGCTGAGTACGAACCAGGTGATGCAGAACTCAATTTTGTCACTGCTGATCACAGAAACTATCCAAAATGGGGGTAATACCAGAGAATACCGCTTAAACCCAACATGGCGGTTCTTAGAAATCGATTGAAGAAACAGAATCCTCTATCCGAAGGTACCATTCCCTAAACTGGAGAATGATAGCTATTGGGGGGATTCACGTCATCCACGGCGACAATACAACATCGGCAACTCCCTTGCGACAGAGATGGCATTTGCATGTTGTGCAAGGAAAAGCCTGCGGATGATGATAAGCTCACTACTCCTTGGCATCTCAATGTTTATCCGTTCGCCCTGAAACCCTAGCTTTCGCTCTTCAATGGGAGTGTCCTGACTGTGTTCCGACCATAGGCGATGTTTCGGCTCCTATTGTTGGAGATCCCTCGGTATCCGACGTTTCTGAATCTTCCAATGAACTAATCACTGCAATTCGAGCTATCAATGCCGACCACTGACGGCACAGGAGAAAGCAAGGAAATGGCAGGAACTTATGACCAGAGGCTGTAAGTTGCCAAATCTCGATGAGTCGAAGTCGAAAAATAGGAAGACTGGAGGCGATGATGTCCTTGGCCTTCTTGATGAAAACTTGAACTACTCGTTTTGCTTGCAGACGTTGAAAAGACCTGTTACAGTCAGCGATCATTTCCTTCCCAATCTATTTGTTGAAGAACTTCGATTTCAAAGATTTATGAAAGGTTATTTTATTATTTGTTGGAGTTCAATTGGTTTTATTTTCCCCCAATTTTCTCCAATGAATAATAACAGAAATCTTTTGACGGAGTGCAATCTATCTTAGTGGAGCTAACCATCTGTTGGAGCCATGCCAGCTCCCCCAATTTCCCCCCAAACCAGCTCTTGCCATATGAATCTGACTGTGGAGAAGAGCAGAAGAGGAAAGAAGAAGAGGAAAGGAAGAAGAAGAAGGGTAAAATGGTCTCTTATCTTTACTTTAAGGGCAGTATTGTTCATGAAAAATTTCATTTCAGCTGACTTCAGCATTTAACGGGAATCAACTGATGGAGTGAACTTCTTTGATTACCACAGCCAAAGTTTTGGGGTGTAGATGATGTTTTTGCGTTTTTGTGGGTGTAGATGATGTTATCAATCTTTGATGGAATCTAGATGAAAATTTTTTTTATATTATTAATGAAAAAGAAATATATGCTATTAATGTATATTTCTCTTTCACATTCTTTCTTTTTCTCTCTCATCTGTGTGATCTAGGATCTTTTTTGTACTCCTATCTTCCCGCTAATATATAAATTCCAAAATGTCCCATTAACGTGTACATCCTCTTCTCATATTATTAATACTAAATATAAAATAAAATTTGTATACTCTTATGTGACACTCTAGCACAACTCAAAGAGGGAAAATAGCAACCATGCTTTGCAGGGAAAAAAAATCCTCTCCAACGTTGGAGAGTCTCCAGGGGGATCTGGCGGCTAGAGTTCACCCAGTGCCAATCCCAATGTATTGGGATCCGCACTGAATGAACTCCAGTCGCCAGATCCCCACTGGAGACTATCTAGCACTGGAGAGGATTTGAGTCCCTTGAAGATTGGTTTAGCTTTTAGCTGTTTTGGGATACATGAAATGCAAACTTCTAATACATTTTCTGATTCTTAAATTAATTACTATTTATTTTGTTTTTTTTTAATGAAATTTAATTTTTGGATTCATGAATCCAAAATTTTAAATATATATATATTTATTTTTCTTTTCTTAATGTGGGGATTATTATTTGCGTTGTGATTATTTTATGATTCCAATTCAGGACAAGCCTTCCACTTAATGGATGTCAAAGCATTTCAAGATCAAAGAGTCTTGCTCTACAAGTAGGATGTAGGGATTGCAATATTATATTTGATCTGACAGGTCTGGCTGGCTAAGTCTTTTTTTATTATTCTTTTTTAAAGTTTTTGGGTTGAATCTTCTCCCACTCCTCTCTCTTTTTAATTAGGGTGTAAGTTTGGTTTTGTCCCCCTGAACCCTGTTCTACATAGCTTGAGCTGGTGAGTCAGGATTCGGAACTTTTGTTCCTGAGTCAATCAACCTGAGCGGGGTCAATTGTGGCCTTGGACTGAGCCGGTCCAGCCCAGCCCAACCCAGTCTTCTTCTCCTTCTTCCTCTTCCTCCTCTTCTTTCTTCTTCTGCATCTTCCTCCTCCTATTCTGTCTTTCTTCTTCTCTTTGACTTGACCCAACTTTTGCATCTCTCTTCCTTCTAATGGAAAAAATCAATTAGGGTCAACCTGGCCCAACCTTAAAGATGGATCAAGGTTGGATTTTTCAAGCCCTAGGAGGGCCGGTCAGGCCTGGGCCCAGCTAAATTGTTTCAGGATTGGGCTCGGGTTTTAAAAAGTTCGGCTTAACCCAACCTGTTGCAACCCTACTTTTAGCACACGGATTCACCAATGTACCACAATGTTTCATGTAACGCTAATGCACAGGTTTGATGTTAAACGGGCCCAACTCTATTTGCCAACACCGATTGGGGTGGAGCTCGTCCAGTGGTCCAGCTGTCCATCAAAGGGTTTGGGCTACATCGACATGCGTACCGACCAGCCCAGCCAGTCCTATGGATGGCAGGACAGACTGAACCACAGGAGACGAGCCCTGTCGCACCAATTGTGCTATTTGGGGAGGTGCATTGGGTAGGTTGGGCCGGCTGGAAGGGTGCCGTAAGCACAACATTAAGAATTTGAGTGCAAGCCGAGCCCAGACCCAACCTGATCCAGGTTTGAGATTGCTCAAACCGTGCCCAATTATGCAAAATTACTTGGGGCCTAGTTGGGTATTAGTCTTAGACTCTCGGTCTTGGTCGGGCTTGGTCACTTTCTTTCATATTAAGGAACTCTTAGGGGATAGGATACGGGTGTCAAAATTGAGCCCAAAGTGGAAACTTGAACAATCAGAGAAAACCGGACCAATCCAGGCCGGACCAACCAACCAAGACGGATGAAAAATCAGGTCGGATCTACCAATATAGACCAAATGGACCGAAACCAAACCAACAACAATCTGATAATGGACTGGTAAGAGCCAATTGAGACGAACCAATAACAACTCGGTAATGGACCAACAAGAGCCCATTACGTCAAACTAATAAAATTAAAATTGACATGGACCAAAACCGATACCTGGAATTTTTCTTAATAATTCAGCTTGGGGCTAACTGGTTGAAGACCGAAACTGATCCAGACTGAACTGATGGATTGACAACCCTACTATATGGCAACAAAAGCAAATTATAGAGGCTCGTTTTGGTTGGTATGACACCATCATCCAATAATGAACTCACACAACATGAACCCTATCGAACAAATTACACCGAAGACAAAATTTGAATCATATCACTCATCTTTATCATGGCTCTTTTAGGTTTTAGCTCACCCAATTTGAATCATATCACTCATCTTTACTAGAGTATTCAAAGACCTATGTTACACATGTCTATACGATCTCAAACCACTTTCTCTTAGTTTGTAATATATTAGAGTTACTTTTAAATTAATTTGATTATTTATTCCTCGTTTCAGTGGGCAAACCTTGGTGTGATGGTTAGGTTGTCATATTGCGACTTGGTGATCACGGGTTCAAATCTTGAAAACAGCCTCTCCACATTGTGGGGGTAAAGCTGCTTACATTCTATCATTCCCAGACCTTGCAATAACGGGAGCCTCGTGCATTGGGACGCTGTTTATTTATTCCTTCTTTCATTCTAGGAAGAAAGATCCCCACATCACCAATGTGGAGAAGATTTTCCATATCCTCTCACATCTTGATCATGTGAAACTTGCACTAACCCTGTAGGCCCCTAGCTGATGAAACTGTTTTCTACCCTCTGATTGGTGTGACATGGGAAATTACTCCTCTACATTGGCGGCATATTTATTATATCTAATTTTATATTTATCATGGTTGTTACATTTAATTCCTCTTCTCTAACTTAAATTTTATTTTCATTATTATGTTAATTTAAGCTTAATTCCAATTTATTCTTATTATAACAACTAATTATTGTTATTAATAATTTGTTGTCTACATATAAATGTGAATGGTTGAGTGGTTGGAAAATTGTTGGCAATGAATTTATTAGACCGTATATGATTTATGTTAGAAATTTATAAAGGTTTTCAATGTTGGCAATTTGGTTTCGGCATTAATGTCTAACAAGACAAACACAATAACATGGTTATTAGTAAGTTGTGATCGTTACATAAATGTATAAAAATTAATGCTTTTTTATTTTATTTTAATTACTATCCTATCATTTTCATGTATAAAATCTTCAAGAACAATAATTTCCTTGGGAATTCATGCCAACTACTTTATGACTTATAAAAGAAGTTACTTCCAATTATGCACTAAAAACCAAAGTCCATACTTAAATATGGAAGCCCAAAAGGGCTTCTTAGGCCCATCTTGATGCAAAGTCAGACCAAATAGGAAAATGACCTGACCTGGGGTGGGTTAGTTGATGAGTCTTTAAGGGTATTGTGGGTTTGTTCCAAGAGAAAAATTAATGCTTTGTTTGTTTTCATGTAAAATAGGATTTTGCATTGTTAGTTTTACGGCATTAGATGTAAAGAAATGCATTGAAAAAGCATAAAAATTTATATTGTTCTATGTAAAATGATAGAAAAAGAAGTTTTTTTTTTGTAAGATAGGATTTTAGATTATTTGTTTTAACTAAAATACAAATAAAAACCAAAAAAAAAAAAAAAATTATCTCTAGTTTTCTCTTTCTATTAGCCGATGGATGTGTTCACCTGTTTTCCTTTTTGCTTTTTTCATATATTTTATAATTTAAACTTGGGTCGGGTTTATTATCCATTTTTTACACTTGGCGGGGTCATTGTGTTTTGGTCTAAAAGATACAAGGGTAGACTGAACCTTTGCTGTGTAGAAATCCTCTCCTGCGCACCTGCGGGCTGCCAAGGGCTGGATTTCAATCGGTCCAACTATCGATGTATTGGTAGCCGGGCCGACTGATCTCCAGCCCTTGGATCAATCGCATGGCCCTCTTGCCACAGGAGAGGATTTGGATTCACCTTTGCTAGGTTCAGTTAGATTTCATCATAAATGCGGATTTGACTCGTCTGCTACATCCATTGCAGCAGAGGTGCTACACCCACCTAAGAGTAAGAAAATTTTACATTGTTTTATGTAAAATGATAGAAAGATAAGCTTTTTGGGATTGAAATCGTCTCCTGCCTAGGTATCGACAGGAGACTCAGCTGCTTATGGTGGATGCGTGACACATGGCGACGCATCTATCCAACGTCCCTCAAAATTCCGACACAGGAGACAAAGCCATGAAGCTGCTGTAGCTTAGCAAATGACCATTTTGCCGCTCTTTCCACTCTTTCTGTCGCGGTCTTTGTTTCTCTTCGGATCTCTTCGGTGTCGTCACGGTCATCTCTCGAAGTCCAAAGGATCTGAATGGGGAGGTTGCAGAGAAGAAAAAGATTGGAGAGAAGTCAAAATTTTGAGGGAAACAATATGAAATTCCAATTACAAAACCTTTGCGGCTAGGTTTTCTCACCTGATTCAACAAAACATTCATCTCTTTCATCCTCTAACAGCTTAGCAAATGACCATTTTCTCTTCTCTTCTTCTTAGAATTTGTGTTTGGGAAGAAGAGGTTGTAGAGAAGAAAAAGATTGGAGAGAAGAAGAAAGTTGGAGATGGACATGATCTTCTTTTCTGTTTTTCCTCTCGGCCACAAGTTTCTTCATGGCCGACCAGAGCTTGTAAAATCTGTGCTCGAGGAAAAACAGCAAAGCATATCTTGATAGAAGATGCGGCTTCTGAGTATGCGATGGTAACTATCTCAATTTTTAAACTCATATGCGAGTGGTTGGTTTATGTTAATAAGAGACTGATAATTAATCTCTTTTTTAATTTTTTGAGTTTTAGGTTGCTCTTTCATGATGAATGATTCTGTTTTGTGTTCTTTTTTTTTATTTTTTATTTATTTATTATTATTATTATTATTATTATTATTATTATTATTATTATTTTACCTCTGTATCTTTCTTTTCTCATCATTCAATTCAATGAAATCTCTATCAAAACAAAGAAGAAAATAGCTTTTAAAGGTCTTGAATCCTTGAGCATCTCGAACTCAAAATTGTTCTCTTCAAAACATGATGATCTTGGAAATGAAAACATTTTGGTTGGCCGAGACTATGTGATTGTGGTCTACTGGTCTGACCAAACAACACTTCTGGCTCTGAAGTCATCGGCGGAAGAATTTTGTAGGGACCAGCGATGTCTTTCCGATGTTCTTAGGTCATTGATTAGGTCGCAGACTTGGAGAGAGAAAGAACTGGAAGGAGCAGAGAGTTTTTTGATAGATGGGGTGAGAGGATGAAGGAGATGATTGTTCTGTTGAATCAGGTGAGAAAACTCAGCTGCAAAGGTTTAGCAATTGGAATTTCATCCCCCAAAATTCTGATTTCTCTCCAATCTTTTTCTTCTCTGCAACCTCCCCATTCAGATCCTTTGGTGGCCTTCGGGAGATGAATGTGACGACTCGGGAGAGATGCGAGAAGAGAAACAGAGACCGCGACGGAAGAGTGGAAAGAGAGGCAAAATGGCCATTTGCTAAGCTGCAGTAGCTTCACGGCTCTGTCTCTTGTGCCGGAATTTTGAGTGATGTCGGATAGATGCGTCATCACATGTCGCGCATCAACCGTAAACAACCGAGTCTCCTGCTGATACCCAGGCAGGAGACGGTTTCAATCCAGCTTTTTGTGTAAGATAGGATTTTATGCTATTTGTTTTAACTAAAATACAAATAAAAGCAAAATAAAAAAATTATCTCCAGTTTTCTCTTTCGGTTAGCCACTAGATGTGTTCACTTCTTTTCCTGTCGTTTTTGTTTTTTAGGGATATTTTATAATTTTAAACTCTGGTCGAGTTTATTATCACTTTTTTACACTTGGCTAGGTCATTGGGTTTTGGTCTAAAAGATACAAGCGTAGCCTAAACCTTTGCTAGGTTGAGTCAGATTTTATCACAAAATGCTGATTTGGCTCGTTTGCTACACTCCTTGCTGCCACTCAAGATGCTGCCACATGACAGACGTTCCATCGGAGGGTTAAAATAGACTGGGAGTAATTTAATGGTTTCAGCCGCAGAGGAGAAGACCCAGTCAAACATGAATAGAAATCCTCTTCTACGGCAGTTCTGTCTGCCAAGGTGATCCAACAGCTCGACTTCATCCAGTGCACATACCAATGCGCCGGCTGAACTCTAGCTGTTGGATCAATATATAGTTCCTGCTGCCGCAGGAGTGGATGTGGATCCATCAAACACTCCCAACTCCTCCATCTTTCTCCACGTGACGGGTCATTTTATTTGTTGGCACCACGAAAGGTTGCAAAGTGAACAAATAGCCGGCTGGATGTGTCGATGCCAGAATAGAATCAAACCACTGGTCAAAGACGGCGAACTCAGAGGGTTCTTCTTTTATGAAATGGTTCTTCAAGCTTTTGACATTTCGATGAAAACCTTTTCCTCCTAAATCCAAATTGTGTATTCGACATGTCTTCTGCAGATCAAAAGAAATCAATCGTTTACAGTGTTTTCTCCCATTATCCTTTAACTTGCTTCTAGTCTTTTTTAATACTCAGATAGAGCTTCTGCCAAGTGGCTGCACCCCACCAAGGGGTGAAGTAGACTAGCCAAATCCACAAAATGCCCAATCTGAGTGGTTGAATTCATACTAGAAATGATAATTCGATAGTGAACATTAAATTAGGCAAGGGTTGTACTACAATGTACAGGCCTCCTCAAAACATATCTTTCCTAAGGCTATGTTTGGATGTTGGAAAAAAAAAAAAAAGAGCACAAGGCAAAAGTAACAATGGAACAATGATCACTTTGTTTGTCTACGTCTCTCTTTTTATTCAATTTTTTTTCTTTTTTTCTTGACTTCCAAACATAGCATAAGGGTGTTAAATGATTTCATTAAATTTGATATATAACGTGATAATGCTGAACTTGAACAATCTATTTAATAGTTTCAAAATGCTTATTAAAATTAATTATTAATCAATTTCGATTTGTTTATTTTTAAACGATTTTGCTCCTGATAAATGATTAACGGATAAATTCATTCCCTGAAAGAACAATATCATCAACCATACGAGCCACATCATCCTCCACCTTAAATATGATTTGTCCATCCTTCTTTTAATCATTAACTTCATAATATTGTTCCAAACAACAAGAACAATAATAGTTCCATGGAACATCAAATTTTCAGGCAACAATTTCATGGACCTAATGAAGAATCAGAAACAGGAATGCACCAATCTACTATTGTTCTTTTCCCATCACAAGTGTTGACTAATTTCATAATTCGTGCAATAAACTCATTTTAATTTAAGCTTAATAGATCAATAAATATAGGAGCACATCTAATTGTTGGAACTTAATGAACTGCAAAGCATACCTTCAAACAGTAGATTGTTAGACGATGGTTGGTTGATCGTTTAATGAGGGAAATGTTTTATTGCTCACTAGACGTGGTTGGCAAAGATCAATGCCAAAGACTGAATCCCTCTAAATATGAGATTCCGTGAATGCTAGCCCTAAATTTTTTTTTGGTCTCCATAACAGAGAACCCCTTCCCCATTGAATTAAAAAAAAAAAAAAAAAAAAAAAAAAACAAAGGTGAGTGAGTGTAGGATTTGGATAGGTAACATCAAATGTGCTCACCTCAATGTCTCAATCTTTTGTTTAATCATGTGTTGGATTCTTTGCTTTATAATTTCAGGCAATTGTTCAATTATTTTTGACAAATAATTTAATGAAGTTTAATAATTTTATTTCTTTAAAACCATTCGTTACACAACTAATGGAGGAGGAATAGCTCTTGAAATCTGCATTTTAATTTTGAAGGGAGAGGTTTTCTTTTTGAAGGCAAGAGAAAATAAAGGCACCGAGACGAGAAAGGGATAATTATGTGTTAAAGAATCGAATAAAAGGGGAGGCCCAATTAATGGGCCTCTCAGGATTAGCTCTAGTCCCAATGGCAGTAGGGCCTTTCCCCTCTCTCTTTATTTTTTGGTTCCTTGGTTGTCCTTCTACGATTGTAATCTCTATATTATATATATTTGATGGTTAAGGGGATCCTAACACAATTGTTGAGGCTCCAAAGTTATTGCTGCCTCTTCTTCTCTTCTTTATCTCTTTTCTTTCCATTCTTCTTCTTTTCTTCCTAGAACATACTTGGTATCAGAACAAGGTCTTTAAGAAATGTTACATCACTTTAGATCTTGTTTAATATTACTACCTACAACAGTCAAAATATTGGTTGATTATATATTCGATTTCAACATTGTATCTCTAAAGTAAGAGGAAGTGAGTTCACTTCGTATTTTCGGTCCTAACAGCATGTAGTGAATCGATTGTTAATATTAATTTTTATGAATAGATTTTGTAGAAGGTGATATCAATGGTTTATATCGATTATATGAAGGGGTTTTCCTTGCTAACTTCGATTGATATTATCGATTTTATAGCAGTAAAATTTTGGCTTTATTCTTGATATCGATTTTTGTTTGGTGATTGTTCTTATGTCTCAATTGATTGAACCAATTTACGATTCCTTTCTATGAAGAACATTTGCCTCTCCTTGGCTGAATTGAGCATGACAATCAATTTTTTTTTTGTTGAAGTTCCTAATTTATGTTTCTCGGTTGGTTGAATCAAGTATTCAAATTGATTTTCTCTGACTTGAAGTTTTGAATTTTTAAAAGATCCTTTTTGCCTCTGGGTTGGCCGAATCGTGTGTTAAAGTTGAGAATAATGATTAAGTCTAAGACTAACGTGACTAAAGCCTTCATTGAATTACAGAGAAGAAATTAGAAGGACTTAATAATTTCCAACAATGGTAGAAAATTGTTACGCTTGTTTTGATAGGATGTGATGAACAGAGTCACTTAACTCAGATAAAGTCTAGCACAAACACCACATGGGACATTGTTAGGACTATTATTAAACTCTATGGATAATTCGATTGTGGACCGTGTTACACATTGATACCTTCAAGGAGTTGTAAGATTATTTGCATGTCTTATCTAAGATCACAATAATTTATCTCGATTTATGAGGTATCACAGGAATTTTATCGGGTAGATTGGAAGGGTCATCCTCTCACATAGTACTTTGCTTATTTTAAACGAATGTATGATAATCTGAATTCTTTATTTCCTATTAGTGTTGATGTTCAGAAGATGCATGATCAATAAGAGCAATTGACAGTTATGGGTTTTCTGGGTAGTCCTATCCAAGTATGAAGCAGTTCGTTCTTAGATTCTTGGTAGTGCCACAGTGGCCTCTCGAGCAGATACATTTTCTCGTATGTTATGAGTTTTTCGTGACAGTACCCGTAAGGACACTCTTGTAGATATTTTGGCTCTTGTCTGGCCAATCTGGTTGTGGTAGTCCTTTTGGTTGTGGTGTTGGTAGTGGTTGCGGTCGTGGCCAACCTCCCGGGGCACTAGCCTCTTTAGATGGTTCGGGTCTAACTTGTACGTGCCATCATTGTTGAAACCCAAACATAACCAACAATTTTGTTGAAAACTTCATGTAAGATGCGTACGTGCAAATTTTGAGGAAGAAATTTCTTTTAAGAGTGGGGGAGTTGTAAGACCTGCACTCCACTAACCCGGCCTAACCTGAGTATTTGTATCGTGCCAGGTCTTTCCATCATAACCCGGTCGAATGAACCAGCCAAATGACGCAAGGCCATAAAACCAGGTATGAAACTGGACCAATTTAGGTTGTCTGGTTGAACAACTCAAGTTGTCCAGTTTATGGGTTTCTCAACTGGTCAAACTCTAAACCGACTCTGAGAATTTAAAAACTTTCCTAATTTCGGGAGACCACTCTTTTAATTGGGAGATGACTCTATATGGAGGTTTTCCCTCTATATAGAGGATGTCTCTCCACTCCCTCTTACTCTTTTGACCATTCTCAAACCCTAGATCTGAGAGAGTGAGTGGAGAAAACGAATTGGGGAAAGAGAAAGCTTGGGAGAAGGAGAAGAAGCTCTACAAAGAAGAGAAGGGTTTTGCCGTCGGTTTTCAACCTGTTGCGTCGAGGACCAATGGTAAGTCCTTTGTCTCTGTAGAAGTTTAGATTGTGCAAGGGATTAGGATTTGGGTTATTAATCATAGTGTTGGTAGATTGAACCCAATATAGTGATTGTAATTACCGAATCTCCCATATGAATCCATCATAGATTGTAGTAACTAGGGTCACAAGGAATGACCAATCCCTAATGATTATGGCCATGGAATGATGTTATGATGAATCCCATTGTTGAGTCAAAGAATCGACTCAGAAGGATTTCGAATTGAAAGACAAACGTAGAATATGACTCAGGGGTTGTCCAGTCCCTTGACCGGTTGGCTATATAAGAACTGGAGTGACGACCGGTCATGTGAAACCTACATGCAAATTTCGGGGACGAAATTTCTTTTAAGGGTGGGGGAGTTGCAAGACCCGCACTCCATGAACCCGATCTAAACCTTTAATTCATGTCGTAACAGGTCTTCTAATCATCACCGGGCCAGACGGGACGAGCGGATGACAACCAGGTACGAAAACGGACCTAAAAGTAAGATATTTTCATACCGGTCTATGGTACCGATCGATGGTACAGGTCGACAGGTATGTCTGCGCGGGCAGACTGGTTAGTTCCGAAAACGGATCTTCGTAGGTCCCGATTTCCAAATCTCGAGCCTAGGGACTTTGCTAACATAGAAAAACTTTCTAAACTCTGTCCTAGTCTATTTAAGGACCCTTAAACCTCCTTAGAATTCTTTGATTGCTTATCACAAACCCTAGAGAAGAGAAAGAGATCGAAGAAGGAGAAGAAGCTAAGAAAGGTGAAAGAGGAGCCACCGTTGGACGAAGAACACCATAGTTGCGAACCAACGGTAAGTGCTTGAACTTCTCTCTAAGTTAAGCATTATAGATGATTAATCATGAATTGATCAATACCATGCAAGGCAAGGTATTGATCAAAAACCCTTAAATTTGTCGTCAAACCCTAATACAGTCGATGAACCCTAGAATCGCATTCTAGGCTGAGGATCATCGAAACTAAGACTTTAATGGAACATGAAACAACTCTAACTCATTGCTCAGGCCTATAATGCATAGGAAAAACCCTAGAACCAATGGGGGGTGACTGACGGAAGGCAAACACCAAGTTGGTGGTCTTTCAGAGGCATATTGATCGCACCATATGTGGCCGGTACTGCGACTGGTACCTCTCGGGGACTAGTCTATGGGGGACCGGTCGACCATACCAGTCGCGCCTTGCCCCACAGTGCAGCGACCGATACCTGCGATCGGTATGCACTGTGAGGGGTATATTTTGATCCAGTTGATTTTTCGACCAACGTAAACCCTAAAAAACTAATTCTAATTCAACCCTAACATTCTGTAGGACCTTGTGATAGCGAGTTTGGATTCTGTGACGCGGAGCAAGCTAGCAATCAAGCGTCAGGTAAGGGAATCAAACCTAAACCCTAATAACTTAATAACAGTAAAACGTTGTTAATAATTATGATTCTGTGGAATGGTGTTTGTGCATACTCGCATGTCATGTTTACTTTCAGTTATTATATTGTTCATGCATACTCACTATGCTAGGATGTGACTGTTAGGCATGTGATTATTTTCGTTGGTGTGTGGAGTGGGAAGGACCTGGGGTCTGGGATCATTCCTCACACTAGCACATTTTCATATCACTTCTGTCTTAGCATGCTTGGTGCGGGTAGGGTATCAGGGGGAGGAAGTGGCACTGTGGTCTCCGGCCTGGCCACTAGACTCTAGCCCTATCTCTATGCCGTAGGGAGCTGTGCTGGGATATGGCCCACTGTGATGAAATATAGGATTGGTTAGTTGCAAGCCCAGTTTGCAAGCCCTCGCCAATAGGGACTTACGTGTTGGTATGGGTAGGGCATCAGGGGAAGTATTGATGATGTTTGATCCAAACAATTTAGCTCTCTATTCCATGGTGGGTGCATATGGGACGACGGTGATTTTTGATCCATTGGGAGGATTCACTCTCTCATGTATAGAGGTGCGGTGGCATCCAATCCTTTCTATAGCACATTACAAACTTAAAACTAGATCATAATGTAAATGTTACTCATGCATGATGTGTGTTGCATTGTCTGATTTTCTTACTGAGCTAAGTTGTGAGTTCACCCTTGTGTATACACTATTTTTAGATGTGATGCAGGTTACACAGTGGAGGACTACATGGATGCTCCAGTATATTGAGGTGTTGCTATCTTGAAAGTGCAAGCAGGGGAGGACGAGCATGACGCTTCATGCGAGTGCCTTTTCTGCGTGTACCTCTAGGATATTTGATTTGTTTATTTTATTTATTTTCAGTTGGATTTATAATTGGGATGTAAGGATAATTATTTATGTTTTGATATTTTGAATAATTGGATAATTTAATTATCAATAGAAGTACTCAGTTCATTTAATTTAAGACTTTCGTTGTATTTAATTATATTCTGATTATAGTTATGTGCAATAGTTTGTATGAGTGGACACGGTATTATTGAGATCCTGGTGTGAACTATTGGTTCAGTGATGGTTCACTCACACTTCTGGTTCAGCCAGAATTGAGGTGTGACATGTCACTCTCGATAAGTCTAATAAGGTTTGTCTGGATGGCTCATCGGTCGGTCAATGCAAGACCGGTGAGGTGAACGGACAATGTCCGAAAGGTTTAAATTGGAGACCGAACAATGAAAAAGAACATAGTAAACTGATAGAATGGAACTCTAATTTAATTCTACTAATTGTTTAGGCTTTCAACCAATTCAAGATAAGTTTTAAGGCTTTGGAAAAAGAATAAACACTATTCAACAGGTGAGGGACTATACCTAAACTAATTGGCTAATAACAAACTTCATTACTTTACTTTGCTTTTTTTGTTCTATTGCCTATTGCCATGTTCTGTTGTTTGTGCATACAACATTCATTCAATATTTGCTATTATTATTTATGCATATTTACTATTTTCTTATGTGATGATGATGATAGGGATAGACATGTGTATGTGTGTAGTTTGTGTTTTGAATGGAGAGAGGTTAGAGCATCGAACCATTCATCATATTGACATCGTCATATCGCTGTTACCTTAATGAACTTAGTACGTTACAGGGTATTAGGGGGAGTGATCGCGGTGCGGGCCCTAGTCTAGCCAGTGGACTCTAGCTCTATTTCTATAGGCGTATTGAAGGATGCTATGATAAGGCCTTGGATACACCTTTGATGATATCTAGGATTGGTTAGTCACAAACCCTGTTTGCAAGCCCTCACCAGTAGGGGCATATGTACTGGTATTGGTAGAGTATCAAGGGGAGTACCAGTGGTGTGTGATCCGTTAGGCTTTAGCTCTATCTCTATCTTGTAGTGAGTGGTGTGGGACGACAACGGTGTATGATCCATTGGACGTACTCATACTTTCATGCATGGGGTGTGGTGGCCACCTATCCTTACCATAGCACATTACAAACTTAAATCAGACCAAAGAATTGAATGTTACATCCTGCATATGTTTGCTGCATTGTTTTATTTTTCACTGAGCTCATGTTAGAGAGCTGACCCTCGTGTACGCTATTCTTTTAGTTTCTGATGATGCAGGTGTTACTGTCGAACATTATATCATTGCACTAACATAAGGACTCGTAGCGGCTATGGTAGTGCAAGCTGTAGGGGATGAGCATGACTCATCATGCAAGTGTTTTCACTATGTTCATGCTTAGGGTTTCGTTTTCGCATTTGACTTATGGGATTTGTAATAGTTTGTTATTTTATATTTTGGTATATTAGAGATAATTGATTATTTATTATTTATCACTGTAGACTCTTAGTTCATTATTAATATAATTTTTACAATTTATTTATTTACTCTAACTATGTGAAGTGTATGGTTTGATGGTTGGCATGGTCCTATATGATCCTGGCTTGAGCCATTGGTTCTTTAGACGGTTCATTCACACTTCTGGTTCTACCAAAATTGGAGTATGATAACTTGGTATCAGAGTGCTTGAGCTCTACCAACCAAACCCGAATACATTTACATATGAACTGAGCTAGGTTAAACTTAAAAAACTATAATACAAACACACTGAAATGCATGTGTTGGTTAAGACAAAACTTAAACAAGACAATAATACACATAATTAAGGGTGGAACCATATATATATATATATACAGACAGAAATTGAAATATAAATCTATCCTGATAAACAAATAACATAGGGTACAGTCCATAATCCGTACAGTTACCCTGAGAGTACACAAAATAAATAAAAGTATCTATAAAAGAAGATAAAACTCTATCCCTAGGTAGCTGGTGGAGGTGGTGACTCCCGATCTCTCTTGAAATCATCCTCATACGTCCTTCGGAGCCAATCCATTTGCTCTTGGGTAGTACAAAGACTTTCAGCAAGGCTCGCCACTAGCCCATCCGTCACACGTTGAGCCTCCAGGATCTCTCCTAAGCGTCGCTCCATCATACGCTGAGACCCCTGAATATCCAGGAGGAGTGACATCATTGAATCTGAAAGGGGACGTGAAGGACCAGCCTCTGGTATATGTTGTGGTGTAGGAGGAGGGATGTCGTCTGCATCCATATACATCCTATCCTCTCCACCACCTGCTGCTGCCTCTGCTATGACTGCCCCAGCCTCAGTTGCTGCTGCTGCTACTACTCGACTCAGAGGTCACTTCAATGCCTTTAGCTCCGCATCATAGATGATGGCCTCGTGCAGTCCCATCTTGGTGATGGCATCCCAGTCCAGGTCTGACATCACCGTATCCTCGTACATCCTCTCACTTTTCATGTTTACACCAAGGCGATTGAGGATGGTGGTAATCATACGACCATAGGGCAGATTGCCCTTTAGGTTGGGCATCGCTGCTTGATGCTTGTGAGGATGACAATATAGGGTAGGCATACCTCCTGCCTAGTCCAGATATAGTAGATAACGTATTACTGGGATACCTCATTGTAGTGGTCGCTCTGAGGTATGATGTTGTGTTATCGCATGCGGTAGTAAACCCATGTAGTATGACACAGATTGATTGCTTTCAAATCTTGAGACCAGACTGCATAATCTACTTTCTCACTTCAAGATGCAAGCCCTTAGTCATGAACTTGCGCTCTTTAGGAGCGTAATAAACTAGTTCACCGGTGTTTGAGACGCCCAGAAGATCAGTACTGGTGGGTGTTGAAGGAAATTTGTGCGCTCTTCACCCAGCTTGTAATCTAGAGCTCTCAGCCTCTCTCAAAGTCATAAGGATTTCCTTCCAACTCCAGATTACAATAGAATTGTTTTACCAAGTCAAGGCGGGTCAATGCTTGGTATTGGATCACTAGCAGCCAGTCCATAGCATCAAACGCTGCCTCTACATCGAACCTAGCTAGATCCTGCAGGTTCACAAAACGTCCCACTTCGACCTTTTTACTCTAAAACCATAGATATTGAGCCTTGGCTTTGGCGGAATGAAATCGAAGTGCGTCGAAGGCCTAGGAGGCAGGTTCACTTTGCGACCACTTGCATTCTTGGTACGAAGCATGACAAATCTGCATGAATCAAACAATCAAAATATATCAGTCGATATTTTTGAAAATTTTGGCAGCATAATGGCGTAAAATGGTCAAAAGCCTCAATTTAACCTAATTACATACATGGACATGAGGACATACATTGGTCACAAACCATCCTACAATGAATGACTAATAGGAAATTTAGACCAACTTCATCTATAATTCAGAAATTTTGCATTTTGAGGAAAAACCCCAATTTTAGGGCAAAAATTGAGTTTTGTCGATTTCTTATAAACCAACTGACGAAGACCCAAATAAGTTGAGGGTTTTCGGTCGTTGGGTGCCCAACAAAATCCTACATGAAGAAAATAAGATTCCTATAGTTGGAAACCATATAATTTGAGAAAAACAAGAAAAGGCGATGAAACTCAAGTAAAAATCTAAGACATGAAGGTAAAAGAATAGTGCATTGACCTCTGGAGGGTTGCTGCACATATAAGCCGGAGAAAATAGCTTCAAGAATGTTTAAAAGCACTATAGAGACTCACTGGGAGTGGGTTGGGTCAGAGACTTATAGGAAATCAAAACAGAAAAGTAGGAAATGAACCCAAAATCGGGGTTAAAAAGCAATTTTTTAACCGATCGGACGATTCAACTGGCTTAGTCGACCAGTCAACCGATTAATCAATCAACCGGATGCTCTTGGGAAAGATCTCAGAGTTTTTTGGATCGATGACCGATACGTCAATACCGACAGGACAACCGATCAGACAAAATTAAAAAACTATCCGAATAGGTCCGAAAGGTTGACCGGTAAGGGAATTTTTGTAATTTCAGGGACAATCAATATCAACCAAAAAAATTATTCTTCCCTATATTCGATCTTTGTTTTGTTCTGTTGGGAGATTTTCTTGCATCATGTGGGACTAAACCTATAAATCTCGATGTATTGTTTAACTGTCCTACATAAAATGCTTGCACTAATCGTTAACCGTTGTTAGTGTGAAATGGCTGGTCGAAGAGGAAGCCGAAGAGGGACGTAATCCGACTCCATTACCACCACTTGGAAAAGGAAATGAGAATGAGAACCCCACTAACTAGACAACCAATGATGGGGGTCAGACTAGTATGCTTGCTAGGGTTTTTTTTCGACTCGGGGGTAACCCATTCGTTTGTGTCAATCCCAATTAGGAAGGAGTTGGAAATACCTATCAAGCCTTTAAACCAAAACTATTAGTAAGATCCCCATTGGGACTAGAGGATTGCGTTAAATAAATGCTATGGACCATGTCCAGTTCTTATTAATGGACAGAATTTGGACGCAAACCTAGTTCAACTTGAGATGACAGGCTTCGACGTCATCTTAAGAATGAACTGGTTATTTTTCAGCTTCCACAAAGCTTTTGTGTCCCGTGAAGAAGTTTTCATTCAAGGCGAAGGATGGCACTGAATTTGGATCTACTGGAACCACCTCCCTCGGAAGCGAAAACTTATTCTCTCTGCACTTAAGGCGAAGAGATGCCTTGGGAAGGGTGGAGTTAAAGATCTGATATCTAGGGTTGAGGTTACCAAAGAAGCACCACGGATGGAAGATGTTGAAGTTGTGTGGGAATTTCCTGATGTGTTTTCAGAGAACTTACCCAGGTTGCCACCTGATCTAGCGACTGAGTTCTCTATAGACTTATTACTAGGAGAAGCACCTTACTGAATGGCTCCTACCGAACTGAAGGAATTGAAGATTCAGCTACAGGAGTTATTGGACAGGGGTTTTATCCGGCCAAGTATATCGCCATGGGGAGTACCAGTGCTATTCGTGAAGAAGAAGGATGATAGTTTTTTTTTATTATGTATTGACTATCGGGAATTAAACAAGCTCACCATGAAGAATCGATACCCTTTGCCTTGGATTGATGACTTGTTCGATCAGTTGCAAGGTGCAAAGATGTTCTCAAAGTACGGTCAGGATACCATCAACATTTGGAAGACAGCTTTCAGAACCAGGTATGGGCACTACGAGTTCCTAGTTAAGTCTTCTGGGTTAACCAAAACCCCTACATCTTTTATGAAGCTCATGAACCTAGTGTTTTATGACATATTAGACACATCGGTCATAGTTTTCATAGACAATATCCTGGTCTATTCCAAAGACAAAGAGAGTCATGCGATGGATCTTAGAGCAGCCTTACAAAGGTTGGAAAGGGAGAAGCTCTATGCCAAATTTAAGAAGTTTGAGTTCTGGTTGAACGAGGTGACCTTCTTGGGTCACGAAGTGTCGTCAGAAGGGATAAAAATTGGCCCCAGCAAAATCTAAGCAATTGTGGGGTGGGAAGCGCATAAAAACGTTGTATAGATAAGAAGTTTCTTGGGGTTAGCTGGTTGTTATAATGGTTTGTGGTGGGCTACTTTAGGATCGCGATGCCTCTTACAAAGCTAACCAGGAAAAGAGAAAAGTTCATTTGGACCGACAAGGGTGAAGAGTGTTTCCAAACATTGAAGTCAAAGATGATATCGGCTCCCATTTTGACCATTCCAGCACCAGGAGAACCCTTTACCCTATACACCGATGCTTCCAGATTGGGTTTGAGATATGTACTGATGCAAGGTGAACAAGTGATGGCATATGCTTCTAGACAAATGAAAGAGCACGAGAAGAATTACTCCATGCATGACCTGGAATTAGCAGTGATGATTCATGCAATTAAAACTTGGATACATTACTTGTAGGGTGAGAAGTTCTAGATCAAGTCAGACCATAAGAGTCTTACCTATCTTTTCACTCAAAAAGAGTTGAACATGAGGCAGACGAGATGGTTAGAACTTCTGAAGGACTATGATTGTGGCATTCAGTATTATCCCGGCAAGGCGAACGTTGTAGTAGATGCATTGAGTAGGAAGGGAATACTGAAGCCAGACGTAGAATCCATTACAAGTGTTGCTATGTATTCTACAATGTCAGCTACGGAAAGTGATATGGTGCAACATATATTGGAATCTCAAGGTAACCCTATAGAGCAAGGATTGATCCATAAGTTTTCACTTATGTTCGCCGCATTGAAGATTCTACCAGACCTGACGGACGAAAAAAAAAAAGTGAAAGCAACAATTCTACAAGACCCATATTTGAGAACTATACATGAAGATTTAGAGAAAGGTAAACCTAACCTTGACTTTACCTTGGATGCATAAAAGATACTCAGATACAGAGGAAGGCGATGTATACCTAAAACTGAAGACTCTGACATCAGGAATAAGATGATGATAGAACCTCATTGTAATCCATATTTAGTACATTCCGAAAGCACTAAGATGTACCATGAATTGAAGGGATTGTACTGGTGGAGAGGGATGAAAACGGATGTAGCTAGAAATTTGTTTCAATGCCTGAATTGTCACAAAGTAAAAGCCGAAAGACAAAGACCAGTAGGTTTACTACAACCATTACTAGAACCAGCTTGGAAGTGAGACTGTATCACTATGGACTTCGTCACTGGGTTACCTTTGATTCTTAGATCAGTTGACGCAGTTTGGGTGATAGTTGATTGTCTTACAAGGATGGCTCGTGTAAGACCCGCACGCAATGAACCCGGTCTAACCTTACATTTCGTGTCGTGACCAGTATACATATCATGGTCGAGCCAAGTGGACCAAGTGCGTGAAGAAACCCAAGACCCAATATGAAATTTAACTCAAAAACAGTCAAAATGAGGGTAGGGTCTCATGCCTAAATAGGTAGGGTCGACCCCACCTCAACAGAAGTCCAACCCATGACTTTTTGGTCGTGGGGTCGCATGGGTCTCTCGGATTATGCGACCCTAGCATCGACCCTAGCATCGACCCTAGGAAAATAGCACGAACCAAAAATTAGGAAACTTTCCTAATTTCAAAGGGGACCTTTCCTAAACTCAATGGGACTTATTTTGGAATATTTTTCTCTATAAATAGGACATCCCTTAGGCTCTTTCACTCCTTTTGAAACCCTAATTGAAAGTGAGAGAAAGAGAAGAGAAGGAAGAGAAGGAAAAGAGAAGGAAAGTTGGAGAAGAAGGCTAAGGAGAAGAGTTTCAGAGGAATCTCCGAATTCAGCAAGTTTAAGGTATGAAAACATTCCCCATGAATTGTATAAGACCCTAGAATAGTTTATAAAGAGGGTAGGATCTAGGACAAACCCAAATCATCCATCTATGGATAAATTCCAATGGAATCCATGGAGGAAATCATTGAAACAAAGTAAAGTGTGTAGCTTGGAGTTTTGAGCCATAGAACAATCATAGAATGGACTATAAGAGTAAACCAAAGGACCCAAACATGAAAGAATGGACTGTAGGATGAAACGTCGACTCAAACTACGTGCGGTCGTACGTAGGGTCGACTGGTAATCGACCCTACCAGACCACAGGATCGATCCCATGCTCTTGGGAAGTCCAGGGAGGTTGTGGTCGCACCTAGGGTCGATGGATAACCGACCCTATGATCTACCCTACCCCTGGGGTCGCAGAAAGCTGCTACCCTACCTGCGACCCAACCTGCGACCCTAGTAGTACAACAAGCTTAAAACTGTTGGAATTAATTCTAATTAAAATCTATCGACTTGTTAGGTCTTTCTAGTGATTTTAAAGGTGATTCTTAAAGCTTGAAAGAGGATCTACACTCAAGCAAAGGTGACGGAACAAGACCTAAACTAATTAGCTAATAATAAACTGTTTTTGTTCATTGAGTCCAATTCCATGTATGATTCTATGATTGTATGATTGTAATATACATATCACATGTCATCTACTATTCCTGTTATTACTGTTCATGCATATTTAATTCAGTTTATTTACAACATGATGATGATGATGATGCTAGGAATAGGCATGTGAATGTTTGTGTGTGGTTAGTGTACTTGGTGCGAGTGGGGCATCAGGGGAAGTGTGATGCGGTGCGGTCCTAAGCACTTTAGCCCTATCTCTACTCAAGTCTTATCCACTAACATCGTCGTATCGCCATTACCTTAGCAGAACTATTACGTCGTAGGGCATCAGGGGAGGTGGTCTCGGACCGTGTAGTCTTCAACTCTACCGGGGGGCCTTAGCTCTATCTCTATGGACGTATTGAGGGATGCTGGGGTAAGGCCTTGGATACACTGTTTGACATTAGAATTGGTTAGTTGCGAGCCTAGTTTGCAAGCCCTCGCCAACAGGGGCTTACGTGTTGGTATGGGTAGAGCATCAGGGGAAGTGTGATGCGGTGCGGTCCTAAGCACTTTAGCTCTATCTCTATTCCATGGTGGGTGCATGTGGGGCGACAATGGTGTTTGATCCGTTGAGCAGTTCCACACACTCGTGTATAGAGGTGCGGCGGCCTCCAAATCTTTCTATAGCACATTGTAAACTTATATACTAGACCAAAGATATGAATGAATGCATGCATTTGTTGCATTGTTTTGTTTTCTCACTGAGCTCAAGTTGGAGAGCTGACCCTCGTGCACACAAATCTTTTAGTTTCTGATGTTGCAGGTATTACGATTGAAGATTATGTCAACAAGCCAACATATAAATGGGTGGCGGCTATGATGAGCAAGCTATGGAGGACTATTGTGATTCGTCAAGCTAGCGTTTCAACTATGGATACGCTTAGTGTTTAATTTCCATATTTAGATATTGTAATATGTATTAAATTATGTTTTGGTTACTTGGAGATAAATGGAATATTAATTAGTTATTATGACTAGACCTCAGTTCATTATCTGAAAGACTTTCGCTATTTATTTTATTACCTTTGATTAATGTAGAATGTGTTTTGGTTTAACAAAGTGGGAATAGCCTATATGAGATCCTGGTTGAACTATTGGTTTATTGACGGTTCATCACATCATTCTGGTTGGTGCAGAATTGGGGTGTAACAAACTTGGTATCAGTGCTCTCAGGCCTTTCCCATGAAACCTGAATACTTCTACTAGAGTCGATGAACTGAGTTAGGATAAATTAAAAGCTTTAATACAAATACACCATAAGCACCTGTGTTGGTTGAGACAGAACTTAAATAAGACAATAATATACATATTTAAGGTGAAACCATATATATACACAAACAGAAAGAGAAAATTCAAAACTTATCCTGATAAACGAATAATATAGGGTATGATCTATAAGTCGGGCAGTTGCCTAAGTATACCAAGGATATAGTATAGTAGTCAGAACATTGGAATACTGAGTTGATACTCACAAGATGTGAAACTCGATGTATGATAGAGGAAGAAGAAAATGGCTAGTAATGCTTAAATCCCTGTAGAGGAAAAGGGAAAGATCTTGGGCTGAATGCGACAGAGATAGGAGAACAATAGCTATACACCAAAAATTGGAGTAACTATAAAAAAAAATAAAGCTGTACTCCTGGGTAACGTGGAGACTCAGAGTGAGATCCACGACAAGGTGATCCATTGCTCGCTGAGCATTAAGAAGATGTTGCAACTCGACCCCACCACTATCTGGGTCGAGAACGGGTAGTGAAAACTCATTTGAGCAGATGCTAATTAATGATAATCAAATTGAAGCAAATTAAAGGAGGTGAACAACCAGGCCACTCCAGCCAATCTACCTGGACTACCCAAGTTGCCAATGTTACATCAACACCTCCGAGTCAGGCCATGTACAGTACTAATTGGTATCAACACTGTACCTCAGCACATGTGACCTATAACACAGTGCCTACCATACAACAAGTCCCAGTAATGCATACCCTAGTGCAGAAGCTTGGTGCACAACAAGCAGTGTATCAAAATGGTTACCCTTATTAGCCACCGATGTATGGGATAGCTGCATCATGTCAAAAATGATCCGACCAAGGATTGAGGAATATTTTCTGAAGATGAAGCCTTAAACATTTTCAGCAAAGGATCAAATCTATTGTGGCCATATAACTAGATAGGTTATATAGGATGTGGTGCATTATTGGTTTACTCTTATGATTATAGAGGATGCACATACCAGATTTTAATTTCTCGTGTC
The DNA here is from genome assembly GCA_028583415.1 of Protea cynaroides. NCBI lineage: Eukaryota > Viridiplantae > Streptophyta > Magnoliopsida > Proteales > Proteaceae > Protea > Protea cynaroides. Next base: position 24,465,059 of record CM053271.1, on the reverse strand, counting down.
TTGATAGGATACCTTCTTGATTTAACCTGTCAATTAGAGTTATAGACATTGTTTCTTTAGTATTAGTCCTGATTATACCAACCTAAGCCACTCTCATGATCGACAACATGAACAGAGATATGAACTGAATGAACAGTTAAATGTTTCATCATGTTGAGCGTACATCTGTTGATTATTACCTGATTTACTGATGTACGAAAACTTTCTCCAGATTTATTCATATAGTGCCTTGACCAATGACATTATATACTCGATACAACCTATGACTAGGAGGTTAAGAACTGTAAAACCTCTATTTTCTATGTATTTGGACCACCGTGCAACTTAACGATCATTTGATGCCGGTTGGATTACCATAGATTTACTCCTGATCTTTTAAACTTAAGTTCATTAGATAAAGCAAGTGTTTGTCACTATGCTAAATTGAAAGAAGGAAATAAATTGCTTTTGGATAAACATTTTGATTCTTATATTTCTCGACATCCATTAATAAGATGTTTAGTGAATAAAGAATTATGGGAAGTAAGATGATTAAATTCAGATTAGATTCCATGGCCAAGGAACCTCAGATGAAGAAATGGAGGATCTATTTCGAGATTGTTGAATAGATGGATATGTTCATAAAAGAGTGCATGAGCAAAAGTGAAAACTATCAAGAGTAACTAAGAAAGAGTAGATAGCACTCAAGTAAAGTTAAAGATGGCTATATCGGTATGAATTTTGACAAGGCAGAAGATTCCTAAAGACAAATCTAAGAGTGGATACAAGGATAAAGTAAAAAATCATGGCATTGATAGTATTCAGATTAGTACAAGTAATACTGAGTTATGCCCAATGTTAAAGGAAATGATTAAGCAAAGACCAAGACAGTTTGATAGAATTAATGAAATTTTGAGCATATACCCTAATGCTTAGACTTGGGATATGTAATGAGTAAATAGTCAGAAGATGCTTTTCGAGATATATGATAGAATGATAAAGAAGGTGTAAGCTAATGAGCTTTTTGGGATATATGAGATTTCAAGTAATAGTCTTTGAAAAACTAAGAGATGAAGGAACTACACAAGCTCTTAAGACCTTATACCAGATTTTGCTAGTTCAAGCCCTTTGGACTAGATGTTGTATTGGATGAGTGTTATTAACAATGTTTGAATCATATGGATGGACATAATTTGGATGCAACCTAAATCGACTTGAGATGGCAGACTTTGACGTCATCTTAGGAATAGACTGGTTGTTTCAACACTCTATAAAGTCGTTATGTGCATAGAAGAGGTTATCATTCAATAATAAAGATGAAATATAATTTAGTATTATTGGAAGCATGTGGCCTAAGAAGTGAAAGCTGATCCTCTCTATGCTAAAGGCGAAGAGATGCTTTGAAGAGAAAGAAGTTGGATATATGGTATCTGTGGTATACGTTACCAAAGAAGCACCACAGATGGAAGATATTGATGTGATGTATAAATTTCCAATGTGTTTCCAAGAGACTTACCTGGGTTACCATCTGATCATACGACCGAGTTCGTCATCGACTTGTTACTAAGGATGATACTTGTGTCAAAGGCACCTATAGAGTAGTTCCTATGTAGTTGAAGGGATTGAGACCCAACTACAAGAGTTATTAGACTAAGGTCCTAATAGGCTAAGTATTGCATCACGGGGAGTGCCAATGCAATTCGTGAAGAAGAAGGACGGTAGTGTTAAATTATGTATAGACTATCGGGAACTAAACAAGCTCACGATCAAGAATCGATAATTACTACCTCAGATCGATGACTTGTTTGAACAGTTGCAAGGAGCAAAGGTAATTTCTAAGATTGATCTTCGGTCAAGAGATCAACAGCTGAAGAATTTGGACAGTGATATCTCGAAGATATCTTTATAATCGGGATTGGAGATTATGAGTTCTCGATTATGACGTTTGGATTAACCAATACCCTTACATCTTTTATGGAGCTGATGAACTGGGTGTTTCATGACATGTTGGACACGTCGGTCGTTGTTTTCATAGATGATATTTTGGTTTATTTTAAGAATAAAGCAACTCATACAACAGACTTTAGAACAGCTTCACAACAGCTGAGAAGGAAAAAAACTTTATGCCAAGTACAAGAAGTATGAGACTTGAATAAACGAAGTGATCTTCTTAGATCACATAGCGTCATAAAAAGGGATTAAAGTGGACCCTATTAAGATAGAAGTAATCATATGGTGAGAAACACCTAAAGAATATTGCGAAGATCAGAAGTTTCTTGGGTTTAGCTTGTTATTACAGATGATTTGAAGATGACCACTCTAAGATCGTAATACCTCTTACCAAGCTAACCCAGAAGGGAGAGGAGTTTAATTGGACTGATAAGTGTGAAGAATGTTTCCAAACTCTAAAAACAAGGTTGCTATCAGCTTCCACCTTGATCGTTCCGGTACTAGGGAAACCTTTTTCCCTATACATCGAAGCTTTCGGATTGGATCTAGGATGCGGGTTGATGCAAGGTAAATAAGTGATTGCATATGCTTCAATAAAACTAAAGAAGCATTAAAAGAATTACCCTACTCATGAATTGGAATTATCGGTGATGAATTATGCAATCAAGACTTGGAGACATTATCTATTATGGAGAGAAATTTCAGATTAAATCAGATCATAAGAGTCTCACTTATCTTTTAATCAGAAGGAGTTGAACATGAGACAAAGAAGATAGCTAAAATTGTCCAAGGATTTAAACTGTGATATTGAGTGTCACCCAAGCAAGGCTAATGCAGTAGCTAAGACCTTAAGGAAAAAGGGAATTATGAAGTCCAAGGAAGGACCCAGTATAAATGCTGCCTTATGTTTCGCAGCAATAGATTCAGATTTGGAAGGAGAGTAACATATAATAGAAACTCGTGAGGATCTAATTGAGTGAGAACTTATGGATGAACTTATGGAGCAATAGTTCCTCGCTTGCGTTCACAAAATTAAAGATCATCTCTGAATTGATAGACGAAGTAAAGATAGTAATTTTGTTAGATTTATATCTAAGAGCGGGGTAAGAAGATTTAGAGAAGGAAAAACCTAACCCTGACTTACTTTGGATGCGGAGACGGTACTTAGATGTAGAGGTAGATTCTGAATACCTGAAGATAAAGACTCAGATATCATGAAGAGGATAATGATAAGAGCCCATTGTACTCAATATTCAGGACATCCTGGAGTATCAATATGTATCATGACCTAAAGATATTGTGCTGGTAAAGAGAAATGATAACAAATGTGGCTTCGTGCATGTTTCAGTGTTTGAATTATTAGCAAGTAAAGGCTGAAAGACAAAGACCAACATGGCTTACTACAACAACCATCAGAGCCAGTCTGGAAATGAAACTGCATTACAATGAACTATGTCACTGATTTGCCACTGACTCCTAGAACGGTTGACACAGTTTGGGTGATTGTTGATCACCTTAGGAAGATAACTCATTCCATTGCTATACGACCTTGGTATGCTTTGGAGCTGCTAACTAAGCTATATGTGGATTGAATTTGCTACCAAGCTACTATGTAAATGTCACCTATAAAGTATGGTATGGTAGAAATGTCAAATTCTTTTACTTTGGAATAAAGTTGGTGAATAAGGAATGGTAAGACCTGAGTCTGTTAAAGAAACCTGTTGAGTTGTTGACAAGATCAAAAAAAAAAAAAAAAAAAAAAGGGGCCAAGATAGTTCAAGTTTCTCAAAAGAGACACCAAGACCTCGAGTTCGCCATAAGTGATAAAGTGTTCTTGAAGATATCACTTATGCATGGATTAAAAATAATTCAACGAGAAGGGAAAGTTGTATCCGATATATGTTTTGGACCTCATAAAATTTGGAGAGACGTAGAAAAGTTGTATATCAACTAGCGTTACCGCTGTCCATGTCTAGTGTGTATGACGTATTTCGCGTGTCTCTATTGAAGAAGTACATTGGAGATCCATATCAAAGGTATTGACCACGGATCCATTAAATTAGATAGAAGATTTAACCAATGAAATGGTACCAACCTAGTTCACTGGTTGAAAGATACAATATCTCCAAAGCTGAGATAATTATTATATGAAGGTAACCTGGCGAAGACAAGACATGGAGAAGATTTCATGGGAGGAAGGAAATGCAATGCGAAAACATAATTCCCACCTATTGACTCCAAAGTAAATTCAAATTTTGAGGATAAAATTTATTTTAAGGAGGGGGGAGTTGTAAGATCCATACGTTCAAATTTCGATGACGAAATTTCTTTTAAGGGTGGTGGAGTTGTAAGACCCACACGCCACGAACCCGGTTTAACCTTACATTTCATGTCGTAACCAGTATACATATCATGGTCGAGCCAAGTGGACCAAGTGCGTGAAGAAACCCAAGACCCAATATGAAATTTAACTCAAAAACAGTCAAAATGAGGGTAGGGTCTCATGCCTAAACAGGTAGGGTCGACCCCACCTCAACAGAAGTCCAACCCATGACTTTTTGGTCGTGGGGTCGCATGGGTCTCTCGGATTATGCGACCCTAGCATCAACCCTAGGAAAACAGCACGAACCGAAAATTAGGAAATTTTCCTAATTTCAAAGGGGACCTTTCCTAAACTCAATGAGACTTATTTTGGGAGGTTTTCCTTTATAAATAGGACATCCCTTAGGCTCTTTCACTCCTTTTGAAACCCTAATTGAAAGTGAGAGAAATAGAAGAGAAGGAAGAGAAGGAAAAGAGAAGGAAAGTTGGAGAAGAAGGCTAAGGAGAAGAGTTTTAGAGGAATCTCTGAATTCAGCAAGTTTAAGGTATGAAAACATTCTCCATGAATTGTATAAGACCCTAGAATAGTTTATAAAGAGGGTATGATCTAGGAAAAACCCAAATCATCCATCCATGGATAAATTCCAATGGAATGCATGGAGGAAATCATTGTAAACAAAGTAAAGTGTCTAGCTTGGAGTTTTGAGCCATAGAACAATCATAGAATGGACTATAAGAGTAGGCCAAAGGACCCAAACATGAGAGAATGGACTGTAGGATGAAAGGTCGACTCAAACTACGTGAGATCGCACGTAGGGTCGATTGGTAACCGACCCTACCAGATCACAGGATCGACCCCATGCTCTCGGGAAGTCCAGGGAGGTTGTGGTTGCACCTAGGGTCGATGGATAACCCACCCTATGATTGACCCTACCCCTGGGGTCGCAGAAAGCTTCTACCCTACCTGCGACCCAACCTGCGACCCTAGCAATACAACAAGCTTAAAACTGTTGAAATTAATTCTAATTAAAATCTATCGACTTGTTAGGTCTTTCTAGTGATTTTAAAGGTGATTCTTAAAGCTTGAAAGAGGATCTACACTCAAGCAAAGGTGAGGGAACAAGACCTAAACTAATTGGCTAATAATAAACTGTTTTCGTTTATTGAGTCCAATTTCATGTATGATTCTATGATTGTATGATTGTAATGTACATATCACATGTCATCTACTATTCCTGTTATTACTGTTTATGTATATTTAATTCAGTTTATTTACAACATGATGATGATGATGATGTTAGGAATAGGTATGTGAATATTTGTGCGTGGTTAGTGTACTTGGTGCGAGTGGGGCATCAGGGGAAGTGTGATGCGGTGCGGTCCTAAGCACTTTAGCCCTATCTCTACTCAAGTCTTGTCCACTAACATCGTCGTATCGCCATTACCTTAGTAGAACTATTACGTCGTAGGGCATCAGGGGAGGTGGTCTCGGACCGTGTAGTCTCGGATCGTGTAGTCTCCGACTCTGTCTGGGGGGCCTTAGCTCTATCTCCATGGATGTATTGAGGGATGCTGGGGTGAAGCCTTGGATACACTATTTGACATTAGGATTAGTTAGTTGCGAGCCCAGTTTGCAAGCCCTCGCCAACAGGGGCTTACGTGTTGGTATGGGTAGAGCATCAGGGGAAATGTGATGCGGTGTGGTCCTAAACACTTTAGGTCTATCTCTATTCCTTGGTGGGTGCATGTAGGGGCAGCAATGGTATTTGATCCGTTGAGCAGTTCCACACACTCGTGTATAGAGGTGCGGCGGCCTCCAGACCTTTCTATAGCACATTGCAAACTTATATACCAGACCAAAGATATGAATGAATGCATGCATATGTTTATTGCATTGTTTTGTCTTCTCACTGAGCTCAAGTTGGAGAGTTGACCCTCGTGCGCACAAATCTTTTTGTTTCTGATGTTGCAGGTATTACGGTTGAAGATTATGTCAACAAGCCAACATGTAAATGGGTGGCGGCTATGATGAGCAAGCTATAGAGGACTATTGTGATTCGTCAAGCTAGCGTTTCAACTATGGATACGCTTAATGTTTAATTTCTATATTTGGATATTGTAATATGTATTAAATTATGTTTTGGTTACTTGAAAATAAATAGAATATTAATTATTTATCATGACTAGACCTCAGTTCATTATCTGTAAGACTTCCGCTATTTAATTTATTACCTCTGATTAATGTGGATTGTGTGTTGGTTTAACAAAGTGGAAATAGCCTATACGAGATTCTGATTGAACCGTTGGTTTATTGATGGTTCATCACACCATTCTGGTTGGTGCAGAATTGGGGTGTGGTAGGTCGCTTCATTATTATATGACATCAATATACCTTGGAGCAATTAGCCAAGTTGTAAGTGGATAACATTGTAAGACCCGTATCGAACTAACCGATCTTACCACCTTGTACCAGGTCTACCTATCATGGTCGAGCCAAGTGGACCAAATGCGTGAGGAAACCACAGGACCATGTATGAAGTCTAACCCAAAAATAGGAAATGTAAGGGGAGGGTCGCATGCCTAAACAGGTAGGGTCGACCCCACCTCAACAGAAGTCCAACCCATGACTTTTTAGTCGTAGGGTCGGATGACTAAGAAGTGTAGGGTCGATGGATCCTGCGACCCTACGTCCGACCCTACGATGACAGACAGAAACCAAAAATTAGGAAACTTTCCTAATTCCAAGGGGATCTTTCCTAAACTCATTGAGACTTATTATGGAGGATTTTCCTCTATAAATAGGACGTCCCTTAGCCTCTTTCACTCTTTTACAATCCTAATTGAAATTGGGAGAAAGAGAAGAAAGAGAAGAAGAGAAGGTAACTTGAAGAAGAAGACTAAGGAAGAGAAGGAAACTTCAGAGAAACCTCTGAATAAAGGTATAAACCTAATTCCTTACCTGAATAAGAGATCCTAGAATAGTTATGAAGAACATAGGATTAGGAGGAACCCAAATCATCCATCCATGGACAAGTTCCAAGAGATTCCATGGAGGAAATTGTTATGGACAATGAACAGTGTAAAACTTAGAGTTTTGAGCCATAGAACAATCTTAGAATGGACCATGAAAGTAAGTCAAATGATCAAAACATGAAAGAATGGACTTTAGAATGAAAGGTCGACTCAGAATACGTGTGGTCGCACGTAGGGTCGAATGATAACCGACCCTACGAGACCACAGGATCGACCACATGCCCTCGGGAAGTCCCAGGGAGGGTGTGAACGCACGTAGGGTCGAATGGTATCCGACCCCACGTCCGACCCTACACCCTAGGGTCGCAGAAACTGCTACCCTAGGTGCTACCCTACCTGCGACCCTACGATTCCAGTTAGTCAAAATTTATTGGAATTAATTATAATTAAAATTTATCGACTTGTTAGGCCTTTTTAGTGATTTAAAAGTGATTCATAAAGCTTGAACGAGGATCTACACTCAATCAAAGGTGAGGGAACAAGACCTAAACTAATTGACTAATAATAAACTGTTTTCGTTTATTGAGTCCAATACTATGAATGATTCTATGCTTGTATGATTGTAATGTGCATATCACATGTCATCCACTATTTCTATTACTATTGTTCATGCATATTTAATTTCATTTATTATAACATGATGATGACGATGATGCTAGGAATAAGCATGTGAATGTATGTGTGTGGTTAGTGTACTTGATGCGAGTGGAGCATCAGGGGGAGGACGTGACACTGTGGTTCATCCTAGTCACCAGACTCTAGTTCTATCTCTACTCAAGTCTTGTCCACTAACATCGTCATATCACCATTACTTTAGCAGAACTATTACGTCGTAGGGCATCAGGGGAGGTGGTCTCGGACCGTGTAGTCTCTGACTCTGTCGGGGGGCCTTAGCTCTATATCTATGGACGTATTGAGGGATGCTGGGGTGAGGCCTTGGATACACTGTTTGACATTAGGATTGATTAGTTGCGAGCCCAGTTTGTAAGCCCTCGTCAACAGGGACTTACGCGTTGGTATGGGTAGAGCATCAGGGGAAGTATGATGCGGTGCGATCCTAAACACTTTAGCACTATCTCTATTCCATGGTGGGTGCATGTGGGGGCGACAATGGTGTTTGATCCATTGGGCGGTTCCATACATTCGTGTATAGAGGTGCAGCGGCCACCTATCCTTTCTATAGCACATTGCAAACTTATGAACCAGACCAAAGATATGAATTGAATGCATGCATATATTTGTTGCATTGTTTTGTTTGCTCACTGAGCCATGATGTGTGGTCACCCTTTCGACGTCGAATATTTTTAGTTTATGATGCGGGTACCACAGTAGAAGACTATATGAATGCTTCGATGTACGGGCATGCCACGGTGATGGATGCAGAAGTTATAATGGAGTCGCATGATTCGTCATGCGAGTGCAACGCATGCGTCTTCGATTAGTTTTTCTTTGAATTATTCAGACGATGTAATTGATTAAATTATTTTATTTTATGTCTTTACTATTTGGAGATAATTGGATAATTTATTTACTTTATCACCGCTAAACTCTCAGTTCATTTAATATTAAAGACTTTTACTATTGTTTATTTACTCTGATTATGGTTGTGGATGTGTATAGTTTAAGCAAACAGACACAGCCTATTCGAGATCCTGGTTGAACCGTTGGTTTATTGGCAGTTCATCACACCATTGTGAATAGTGTGGAATTGGAGTGTGATAACTTGGTATCAGAGCTCTCAGGCCCTGTCTATTAAACCAGAATACTTCCACAAAAATTCATAAACTGAGTTAGGATGAAAATTTAAAAGCTGTAATAATAACACACTATAAGCACCTGTATTGTATGAGACAAAATTAAGAAATAGAATAATACACTATTAAAAAGAGAAACAAGTTTTATATACATCAAATAAAAAGCACGTTTATACATATCCAAATCAAAGTACAGTCCACAACCCGGACAGTTACTCTGTAGTACAAAGAAAAATAAAAAGAAAATATACATCATGGAGCTGAAAGTGCCAGAGGAGGAGGTGCCTCGCGTTCTCTGTTGTAGTCCTCAGCTACATTCTAGTCAACCAGGCCACCTGAGTTTGGGTCACCTGGAGACTAGCTGCCAGCTCGATCATCCGTTGATCCGACGCACGCTGGGCCTCTCTAATCTCATGCAGTAGCCCTATCACATCATCAGAGGGTGGGTATGGAGGACCAACAGTGTATGACGGAGCCCAAGATGGACCAGCTCCAGTAGAATGTAGAGGTGATGGAGGAGGTATGGAGTCTACATCCATGTACATACGATCCTCATCCTCAGCTTCACCCCCAGGGACCCCTGTTCTTGCTGCTGCTGCCGCCGCGGTATCTGCTACCTCTACTCGAGTACGAGGACGCACCAGAGTGTTCCTCTCATCATCACTGACCTGAGTATCCCGCATACCCATCTTACAGATGGCCTCCCAATCAAGATTCGATGAAAAGGTCTTCTCCTGAATCCTCTCATCTACTAAGTCAACGTGTAGGCGGGTGAGCAATGTGGTGATCAGACGTCTGTAGGGTAGGTTGCCCAACTAACCAGGCAGCGTAGCATGGATCATCATCCGGATAATGATATAAGGAAGGCAATCTCCAAGGATAGGAACTGGGGCTCCTTGGGAGCACAGTACACCAAAGGGCCGTCATTTGATATGCCCAAAAGATCAGTCAACTGCTGACAGTTAAATGAAACCTCTACCCCTTTGACGTAGCTAGTGATCCTGAGCTCCCTACCCCTCTCTGTGTCATTGCGATCCCCCACTACCTAGAGATTGCAATAGAACTACCTCACCAAATCAGGACGAGTACAAGCCTCATAGGTGATCACAGGAAGCCTGCCCATGTCACCAAAAGCACCCTCCACATTGAACAAGGCTAGACTAGCCAAGCTCACACAGCGACCCCCCTCTACTTTCTTACGCTCATAGCGAGCATACTGAGCTTCGGCCTCGTTGGAGCGGAAACGAACTAGGTCATGAGCCCTAGGCACCTTGGTACGAGCCATACTATCTGTCAAGACACAAAAGAACAAACAAGATATTAGTAATGGTGAAAAACTCAAATTTTTGGCATTATAACGGCATGATTTGGCCAAAAGCCCCGCTTATCACCCAAACAACTGGGCAGGAGGACTTACATAGGTTCCAAATCATCCTGCAAGGCTTATACAGTTGGAAATTTAATCTAGAAAGATCGAATTTGATGAAATTTCAATAAATTCAAAAAATCTTGAAAATTAGGTTAAAAATGAAAATTTTCAAGTTTCTCGATAATCAACTGATGAAACTCAAATATTTTTAAGGGCTTTCGTCGATTGGGTGACCAATAGCAAAAGCCCCCAATAAGAATTAAATTTTTACGATTGAAAAAAGTTTAATTTGAAGAAAACGATGTAATGGGCGAAAAACCTAGTTTGGAGAGTTTAAAAATGTAAAACAATAGAGAGCATACTTGAAGAGAAGGAGCGGAAGTCACGAACGGAAGGAAAGATCACCAAACACTAGGGGTCGATACTGTAGCAACTCAGGGAAACAGGTTGAGTTGGAAGAAAGAAGAAAGAATGGGAAATGAATCCAAAATCGGGTTTAAAAATCTAATTTTGGATCGTAGGGTCACAGAATTCGACCAAAATGTGTGACCCTATGTCAGACCCTACCATCGACCCTAGGCTCTCGGTGATTTGACAGAGAACCATGGGTCGGACCTAGGGTTAGACAATTATCGACCCTACCATCGATCCTATGCTCTCGGTGATCTGACAGAGAACCATGGGTCGGACCTAGGGTCGGACATATACCGACCCTACAATCGACCCTAGGCTCTCGGTAAGCTGACAGGGTTTATTAGGGTCGCATACCCTAGGGTCGCATAAGGACCGACCCTACCATCGACCCTACGATGGAAAATACAATAATTTTTAAGAATGATCTAAAAATTTGGAAATTTATATTGATTAGATGGATTTTTACTTGAGAACAACTTATATTGATTGCCTCACATGTGCTATGATTGTTTTCAAACACTACCACCACCAGAACAGAAATTGGCTGGGCGAAGGGTGACCAGACGAGGCCGTAACCCAATTCCACCACTACCACCTGTGGAGGAAGACAACCATGTAAATCATGAAACACAGGAGAATCTGAATATGGCACCGCCAGTGGCTAATGGCCAGGCAAATCCTACAAACTTCCCAGCCCCACCTACAGATCTGGCTACCGCGGTAATGAACTTGGCACAACAGTTGCAGCAAATATAGCAGGTGCAAGCCAATATGCAGGCTGCTATAGGCATGGCTTTTCCAGTTGCACGTACAACACCTATGCCAGTAGGACAAGCTAGCACAGTACCAGGGGGAAGCAACACGATACCCCACACACCTCAAACACCAGTCATGCAGGCTCAAGTACAGAATCCTAAGGTAGCTCAAGGCAGTTACCAGTACCAACCACATACGATGATGACAGTGAATGAGGAAGAGAAAGTGTTGTGTGCAACCTTCATGCTGAAAGGCGATGCACACCACTGGTGGAAGTCCACATGGACTTATCTGTTAACAAAGCACACCTAATTGACCTAGGTTATATATAAAAAGGCATTCTTTGAGAAGTATTTCCCTAGAAGTTTTAGAGATTCTATGGAAAGAGAGTTCCTGAGTTTATATCAGGGCCAGATGATTGTGGATGCATACCAACAGCGTTATGAGGAGCTGTTTTTCTTTGCACCCGCCAGCATGCAGGAAGAAAACACAAAGATCCGAAGGTTCGTCATGGGACTCAAGGGAAGCATCCGTGAGCATGTTCTGAGATTGGAAAAGAAGGTTTACAATGAAGCAGTACAAATGCAAATGTATGATTGTAATGTGCATATCACTTGTATGAGTCCAATACTATGAATGATTCTATGCTTGTATGATTGTAATGTACATATCACTTGTCATCCACTATTCCTGTTACTATTGTTCATGCATATTTAATTTCGTTTATTATAACATGATGATGATGATGATGATAGGAATAGACATGTGAATGTATGTGTGTGGTTAGTGTACTTAATGCGAGTGGAGCTTCAGGGGGAGGACGTGACACTGTGGTTCATCCTGGTCACCAGACTCTAGCTCTATCTCTACTCATGTCTTGTCCACTAACATTGTTGTATCACCATTACTTTAGCAGAACTATTACGTTGTAGGGCATCAGGGGAGGTGGTCTCGGACCGTGTAGTCTCTGACTCTGTCGGGGGGCCTTAGCTCTATCTCTATGGATGTATTGAGGGATGCTGGGGTGAGGCCTTGGATATACTGTTTGGCATTAGGATTGATTAGTTGTGAGCGCAGTTTGCAAGCCTTTGCCAATAGGGGCTTACGTGTTGGTATGGGTAGAGCATTAGGGGAAGTATGATATGGTGTGGTCCTAAGCACTTTAGCTCTATCTCTATTCCATGGTGGGTGCATGTGGGGGCGGCAATGGTGTTTGATCCATTGGGCGGTTCCACACATTCGTGTATAGAGGTGCGGCGGGCACCTATCCTTTCTATAGCACATTGCAAACTTATGAACCAGACCAAGATATGAATTGAATGCATGTATATGTTTGTTGCATTGTTTTGTTTGCTCACTGAGCCGTGATGTGTGCTCACCCTTTCGACGTCGAATATTTTTAATTGATGATGCAGGTACCACAGTAGAAGACTATATGAATGCTCTGATGTACGGGCATGCTGTGGCGATGGATGCAGAAGTTATGATGGAGTCGCATGATTCGTCATGCGAGTGCAACGCATGCGTCTTCGATTAGTTTTTCTTTGAATTATTCAGACGATGTAATTGATTAAATTATTTTATTTTATGTCTTTGTTATTTGGAGATAATTGGATAATTTATTTACTTTATCACCTCTAGAGTCTCAGTTCATTTAATATTAAAGACTTTCGCTATTGTTTATTTACTCTGATTATGGTTGTAGATGTGTATGGTTTAAGCAAACAAACACAGCCTATTCGATATCCTGATTGAACCGTTGGATCATTGGCGGTTCATTACACCATTCTGAATAGTGCGGAATTGGGGTGTGACAACTTTGTCAGACTACATGGTGTTCCAGAGAGTATAGTGTCTGACAGAGATCTTCACTTTACATCAAAATTCTAGAAAGGACTACAGAAGGCAATGGGAACAAAGCTAAAGTTTAGCACAGTGTTTCATCCTCAGATGGGCGGTCAGTCTGAAAGGACCATTCAGATCCTAGAAGATATGCTTTGAGCTTATGCCATTGATTTCAAAGGAACTTGGGATGAAAGGTTATCACTGATCGAGTTTGCTTACAACAATAGCTACAAAACAACCACATAGATGTCGACATATAAAGCATTGTACAGTAGGAAATGTCAAACCCCTCTGTTTTGGAATAAGGTTGGTGAATGGAGAATAGTAAGGCCAGAGTTTGTTAGAGAGACTTTTCGAGTGGTAGATCAGATTAAAGAAAGAGTCAAGACAGCTGAAGATCGTCAGAAGCATTATGTGGACAATCGACACCAAGACCCTAAGTTTGCTGTGGTTGATAAAGTATTCTTGAAGATATCACCTATGCGAGGTCTGAAACGGTTTGGTAAGAATGGAAAGCTATGTCCTAGGTATATCGAACCTTATGAGATTTTGGCAAGACGTGAAAAAGTGACATATCAGCTTGTGCTACTCCTGTCTATATCTGGTGTACATGATCTATTCCATTTTTTTCTACTAAAGAAGTACATTAGAGATCCATCTCACATATGGACTGTGGATCCATTGGATTTGACAGAAGACCTCACTTTCAAAGTGGTGCCAGTCAAACTCACTAGCCGAAAGGTACAGCATCTCCGGAATCGGAATATCTATTATGTTAAAATGACCTGGAGAAGCTAAAATGTAGAAGAGTTTACATGGGTAAAAGAAAACGCCATGCAGAAGCAAAATCCTCACCTATTAGACTTGGAAAATATATTCAAATTTTGAGGGCAAAATTTCTTTTGTAGGTGAGGGAGTTGTAAGATCTATACGTGTAAATTTTGAAGCCAAAATTTCTTTTGAGGGTGGGGGAGTTGTAAGACCTGCATTCCACTAACCCGGCATAACCTGAGTATTTGTGTCGTGCCAGATCTTCCCATCATAACCCGATCGGACAAACCAGCTAGATGATGCCAGGCCATAAAATCAAGTACGCAACTGGACCAAATTAGGTTGTCTGGTCGGACAACTCAAGTTGTCTGGTTGGACAACTCAAGTTATCCGGTCTGTGGGTTACCTGTCCGGTCAAACTCTAAGCCGACTCTGAGAATTTGAAAACTTTCCTAATTTTGGGAGACCACTCTCCTAATTGGGAGAAAACTCTATATGGAGGTTTTTCCTCTATATAGAGGACGTCCCTTCACTCCCTCTTACTCTTTTGACCATTCTCAAACCCTAGACCTGAGAGAGCAAGTGGAGAAGAAGACTTAAAGAAGGAGAAAGCTTGGGAGAAGGAGAAGAAGCTCTATAGAAAAGAGAAGGGTTTTGCCATTGGTTTCCAACCTACTGTTTCAAGGACCAATGGTAAGTCCTTTACCTCTGTAGAAGTTTAGATTGTACAAGGGATTAGGATTTAGGTTATTAATCACAGTGTTGGTAGATCGAACCCAACACTATGATTGCAATTATTGGATCTCCCATATGAATCCATCATAGACTGTAGTAACTAGAGTCACAAGGAATGACCAATCCCTAATGATTATGGCCATAGAATGATGTTAGGATGAATCCCATTGGTGAGCCAAAGAATTGACTCAGAAGGATTTCAAACTGAAAAACAAACCTGGAATATGACTCAAGAGTTGTCTGGTCCCTTGACCGGTCGGCTATATAGGAGACCAAAGAGGTGACCAGTCACTCTCAGGAAGTCTGACAAGGTTTGTCCGGATGGCTCATTGGTCGATCAATGCAAGACCAGTGAGGTGATCGGACAGTGTCCAGAAGGCTTAAATTGGAGATCGGACAATGAAACAGAACATAGTAAACTGATAGAATGGAACTCTAATTTAATTCTACTAATTTTTTAGGCTTTCAACCAATTCAAGATAAGTTCTAAGGCTTCAGGAAAAGAATAAACACTACTCAACAGGTGAGGGACAAGATCTAAACTAATTGGTTAATAACAAACTCCTTTGCGTTACTTTGATTTATTTTGTTTTATTGCTTGTTGCCATGTTCTGTTGTTTGTGCATACAAAATGTCATCCAATATTTGCTATTATTATTCATGCATATTTACTATTTTCTTATGAGATGATGATGATAGGAATAGGCATGTGTATGTGTGTGGTTGGTGTGTTAAATGGGGAGAGGTTAGAGCATCAAACCATTAATCACATTGACATCGTTGTATCGCTGTTACCTTAGTGGACTTAGTACGTCATAAGGTATCAAGGGGAGTGATCGTGGTGTGGGCCCTCATCTAGCCAACAGACTTTAGCTCTATCTCTGTGAGCATATTGAAGGATGCTGGGATAAGGACATGGATACACCTTTGATGACATCTAAGATTGTTTAGTTATGAATCCAGTTTGCAATCCCTCGCTAGTAGGGGCATACGTACTGATATGGGTAGAGTATCAGGGGGTGTGTTGGCAATGTATGATTCATTAGGCTCTAGCTGTCACATCCCAATTCTGGACTAACCAATGGTGTGATGAACAGTCATAAAAACCAACGGTTTAAACCAGGATCTCATTTAGGCTATGCCAACCATGTTAAACCAAAACACATTCCACAGTAATAGTAAGAGATATTTGAGTAAATAGCAGAAGTCTTAGTAATAATGAACTGAGGTCTACATGATAAATAATTAAATGATCCAGTTATCTTTAATTAACCAAAATATAATTAATACATATTACAAGTATCAAAATACAAAAGTTACACACTAAGCGTAACCACGATGGAAACACTTGCTTGACGGGTCTTGCTCGTCCTCCACAGCTTGTACATCCATAGCCGCTATAAATCCATACGTTGGCGTATCCATGTAGTCTTCAACAATAACACCTGCAACATAAAAAATTATAAAGAATTTTACGCACTAGGGTCAGCTCTCTACCTTGAGCTCAGTGAGAAAACAAAACATTGCAATAAACATATGCATGCATTCAATTCATATCTTTGGTCTGATTTTTAAGTTTACAATGTGCTATAGAAAGGTTTGGTGACCCCCGCACCTCTATACACGAGTGTGTGAATCCGTCCAATGGATCAAACACCATTGCTGTCCCACATGCACCCACCATGGAATAGAGATGAGCTAAAGTGTCTGGATCACACACCGCCAACACTTCCCCTGATGCCCTACCCATACCAACACGTAAGCCACTGCTAGCGAGGGCTTGTAAACTGGGTTTGCAACTAACCAATCCTAAATGTGATCCAGTGTATCCAAAGCCTTACCCCAATATCCCTTAATACATCCATAGAGATAGAGCTAAGGCCTCCCAGCAGAGTTGAAGACTACATGGTTCGAAACCACCTCCCTTGATGCCTTACAACGTAATACTTCTGCTAAGGTAATGGCGATATGACAATGTCAGTGAACAAGACTTGAGTAGAGATAGAGCTAGAGTCTGGTGACAAGGATGAACCACAATATCACATCTTTCCCCTGATGCTCCACTCGGATTCAACACACTAACCACACACACAATCACGCCTATTCCTAGCATCGTCATCATCATGTTATAAATAGATAAAAGTAAATATGCATGGAAAGTAATAACAATAATATTAGATGATATGTGAGATGCACATTACAAGCATACAAGCATAGAATCAATCATTGCATTGGACACAATAAAAGTAAATAGCTTGTTATTATCCAATTAATTTAGGTCTTGTTCCCTCACCTGTTAGAAATGTTCAATCTTTTCCAAGCTTCTTAACTCACTCTTGAACCTCTTGAAAACCTAAGAAATTTGTAAGTTCTAAGTTAGGGTTCAAGCTCATCAATTTACAATAGTCAATGGTCCATACTAGCATCAAATAGACCTCCAGAAGCTGAGTGGTCGCAGGTGTGACTGCACTTGTGGTCTCAGTTTCTGTGACCACAGGATGTGGGGTCGATACGTGTGGTCGCATATCATCCGAACACACATATGCAACCACATCCTCCCTGAAAACTTTTTGAGGGCGTGTGGTCGAACATATGTGCCTTGTGTGGTAGATTAAATTGCGACTACACGAGTTTTTGATTGATTTTTACTCTCAGCCACATCCTTTCATAGCTTGATTCCATGGCTAACATTATGATCCTTCCTATGATTGTTTTATGGCTTAAAATTTACACTTTTTTCATAGTCCTTCACCTTGATCCGTTCTTCATGGATTTCCTTAGAATTTTATTCATGGTTTTAGGATTGAAATCTTACTTTGACTTAATAACTCCTCCACAATCTATTCTAGGCATTCAATTAATGTAGGGAATGATTTCATACCTTAAACTTGCTAGAGAATCAGAGCTTTCTCTATAATTCTTTCTCTGTAATTCTTTCTCTTAGTCTCGTCTTCAATTCTCCTTCTCTTCCTACTCCTCTCTTTCTCTCTCTTTCAGTTTGGGCTCTAAAAGAGTGAAAGAGACTAAGGGACGTCCTTTATATATATCCATATAAAGTCCCACTTTGATTAGGAAAGAATCCCTATCAGATTAAGAAGGTTTTCTAAGTACGGAGTTGGTTATGCCATCGTGTGGTCGCACGTGGGGTCGCAGAATCCGTCAACCACAGGTCTCAAAACTGGGACCACACGTCCCAGACTCGAGTGGTCTCAATATTCTGAGGTGTGGTCGACCACACCTATTTAGCTATATGATCACAAGTTTCAATTAGATGATTTTTTGTTCGAATTACATACCCAGCTTTGTGGTTTCTTCACATACTTGGTCTTCTTAGTCTGACCATGATAGGAAGACCTAATACAAGATAGTAAGACCGGATTAGTAAGGTACGGGTCTTACATTAGCTCTATCTCTATCTTGTAGTGAGTATATGGGATGACAGCGGTGTGTGATCCGTTAGGTGTGCTCACATTCTCATGCATGGAGGTGTGGTCGCTGCCTATCTTTACCATAGTACATTACAAACTTAAATCAAACCAAAGAATGTTACATCATGCATATGTTTGCTGCATTATTTTGTTTCTCACTTAGCTAATGTTGGAGAGCTGACCCTCACGTACGATATTCTTTTAGTTACTGATGATGCAGGTGTTACCATTGAAGATTATATCAATGCGCTAACGTAAGGATACGTGGCGGCTATGGTAATGCAAGCTGTGGGGGACGAGCATGACTCATCATGCAAGTGTTTCTACTATGTTTACGCTTAGGGTTTCGTTTTCATATTTGACTTATGGGATTTGTAATAGTTTGTTATTTTATGTTTTAGTACACTGAAAATAATTGGTTATTTATTATTTATCAATGTAGACTCGTAGTTCATTATTAATATAATTTTTTCTATTTATTTATTTACTCTAACTATGAGAAGTGTATGGTTTGATGGTTGGCACAGTCCTATATGATCCTAGCTTGAGCCGTTGGTTCTTTAGACGGTTTATTCATACTTCTGGTTCGACTAGATTTGGGGTGTAACATTTCATGCCAAACCACCTCAAAAGCAATTTGCCAATTCTGCCACCGGTTTTGCGCCTCCAGCCTCTTCTACACCATTGGAGGGAAAGATGGTCATGATGACTGATGATGAGTATGCTCGTTATACTCAGTTTCAGACTTCACCACATTCCTCGTCTTCTACTGCTACTTTTGTTCAAACTGATAATGTCACTGCATATCTTTCATCCTCTCGACCCAGGATCATTGATTGGAGTGCTTCCGATCATATGTTTAGCATATCCGATATATTTTCTTCCTTTCATCCTTCCACCTCCAATGTTACTTTGGCTGATGGTTCTTTAGCCAAGGTTAGTGGCAATGAGATTGTTTATCCCACTCCATTTTTATCCCTATCATTGTTTATTCATTTACCTGACTTTTTGTTTATCCTGTTAATTGTTAGTTAGCTTATTGTTGCTTACAATTGCTCATAATCTTTTTCCCTGATTCATATGTTTTTCAGGATCTTATAAAGAAGAAAATGATTGATAGGGGCTATACACAAGGGGGTTGTATCTACTTAAGGATTCTCCATCTATCACATGTTCAAGTGTTCTATCTCCCGATTAAGTTCATTACCAGTTGGGTCATCCATCTTTGCAGAGTTTAAAAAAGCTTGATCCTCATTTTAGTTCACTGCCTAGTTTCGAACATGAGTTGTGTCAGTTTAGGAAGCTTCATCATGTTAGTTATTCTCCTTAGGTCCATAAGCACTTTACACACCATTTTGTTACTTTTATGGATGATTTTTTAAAAGTTACTTGGATTTATTTAATGAAAAGTCAATCTGAATTATTTTCTATCTTTTGTACTTTTGTTCATGAAATTTAAAACCACTATTTGTATTCTTTAGAGTGATAATGTCAAAGAATATTTTTAGGGTATAACCCTAAAGGGATAGCTCAATTGGTAAAGACCAACACCTTAAAAAGATCAAGAGTTCAAGCCTCCTTAGGGCCTACATATGAAAAAAAAAAAAATAGGGTTAATTTCTCAGTTTATGGCTGCACAAGGTATGGACCATCAGTCTTCTTGTTCCGACACCACACAACAGTATGGTGTTGCGAAAAGGAGGAATAGCCATTTAATGGAGGTTACTTGGTCCTTCTTGTTGAAATGAAGGTGGCAATGTCCTTTTGGGGTGATATTGTTTTAACTATGTATTATCTTATCAATGGTATGCTTATTCTATTTTGAGTGGTGGTATTTTTCATTCTTTGTTGTTTCCCTCTAACCCTTTATTTGTGCTTCCTCCTCGGGTATTTGGGCGTATTTATTTTCTTCATGATCATCGTTGTAAGACCCGCACTCCGTAAACCCGGTCTAAACCTTGGTTTTATGTCGTGACAGGTCTTCCGATCATCACCGAGCCAGACAGGAGGAGCGGATGACAAACAGGTACGGAATCGGATCAAAGACGGTCAAATAATCATTATTTTATGTTGACCGGTCGATGGTACCGGTCTTAGTACCGGTCGACCGGTCAGCTCTGCGCAGCTGACTACGGAGATCCTAAAATTGATCTCTGTGGGTCCCACTTTCCTAAACCCTAATGCCTGAACCTTCCTAATCCTAATAGGATTACTAAACCCTAATTCTAGCCTATATAAACACCCTTAAACCTCCTCAAATCCTTTCCATTGTCTCTCACAAACCCTAGAGAAGAGAAGGAGGTTGGAAAGGAGAAGAGGCTAGGAAGAAGAAGGAGGTGCCGCCATTACCGTTCAACGACGCTTACTTTACGCCAGTCGACGGTAAGTGTTTTAACTATTCTTCTTACTCTATGACTCTAGGATAGTTGTATGGGTGGATCAATACCATGCAAAGTAGGTATTGGTCTAAAACCCTAATTGGACATTAAACCCTAAGTTGCCGTCAAACCCTAGATTCGAGTTTCGAGATGATACTCATCGAAATAGGACTTGAATGAGTTGAAGATAACTCTAACTCAAAGCTCAGACTTAGAATGGATAGGAGAAACCCTGGAAATCCATAGAGATTGATCGACGGCAGTCGAAAAACCCAAGTATGGTCTTCCGGAGACATATCGATCGATTATATCGGTTGCACACTGTACGACCGGTATGTTGCCACCGGTACCTTCCGGGGGGTTGGTCTGTGGGGACCGGCTGACCATACCGGTTGCTAGTCTTCCCCATAGAGCTGCGACCGGTACATGCCACCGGTCAGCTCTGTGAGGGTATTTTGTAACCTTGTTGGTTTCCGACCAACATGAAACCCTAAGAAAAATATTCTAATGAAACCCTAATAATATTGTAGGACTTTGTGACTTTTCGTTTGGATCTTGCGACGTGGAGCAAGCTAACAAACTAGCGTCAAGTAAAGGAATCTGACCTAAACCTAATAATTAATGGACAGTAAATCTTTGTTATTAACACTGAATATATATGATGTGATGTTTGTGCATATTCACATGCCATCTTTTACTTTCCATTATTATTATTGTTTATGCATGATAGGATGTGATTGTTAGGCATGTGATTGTTTTTCATTGGTGTGTGGAGTGGGGCATGGAGCCTGGGATCATTCCTCACACTGGCAATTTTGTAGTATTCTATCTTAACATGCTTGGTACGGGTGGGGCATCAGGGGAAGGTCGTGGTACGATGGTCTCCGATGTTGATGTTAGCCTGGCCATGGTTATGTGGCCCTGTGGTCTCCGAGGTCGACGCTGGCCTGTCCACGATGCTTTAACTCTATCTCTATGTCGTAGGGAGTTATGTTGGGATAGGGTCTACCTGCGTACTGTTCTATCCTAGTGGGTTAGTTGCGGATAGGGTATCAGGGGAGGTACGGGGATGCCTTAGCTCTATCTCTAT
Source organism: Protea cynaroides (assembly GCA_028583415.1). Classification (NCBI taxonomy): domain Eukaryota; kingdom Viridiplantae; phylum Streptophyta; class Magnoliopsida; order Proteales; family Proteaceae; genus Protea; species Protea cynaroides. The sequence goes on along the minus strand of CM053271.1, from coordinate 24,443,235 downwards.
GCCGTAGACGGCTGTGCTGGGATAGAGCATACATTGATGACATATAGGGTTGGTTAGTTGTGAGCCCAGTTTGCAAGCCCTGGCCAGTAGGGGCTTAGGTACTGGTATGGGTAGAGCATCAGGGGAGATACGGGGATATCTTAGCTCTATCTCTATTCCATGATGGGTGCATGAGGGCCAATGGGGGTGTGATCCATGAGGTGCCACACACTCGTGTATAGAGGTGCGGGGGCCACCAAACCTTTCTATAGCACATTACAAACTTAAACCAGACCACAACATAAAATGATTGTTACTCATGCATAATATTGTGAAACTGTCTTATGGTCTTACCGAGCTAAGTTGTGAGCTCACCCTTTGTGTACACATTGTTTTTAGATGTTGATGCAGGTTACACGGTGGATGACTACATGAACGCTCCGGCGTATGGTGATGTTGCTGCTCTGGGTGTACAGGCAGGAGAGGACGAGCATGACGCTTCATGCGAGTGCCCTTTCTGTGTGTACCTGTGATTGGATCTTTATTTTATTTGTTTCAGTTATTTTTTTTGGTTGACTTTAAAGGGATGTAATGATATTATATTTTATGTTTGGATTTGAATAATAGGATACTTATTTAATTTATCAATAGATTCTCAGTTCATTCTATTTAGAGACTTCCGCTGTACTATTTATATTCTGATTGTGGTTATGTGCAATGGGTTTGTTTGAGGGGACACGGCCTATTCGAGATCCTGGTGTGAACCGTTGGTTCAATGACGGTTCACTCACACCATTCTGGTTGGATCAGAATTGGGGTGTGACAATCGTCTCGATACCTATAAGTTGGATACTAATCTCTCAAATGTTTTATCGTGGGGTATTCGAATACTCAAAAGGGTGATCGTTGTTATTCGTTCGAGTCCAATAATTATTTTATCACCGCTAATATTTCTTTCTTTGAGTACATACCATATCAAGATGGGCCATTTGTCGTGTCTAAGTTGGATGATGATCTTCCTACATATATTGTTTAGCACTCTGTTTTGCAGGTGCCGCCTTCTCAATCCATCATCGAGTAGGTTCAAACTTGTTGCCCTCTGGTAAATCCTGCATCCTGGATCCTCTCGCCTTACTGTTACTTGTTCATCGTATGGGAGTTTAAAGTCGTACATAACATCCAATTTCAAACGTTGTGTCCACCTTTGGTTTTTTTTCATCCTCCTCACTCTTCTTTGACCACTATTGAGAATCACCCCCCTCCTAAGTTTGATACAAAGACATTATCTAGTCCTAGTTGGATGACAACTATGGAAGATGTACTTTTGGCCATGGAGGAGAATCACACTTAAGATCGTCTCTACCTGTGGGCAATCTGCTATTGGTCATCATTGGGGGCATGTTGTTAAGGCAAACCCTGATGGTTCTCTTTCTTTTTTGAAAACTATCCTGGTTGTCAAGGGCTATGCACAAGTCTATAAAGTTGATTATCATGACAATTTTTCACTAGTGGCCAAGCTTGCTTTAGTTTGGATTTTAATTTCTCTTGCTGTTTCCATCACTGGCTACTACACCAGCTTGATGTGAAGAATGCTTTCTTACATTGTGATCTTCATGAGGAGGTTTATGTAAGACTTGTACCTTACTAACCAGGTCTTACCCCCTTGTATTAGGTCTTCCTATCATGGTCGGATCAAGCGGACCAAGTGCGTGAAGAAACCACAAGGCTAGGTATGTAATTCGAACAAAAAATCTTCTAATTGAGACGTGTGGTCGCATACCTAAACAGGTGTGGTCGACCACACCTCAGAATATTGAGACCACCCGAGTCTGGGACGTGTGGTCGTCGTTTTGAGACCTGTGACGATGGATTCTGCCACCACACGTGCGACCACATGATGGTATAAACGACTCTGTAATTAGGAAACCTTCTTAATCTGAGGGGGGTTATTTCCTAAACAAAATGGGAGTTTGTATGGATATTTTCCTCTATATAAAGGACGTCCCTTAGTCACTTTCACTCTTTTAGAACCCAAACTGAAAGAGAGAGAAAGAGAGGAGTAGGAAGAGAAGGAGAATTGAAGAGGGAGACTATGAGAAGAGATTACAGAGAAAGCTCTGATTTTCCAGCAAGTTTAAGGTATGAAATCATTCCCTACATTAATTGAATGCCTATAATAGATTATGGAGGAGATATTGAGTTAAAGTAAGATCTCAATCCTAAGACCATGAACAAAATTCTAAGGAGATCCATGAAGAACAAATTAAGGTGAAGGACTATGTAAAAGTATGAATTTTAAGCCATAGAACAATCATAGGAAGGATCATAATGTTAGCCATGGAATCAAGTTATGAAAGGATGTGGCTGAGAGTAAAAGTCAACCAAAAACTAGTGTGGTCGCAGTTTGATCAACCACACGAGGCACATATGTCCAACCACACGCCCTCGGGAAGTTTCCAGGGAGGGTGTGGTCGCATGATATGTGACCACACGTATCGACCCCACACCCTATGGTCACAGAAACTGAGACCACAGGTGCAGTCACACCTACGATCACTCAGCTTCTAGAGGTCTGTTTGATGCTAGTATGGACCATTCACTACTATAAACTGATGAGCTTGAACCCTAACTTAGAACTTACAAATTTCTTAGTTTTCCAAGAGGTTCAAGAGTGAGTTAAGAAGCTTGGAGAAGATTGAACATTTCTAGCAGGTGAGGGAACAGAACCTAAACTAACTGGCTAATAATAAACTATTTACTTTTATTGAGTCTAATGTCATGATTGATTCTATGCTTGTATGCTTGTAATGTGCATCTCACAAGTCATCCAATATTCTTGCTATTACTGCTCATGCATATTTATTTCTGTCTATTTATAATATGATGATGATGATGTCAGGAATAGGCATGTGATTGTGTGTGTGTGGTTAGTATACTTGATGCGAGTGGTGCATCAGGGGGAGGACGTAACATTGTGGTTCATCCTGGTCACCAAACTCTAGCTCTATCTCTACTTGTGTCTTGTTCACTGACATCGTCGTATCGCCATTACCTTAGCAGAACTATTACGTTGTAGGGCATCAGGGGAGGTGGTCTCAGACCGTGTGGTCTCTGACTCTACCTAGGAGCCTTAGCTCTATCTCTATGGACGTATTGAGGGATGTTGGGGTGAGGCCTTGGATTACACTGGATGACATTTAGGATTGGTTAGTTGCGAGCCCAGTTTGCAAGCCCTCGCCAATAGGGGCTTACATGTTGGTATGGGTAGGGCATCAGGGGAAGTGTTGACGATGTTTGATCCGAACACTTTAACTCTATTTCTATTCCATGGCGGGTGCATGTGGGACGGCAATAGTGTTTGATGTATTGGGCGGATTCACACACTCGTGTATAGAGGTGCGGTGGCCGCCAATCTTTTCTATAGCATATTGCAAATTTAAAAACCAGACCAAAGATATGAATTGAATGCATGCATATGTTTGTTGCATTGTTTTATTTGCTCACTGAGCTATGATGTGTGCTCACCCTTTCGACGTGGAATATTTTTAGTTGTTGATGCATGTCCTACCATTGAAGATTACATGAACACGTCGACGTATGGACACGTGGCGACGATAGACGTGGAAGCTATGGAAGAGGCGCATGATCCGTCGTACGAGTGCAATTCATGTGTTTTCGATTAGTTTAGTTGTTTAGTTATCGGAACATGTAATTGATTACTTTATTTTATTTTATGTTTTGAGTTACTTTGGAGATAATTGGATAATTAATTATGCTATTATTGTTAGATACTCAGTTCATTAGTATTAAAGACTTCCGCTATTGTTTATTTACTCTGATTTTGCTTGTAGAATGTATCTAGTTTAATCGGATGGGCACGACCTATACGAGATTCTGGTTGAACCGTTGGTTTTTTTTACGGTTCATCACACCACTGGTTAGACCAGATTTGGGGTGTGACAATTTATATGAAGCACCTACATGAATTTGTTGCTCAGGGGGAGTTTGATATGGTGTGTAAGCTTCGGAAGTCTTTGTATGGAGCAACCACTTGAGTTTGTTGCTCAACGGGATTTTGGTATGATGTGTAAGCTCTAGAAGTCTTTTTTATGGGTTGAAGCAGTCTCCTCGAGCATGGTTTGGTTGCTTTATAAAGGTTGTTCTTAGTCTTAGCTTGTCCCAATGTGAAAATGATCACTCCATATTTTATCATCTGTCTAGCACAGGAAGGATGTTCTTCATTGTTTGTGTTGATGACATAGTGAATAACTAGATATGATAATGCAAATATTGAACTTTTAAAGGCTCTTTTACAACAAAAATTGCATATTAAGGATCTAGGTTACCTGAAAGATTTCTTTGGCTTTGAGGTGGCTTAGTTGAGGAAAGAAAATTTACTTTTTCAAAGGAAATATGTTCTAGATATGCTTATCGAGATAGGGATATTAGGGTTGAAGTTTGTGGATACTCCAATGGATCCTAACATATAACTTATAGTTGATGATGGTGATGTTCTGACAAGCCTGAGAGATATCGCAAGTTAGTTGGCAAGTTGCATTATCTTACTATGACTCGATTAGATTTGGTCTTCCTGGTTAGTGTTATGAGTCAGTTTCTATCATTTCTCTAGACGCCTCATTGAGATGTTATTCGTATTTTACGGTATCTAAAAAGGCTTCAGGTCGTGGTCTTCTGTACTCTGATATGGATATGGAGGTATGTTGAGGGTTTTTCAGGTGCTGATTGGGCCGGTTGTCCTATTAACAGACGGTCTACTACTGGGTATTGTACTTTTATTGGTGGCAATCTTTTGTACTGGAAGAACAAAAAAGCATACTGTAGTTACTCGATCCAATGCTGAGTATGAGTATTGTACTATGGCACATATCACGTGTGAATTGATGTGAGTTAAGCAGTTGTTAACTGAGCTTGGTTTTCCACCCGAGTTTTTTTTGCAACTGTGGTGTGATAACTAAGTGGCCATTCACATTGCTTCCAATTATGTATTTTGTGAAAGGATGAAATATCTTGAGGTCGAGTGTCATTTTGTTCGGGAAAAGGTTCTACAAGAGATTATCTATCTATGTCATGTTCGTAGAAGAAAACAACTTGTTGATGTGTCACGAAGTCTTTAGGGAGTGGGACGATTGGTTATACTTGTAACAAGATAGGCATGATTGATATATATATATATATATATATATATATATATATATATATATATATATATATATATATATATATATATATATATATATATATATATATATAATAATAAAGGGGAAGGCCTAATTGATATCTTGGAGCGATATATATATATATATATATATATATATATATATATATATATATATATATATATATATATATATATATATATATATATATATATATATATATATATACTCCAGCTTGAGGGGGAGTGCTAGGGGTTATCAATAATATATATATATATATATATATATATATATACTCCAGCTTGAGGGGGAGTGCTAGGGGTTATCAATAAAGGGGAAGACCCAATGGACATCTTGGAGAATTCTGATGGTGGTATGGCTTCTCCCCTCTCTCTTTATTTTTTGTTAATTAATTCCCTAATTGCCCTTCTAGGATTTCAATCTCTATATTATATTGGATGGTTTGGAGGATTGTAATACAATTATTGAGGCTTCCAAAGTTATAACACCCTCTCTTCTCTCCAAGTCTTTTCTCCCTTGAATTTACATTATAGGTTCCATTTGTTTTAACGTAAAATTTTACGTGAAACATTTTATATGTAAAAAAAATTTAATATTTTTTTCAAGAGGTAAAATATAGTGATCTCTAAGGAGGATGGAAAAGGAACTTCGTCTTTCTTTTATTTAATGAATTTTTTTTTTACATATAAAATATTACACGTAAAATTTAAAAAAAATAATCGATATCAAATTGGTTAAACACACTTATTCGTATCGGATATCAATACCACTGATATCAATACCAATAATATAATTTTTGTTCCCTAAAAAACGAGTGGCCAATGCACCATATGCATGTGTATAAAAAAATGCATCATTTCGCCAGGGCTATGTGGCTGGTTCATCAATGTCTCTCCTGGTTCCTGATTGTAGCAATTTGCTGCTTTATCAATGGCTATTAAAACACAGCATCTTCTATTTTATCTAAGGATGAGGCTCGAAAATTGTTTGCCTTTGCAGCTTTTCTCTATTAGTATTTATGGAAATCTTGGGATGAACTCTATTTTGAGAACAAGATTTCTTCCCCCAGTGATGTTATTCACGGATCTGAAAAAGCTTTTTTTGAATACAAGGAGGCAGTTTTACCCTCTGTCTGTTTCTCAAAATGGTGGTTCTGTTGCAGCTGCTATCAAATGGAAGCCTCCTCCCTGTGGTTGTTTCAAATTGAATACTGATGCAGCTTTATCTATAGATTCATCTATGAGTGGCATTGGTTTTATTCTTCATTCAACAACTGAAGATTCTATTTTGCAAGTTTCTTGGCCTCTCCCTTTTTCTTCTGTGCTTATTGGTGACAGCTTTGGCAATTAGAGCTGGTCTTCAAGAGGTTGTTGGTGCGGATTTTTTTGAAGGTGATAAAGATGCTGTCTTCTGCTCAACAATAGGGTGATGTCTTTGTTAAATTTATTATTGATGATATTTTACTTTTGATTAAAGGAATTGATGTATGTGTTTTTTTTCATGTTCCTAGGGAGGTCAAGAGTGTTGCCTACTCCATAGGGATCCACATCCTCTCCCGCCTGAGTCTGGGTGGGAGAGTTGGCGGCCCGAATGGATAGCCGCCACCTGGCTCTCGGGTGGATCCAAACCCTCCATCCGAGCCGACACCCCTGTCGGCTCAGCTTGTCGGTTTAGATGGAGGGCTCACATCCACCCGAGAGCCAGTGGCGGCCATCCATCCAGGCCGCCAACTCTCCTGCCCCAAACTAAGGCGGGAGAGTATTTCTATACTACTCCATAGCTAGGAGGGCCTTGAACTGTTGTGGGAGGGTTTACTAGCCCAAGTCCACTCCTTGGATTATCGATCCCTGTAAAATAGATTCCTTGGCTTCTTTTGTAATGCTTAGTTTCTTGTTTTAATCACAAAAAAACATAAAATATTAATTTCCATATAAATCTATTCAAAATGTATTTATTAAATTCATGTGAAGAATAGTATTTTGAGATTCATCCATCTCATAAAGAGTTCGACCAAATATAACAAGGGTTGTTACAATATATGGTTATAACTTTAAATCAATTCCTTTTTACGTATGTTCATTGAGTCATCAAAGAAACTTCAATACACATGGGGTAATTTTAGTATTTCATCCAGGTACTGATGCAAATCTTACGATGAAAACCCTTTAATCCTTTGTTTATCATTTCCTTAAGGCTATATTTGTTTTGACATAAAATTTTATATGATATATTATACATGTTAAAAAATAATTTGAAGGTTTGTTTTCAAAAGATAAAAAAAAAAAAAAAAAACCAAGCTTCCATTTCTCACATTAAAAGATCATTACATTTTACCACTTGAAAACTAACATTGGAAAAAATGAAAAAATTCTAGACCTGACGTTTTTAGCCTGTGGGGCCAGTTCAGACCAAGAAATCCCAGTCCGATGTCAGGTTATTGCCTTCTTGGTTTGGGCTTCCACCAACTTGTTACTTTTCCCAAACCCTTTCTCTCTTTTGGACCTCAAAAGCCCAAACCAAACAAACTTTATGTTGACTCTATTCCTTAAATGACAATTAGGGTATCAAAATTGAGTTAATTAATCAACACTCAACTTATCTGTTTACTCTATTCCTTAAATGAGTTAGGCACTGATTGATTTTAGAACAATCACAAAGGGCTATCAATATTGGGCTGTATGAGTCTGTTTTTAGAGTCCGGTGAAAACTTAAATTTGGATTTGGATCGATTCATCAATTCAAACCAAATCAACCCAATAGGCTCAAATCAAAATCGAACTAGCTCCATAATAGGTCTATGAAAACCCATTAATTCAATTTTTTATTAAATATATATATATAGAAAATCAAAACTAAAATCGAACAACCCAATAATAATCCGACAAAGACATAAGAACCTATTAAGCCAATTTGTTATTATATATACATATAGAGTACAACACCATAGTAAACTGATAATAAACCATTAAGTTTGTCTCAATAAAAATCTAAAACCGAACCGAATTGAAATCAAAACTTTCTTATTGGACCATAATTAGACTTGAATGTATAAAATCAAATGAAACTGAAGTCACTGTTTTCTAAGGGTGTTAAACGGTGCGATTTTGATTTAACGGTACAGTTTGATTTAGATTCGGTGTGTAATGAATAAAATCAAAACCAAACCATTTATTAAACGGTTTCAAAATGTTTGCCAAAATCGATTATTAATCGATGTTGGTTTTTTAATTTTTTAAACGATTTCATTGTTGGAAGGAAGAGGAAGAGAAAGAGAATTAAAAACAAAATAAAAGAATAACCAAAAAAATCATTAAAATAATTTTAATCATATATGGAAGTGGACTTATGATTTAAAAATATACATATAAAAAATATTAAAATATAATATATTTCTACAAATATAGATTAAAATAAATGTTTAGTTCAAATAATCAATTTAAATAATTTTATTTCTGAAACTAGAATCAAACGGCTTTATTTTTTAAATCAAAATCGAACCATTTCATAATGGATTTCATTATTTTAATTTAAATAATTCGATTTGATTTTGATGCTTTCAATTCTAATAAATGATTTAGTCTCATATTACTATTTTCCCATAAAATCTAAAAATGGGTCCCAGATGGGTGATGGAGTAATTTGATAGATGTCTATTATAACCTTTTCAATGGAAGCATAAGATTCCTTAACCAAGCATAAATCACGACAAAATTAGCCGGAAACAAGAACGAAAATTTTTGTCTTTTTTATTCAAATTTGTAAAAAAAATGGGTAAGAAAAAGACAAAACATGTTTCATCAAACCAAAGTAACCACCCAAAAAGGTTAAAATTAAAATCAGCTACCAGGCTTTAACAGTTGATCGCCGGCGAGCAACTGTAATAGATAGAGAAACGGCAGGAAACGCTGTTACTTAATTTTTTATTATTAAATTAATTTGAAAAATAAAGGAAAAAATATTGGGGTTTTGATCCTTGTGTGGGTCCCAACGTAGAGATTAGTACGAGCTGTCTGCCTGTGTATGACAGACTGGTTCTCTCTCATCTTTTGCAAACACAGAGAGGACGCAATAGCTTCAAACCCCGCCGCTGAAAGCCTAAAACCCTCGTTTTTAAGATCCTCTTGAACCCAGAAATCATTTCTCCATCTCCATCTTCTCTGTTGATTCGAAGAGTATACCGAAACCCATCTTGGTCTTCATCTTTAATCATGGCTGAAGAGACCCAGAAGAAAGCAGAGGAAGTCGTTGTTGCTGAGACTGAGAAAACGGCTACTGAGAAGGACCCACCACCACCACCACCACCGGTGCTGGAGGTAGAGGAGTCCACCAAGCCTGCCATCGTTGAAGAAGCTGCTGCTTCTGCTACTGAGGAGGCTGAGAAGCCAAAGACCTCTGACGAAAAGACCATTGTTCAATCTGTTTCTTTCAAGGAAGAGAGCAACATCGTCTCCGATCTTCCTGATTCAGAGAAGAAAGCCCTCGAAGAACTGAAGCAGCTCATCCAGGAAGCCCTTAACAAACACGAGTTCACCGCTCCTCCACCGCCTCCAGCGGCACCGAAGGAGGAAGAGAAGAAGACTGAGACTGAAGTAGCCCCTGCCCCTGCCCCTGCTGAGGAAAAGCCAGCTGCTGAAGAAGCGCCGGCACCGGTGGAGACGGAAGAGCTCCCGAAGGTGGTGACTAGTGAAGTTGCAGAGGCGGCGCCGGAGGAAGTGAAGGAAGAGAAGAAAGAAGTGACTCCACCAGCACCAGAAGCTGAGGCATCAGTGGCTGTTGTTGTTACAGAGGAGGTCCAGAAGGTAACCTCTGTAGATGACGATGGGACTAAGACTGTTGAGGCCATTGAAGAGACCATCGTAGCCGTCTCTGCTCCTGCAGCTCCGACTGCGGAACCTGCACTGGCGGAGAAGGAACCAGAGGGTGAGACATCCACCGCTGCATCTGCTGAGACGAAAGAGGAAGATATAACCGACGCCGCTGCACCACCACCGCCGCCACCGGAGGAGGTGTCAATTTGGGGTGTCCCTCTGCTAGCCGACGAGCGGAGCGATGCCATTCTTCTGAAGTTCCTCCGTGCCAGGGATTTCAAGGTGAAGGACTCGTTTGCCATGATCAAGTACACCGTGGCTTGGAGGAAAGAGTTCGGAATTGAGACCCTTCTTGAGGAAGATCTTGGTAATGATCTGGAGAAGGCTGTGTTCATGCATGGGTTTGATAAAGAAGGTCATCCTGTGTGTTACAACGTATATGGTGAGTTTCAGAACAAGGAATTGTATCAGAAGGCCTTCGCTGATGAGGAGAAGCGACAGAAGTTCTTGCGATGGAGGATTCAATTCCTTGAGAAGAGCATTCAGAAGCTCGATTTTAGCCCAAGTGGTATTTGCACGATTGTTCAGGTTAATGATCTCAAGAATTCTCCTGGACCTGGAAAGTGGGAGCTTCGACAGGCTACAAGGCAGGCTCTTTCCTTACTCCAGGACAACTACCCTGAGTTCGTCGCCAAACAGGTACTGCATCTTCTCTGATGATCTGATTCAAAGGATCAGCTAAGTCAAATTTTGATTCTGACGTACTTGTTGGTTTTGGGTTCGGCGATTGTTCAGATCTTTATCCATGTTCCTTGGTGGTACCTTGCATTCAATCGGATGATCAGTCCCTTCCTGACCCAGAGAACTAGGAGCAAGTTTGTCTTTGCTGGACCATCCAAATCAGTCGATACCCTTTTCAAGTTAGTCAAGACTTTTGTGATTAAATCTCTCTGTTCTCTTCTCTTTCGATGTTCATTTGATTGAAGTTCTTTCACTGCAACAGATACATAACTCCTGAGCAAGTGCCAGTTCAATATGGGGGCTTGAGCAGGGAAGGAGAGCAAGAATTCTCCACGGCTGATCCAGTTACTGAAATCACTATAAAACCGACAACAAAGAACACTGTTGAAATCCCAGTCTTGGAGGTGGGTTCTGGTTTTTTTTTTTTTCCTGATTCTTTCTGATACAATAAATGCTAATTGATAGTTTGCTCTTACATTTAAAGTTTCTATTTTTGGATTAATGATCTGCAGACATGCATTCTTGTTTGGGAGCTAAGGGTAATTGGTTGGGATGTTAGCTATGGTGCTGAGTTTGTGCCGAGTGCCGAAGACGGCTACACTGTGATTGTGCAGAAGGCGAGAAAGGTGACACCCTCCGATGAACCAGTACTCTCAAACAGTTTCAAGATTGGAGAGCCTGGAAAGGTAGTGCTTACCGTTGACAACATTTCGTCCAAGAAGAAGAAGCTCCTCTACAGGTTCAAGACAAAACCCTCTTCAGATTGAGTTCATACTTAATTCTAAATCGTCCATGAGGAAGTGGAAAAAGCAGAAGTATAAGAAGCTGGCCTGTAACTAGTGTCTCTCATCAAGAATCAGCATCATCACATTGATCACTTGAAGGTTTTGGTTTGGGTTCTATCTTTTTTTTTTTTTTCTTTTTTTTATTGTTACATTAAATTTATTATTTTTACTTTTGGGATTTTTGGAAAGATGAATTTGGTGTGGGTTTGTGAGATTTTATTGGTGAAGATAATAGGGAAGGAAACTAGGAAAGGGGATGAATGGGATATGGAGGGGGAAGAAGACAGGGAAAAGTGTGGAAATTAATAATCTCTGTTACTGCTGTTGCCTGTAAAATTTCTATATACATTTGTTGTTTTTTTTTCCCTCAGTTTTAAAATGGATATCTGTTTTCAGTATGTTCTTTTGACTTCATGACCTTGTTAGTCATAAATAATGCTGTCAATATGAATGATTTGTTTGTTTCACATGGCTTCAGTCATGGTGTCTTCAGTGTTTGTCTATTTAATTTAAAGTACACTCACTAGGCTGTCATGATAAAGAATGGCACTGTTTTTATTCTGGCATGATTTGCTTTTGTTGTATCATATTTACTATATTAGTTGTAAAAGATTATGGTATTTCTTTATTGGGTCCCCTTAATCATTTGATCCACTAACTCAACTCATGAATAAAGGTTCTGTTCTTTAATGGGTAATTGAAGTGTTGAGAATCTCTTTTTACCCTCTTTGCAGTGAGTCTGAAAGTATCATTCACATTTCACAAGCTACTGTTCCCCAAACATTCTCTGTTGTGAAGGTAATTAAGATCACATGGAATATCCTCAAAAAAACAAAAGGAACTAAAGAAAAGCTCTTGTATAAGTCTGTCACTCCATTTAGATTTTAGGGTAAATTTCTCCCAATTCTTCTCTAGGAATCTTAAAAGGCTATCACCCCTAACTTGATTTTTAATGTCTCTCATTTCCCTTCCTTTGGTAATTAAGATCACATGGAATATCCTCAAAAAAACAAAAGGAACTAAAGAAAGCTCTTGTATAAGTCTGTCATTCCATTTAGATTTTAGGGTAAATTTCTCCCAACTCTTCTCTAGGAATCTTAAAAGGCTATCACCCCTAACTTGATTTTTAATGTCTCTCATTTCCCTTCCTTTGGTAATTAAGATCACATGGAATATCCTCAAAAAAACAAAAGGAACTAAAGAAAGCTCTTGTATAAGTCTGTCACTCCATTTAGATTTTAGGGTAAATTTCTCCCAACTCTTCTCTAGGAATCTTAAAAGGCTATCACCCCTAACTTGATTTTTAATGTCTCTCATTTCCCTTCCTTTTGAAAATAATCTTCCCCATTCAATTTGATGATGACACAAATATTTTTTGGATTATTATGCCCTCATTGACTTAAAAGAGATTTTATCAAAATTGTTTAATTAAATTTAATTTTAAAAAATATATTAAAAAATTATAAATAAAAAAAGGAGATTTTAATTTACTAAACAGATTTACCGATGATCTCTCTCTCTCTCTCTCTCTCTCTCTCTATTTTGATTTTTTACGTCTTTCTTACCATTCTGCGACTGCTCCCCCATCTTTAACTAGACAACAAGAGAGGGGTTGATGGTGGTCATATCAATGGGATGCCGCCTGGGAGGAGACCTTGGAGGGCTCTAGAGGAGCCGATGAGAACGGACTGGACGTCGAAGGGGTAAACGACGATGGAGAAGACAACATTGAGTGGGCAGAGACTTTCAGAGGGGAGGGACCGTAGCGGGCACCCATGTCAAGGGGGGCTGGACTTTGGATTGGGTGCGGTTGAAGACAGTGAGGGAGTAGCTGGCCTTGATGAGATGGAAGACATGGATTGCCCCATCACTCCCGTTCTGATCCATCATAGTCGTGTGTTGGCTGGGCTGATTGGTTCTAGGGTGGTGATAGTGACGGCCATGGAATTGAAATAATGGAGGTGGAGAGAGAATGGACAGACGATGAGAGTGGATAATGAACGGTGGAGGTGAGGAAAGGATCCCAGAGAGGAGGGCTGATTTGGAATTTTAATTAATTAAATTGATTATTCCTAAATCTGTTTAGTAAATGAAGTTCTCATATTTTCTTTTTCCTTATAATTTTTTAATATATTTTTTAAAATTAAATTTGATTAAACAATTTTGATAAAAAAATTTTTAAATCAATCTAAAGGCATAATAGTCTAAAAAATATTGGTGATGATGAATGTTATCACCAAATTGAATAGGAGGGATTATTTTCAAAAATAGGGAAGGTGGGAAACATTAAAAATCAAGTTGAAGGTGATAGCTTTTAGAATTCCTAGAGGTGGGAGAAATTTACCCTAGATTTTAACACCTAAAAGGCTGCTTCTGTTGTTCACTTTCCTAAAGTAAAAACAAAAATTACTTTTCAAAATTCAAGTTCATGTATGTACAATCTGGCTTAGTTGGTGACCTGCTTTTCCATAGCCAGCTCATTCTTGATTTATTAGTCCCACTATTATATACCCCTGCAACCACCCATTACTAATGATACCTTCAAACCCTGAAAGAAGCAATGCACTGGTATAAAAAAAGGGACCCAGTTTTTCCTCATCCATGTTGAAGAGAAATATAGTCATTTAATGATCCTGCGACTATAATGATCCTGCTGTTCCTATTTTAGTTCATCTCCTCCATCAAGAAAAGGTACACACTTCAGAGGTTTCTAAGACAACTCGAGATACAATTGACTCATATGCATGACAGAGTTCCTTGCCATGCTTTGCATTTGATGAGTGTTTGCATGGCAGCCTGGGCTGTTTGGCATTGACCAGCATTTATATATGAGGGTGATCCATGTATTCTTAATGGCAGTTGGGGATTCTTAAGTTTGCATAGATATTCAAATTCTGTGCATGGCCTAGAAGATGCCCTTCATGTGCTCATAAAGGTGGCATCTTTTTATGATGTAGAAAAACACAATAAAAAGAGAAAAAATATTGTACCTTTTTATGATGTAGAAAAACACATTGAAAAGAGAAAAAATCATGACATTGTGGAATGATATACATGATTTGGCTAGGTATATACATCCTCGGAGAGATAAGAGCAGTTTTCACTCATAATGGAGAAAGGGTTATGTCTTCTCTTTCTCACATCTCTTTGTATTTAGATAGAATTCTAATCACCATGATAACTCTCAAAGTTAATAATCTGAAAGGAAATAATGAAGTATTATTTTCAAATTATCCTCTTGTAAACTCTAAAAATTTTCCTCACCACATCCGTCATGAGTCGCCTCTTGTCGGCTGTCTACTACCCAAGAGATAGAATACAAGACATCATTTCCCACTCCCACAACAGTTCTATTGGGGGATCATCCGGGGATGATCAAAGAAAGATATTATCTTGTAATATTTGAAGTACAATGATTCAAGAGTAGTGTTGTCTTGTGTAGTTTCTTCATCATTTCCTCTTCTTCCTCAAATGGGAGTAGGATTTTGACCGGATCAAAGTACTAGTACACATGTATGAGAAGAATAGAAGGTAATGCTTGATTCCTACCCAATGCAAAATAATAGGCATGACTGGTTCATAGATTTGGACTGCAACAATCTGGTTTAAGCTATACAGGTTTTACATCCCCTAGTTGGTTGATTAAGGAATAGGACCAGCTAACAGTACTTGCCAGATGCATTGAGCCAGGGTTTATCCATGGAGTTGGATTGGTTTGGCCTTTTGGCCTTGTTGGGAAAAATTAAAAACGGTTAAGAGCATTCAATGAGAAAATTTCATGGTGTACGAGGACGGATTCTCATGTAAGGGTGTCAATTTTGGTCCGAAACCGGGAACTGTCCTAGAATTGACCCGTTTAATCTAGGAACCGTTCTTTTCCATTATTAAATGAGACGGTTTTGAGAGTTAGTTTTGGGATTGATTACTAATTGAGACAGAAAGATTCTAGAACGGGTTCCCAACGGGTCCAGAACTGATAAGGAACCAGTTAGAACCAAAACTGTTAGGAACCATTTGCATGTGTATTTTGTATATAGGTATGCTAGGCGCATACATGTAAATGTTCCGATGGAAGTGTTTTTTTTTTTTTTGAGTAAACCCGATGGAAGTGTTCATGGGTAGATAAGAGGTGAGTGTTTGTCATATTTACCTCTGGGGGACCGATGGATTAAGAAATGAGTAAATTGATATACATCTGGTGAATATTAAGAATCGTCATTCATTTATCTCAATGATACCAATATAAATATATGCCATTTGGTCTAAATAATGTCTTGTGAAAGTTTTCTTTCATTAATAATGTCTTCCATAAATATGAAAAAAATTTCTTCCCTAAGTAGTGCATGATTCTGTTAAGGAACCAAAATCGGACTGTCCCATTATTAAACGGGATGAGATCCAAGTTTTGGGACAATTTAGTACATGGGACGGTTTTAGGGATGACCCATTTGGGATCAAAACTGGTAAGAAATCGTCCCAATTACTCGGAATCATCCCATCTGACATCTTTACTCTTATAAAGGGGGCTGTAGACTATTTAGTAGTCGATGTGGAACTGAACTTTCAGCACTCTCTTATACATGTGGTAATACGTACTATAGATACATTAAAACTATTTAGTAGATATAAGACTAAACTCCTAACACTTATTAATCTGAAATAATTGGGTCAAGGCTTGTGAATTACAGATTTGATATGTAAGTGAAGCTCTTAATTTTTTCAACCATTTTAGGGTCTCTTGCAGAGATCCCAATTGTGTTATTCCACTCTACCATGGATTATCTTCTCTACTCCCTTTCATCTTCTTTAACTCTGCTAAAGTACTCAACTTGCATCACCATTAAAAATCCTTCTTTTTTTTTTTTTTTTTATTTTTAGAGCATCACCATCACTCAATCATATCCATCCAGAGCAAGGAAATCATTAGATTCCTACCTAATCTTGTACTGGTTTCTGTTGCTTTGGTTTATGATTAAAATTTGTACAAATATGGGTTATGGCTGGTGGTTTGGGTAGGTAAACAGGGACCCAAAGTCAAGCTGTACACAACCAATGTTTTGGGCTTTGGGTTGAACCTTTTCTGTTATGGTTCACAATTCAGTGGTTTGGCCAGTTGATCCAAATAGTGGACTATAAAACTACAATGGCTATGTGGGCCCTTTCTTGATCCAAAATGGAGTGATTATCTGACCAATAGAGCCACTAAAAGATATTTTCCCTGTACATATTACATATGAAAGTAAACAGGTCTTGATGGTTCAACCATCTGGTCTGATCTAGTCTAGTTTTAAAACAACTACAAGCAACCTCAAAGTTATCAGTCTCCCTACCTTCTTTAATGAAGAAATTTGATTGATGATCAAAGTCATTAATGTAAAGCTAAGAAAGCTCTTGTTAATTATTGACCATAACCTATGGCCCTATCTGATTAATTCAATTCATTCCTTCAACAGGTTGATAACAGTCTCAATCAGAGAAATACTGGCCGCGTGGATTTTATGTTCGCATCCAAGAAGAAAGGTAAGGAGGTCATTTCACAAGCTATATGAGTGGTGCCGAATACACGGCCGAATATAGAACTTTTTCTCTTTTAAAATAAACTACAACTTTTTGCTTGCACATCTATCCAAGGGACTACTTACTCTTTTGAAGGATTTTCATAGAAGTGCTTTTGGACTTTTGCAATTTTTGTACCCTAACATTTTGATAAGATTCCCTATATGTTATTTGGCTTGATTGATGAAAGTTTCTTCTTTCAGTTGTTTGATTTGAAGACAAAGAAACAATTTTCACCATCAAAAAAAAAAATAAAATAAAATAAAATAAAATAAAAAAATAGTTGTCCCATCTTGATCATCTCAAATTCATCTTGCATAAGTTAAAAAAAATCTTTGAACATATGTTCATTAATAAGTCCAATGAAGACATCATATGGCTTTTGAAACAATGAAAAAATAATAATTTAATATACTCTTTTATATATTGCTATACCATCTTATATGTGTCCATGCATGGGTTTTGATTCTTTTCTATCGTTGGAAAGACCCCAAAGGTGATATATATAGACATCGGGCAACGCACCAGGTGAACTCGAGTTACTGAATCACAGCTAGAAAGATTAACAATCCAGGAAAGAAAATAAAAATCTCAGTGCAAAAAATTGGAAAATTTGCAACTCCCCTTAAATGTGCGTATTTGGCCTCCAAATCTTGCTCAACCTGCTTTAGTTACTCTAAAGCATTGGCCGGCATTTTGGAATTGGGGTTACAACACTTATAACTAGGATGGTAACAAAAGTTGCGGCAAATCAGTGTTTGCAGGTTGACCAAGTGGATTTATGGTGATTCAATTGGAAAATCTACGAAGATGGTCTCTACATCATTGGTCAACGAGGATTGGATTGAAACTTAACAAGTAAGTAGGGAGAGGTTGGGGTCTACTTGTCTACAAACTTTGCGCCTAGTTTAGCAAGCCATGCCGCAGATAAATTTTTTTTAATTGGCTGAGGGGGTATTTTCATTTTTTTTTATTACACTTACTCCGCTAAGGGTTAATCAGGAAACACTCACCATATTATTTATGTCATAATATCATTAACCACTAGATGATCCACAAGAAAAGTGGCAGGATTCCAACCTATGGCCAGCCCGCTCCTGTCCTGTTGGATTGGATTGCTGGTTTAGTATCCCATGTTTGTCTTTGTACCCAAAACAAATGCGCTGCAATACGCATAACCTTGCCTCCCCTACCCTAAATAAGGGAAGTAAGGAACAATATCTTTGAGAAAAAGATCCTTACAAAGTTTGTGGGGATCCCTGTTCAAATTCGGACACATTATAGCATTTTCTCTCTCCTCTTGATTGCTCTTTTCCTCTCTGACCATGTGGGCCCATCAATAATTATACCATTTCATAGATTCTCATTAGTTTATTGTGCGAGACTCCCTCCTATATATTTTTTACACAATCCTGCTACCATATGCTATCATGAAGGCCCACCCTTTTGGGCCATGTGAAGGACCTGTTTTGGCAGACCCACCATTGGATAGTTTTG
Organism: Protea cynaroides; assembly: GCA_028583415.1. NCBI lineage: Eukaryota > Viridiplantae > Streptophyta > Magnoliopsida > Proteales > Proteaceae > Protea > Protea cynaroides. The sequence goes on along the minus strand of CM053271.1, from coordinate 24,424,671 downwards.
TATAATACATACCTCATAAATCAATCCAATCAAATTCTCCCTAACCAAATTAGCGAAGCATGCATAAGTCAAGACCATGAAGTTACCATAGTTGGATCTGATATCCATGGGTCTCACCCGATACCCGGCCCGTTATTTGCTAAGGAAGAAAAAGTGAAACCGTGACTGAACCTTGACCCACTTTCGTTACAGAGCAAGGACAATACTGAGGGGTGGGGTGGGGGGCAAAGCCTGAGTGACTGACATCTACGTGTCTTAACACTAGGACCCCACCTGTCCCTTCTTCCACTCTCCACGGCCGTGTATTCCTGAATTCTGGAACCGATAAGTGAGAGCCCACCAGTTTTTGTGTCTGCTCTTCCTCTTAAGGTATTAAATTGCTTCCATCTGCCGGCGGCTGGATGGTCCATGATCAGCTGATCCATATGTTGGAGTGTGGACCCTTTTTCAAATCGTCTCTTGCTGTTAGGGGTCGGCAGGAGATTCGGCTACGACCAGCAGATGCCCGATATTTGGGCGTCACTGAATCCAAGTATTCCAGCCAGAATCCAAACCCTCTCACCTTTGATTCTGCTTGGAAGAGTTGGATTCAACCGATGCCCACATGTCCGGCATCGGTTAATCGCAATCAAGTCTCCTGCCGATCCCTTGACAGTAGTAGCCGTTATTTTTTGGGCTACCAACAAAACTGGACGAGAGAGGCGGTTCTGTTTATTGGTTTAACCTTTTATTTTTATTTTCTTTTTAATTTTGTAGGTAGGCTTGGTTTAACCATTTAGTTCTCATGAAAACCACAAGTGGCAAACATGATGAGAAATGGTAAACATGGAGGGTCTAAAGGCGTCAATTGTTCATAAACGGTTTGTCGGCTCAGTTTGATTCAGTTCGAGGTTATTCTTAGTAGAAATCATATCCGAACCAATTAATAATTGGTTTTTATTTTCTAAATCAAGATCGAGTTGATTAACAACTGGTTTATTGGTTTTTTATTAGTTTTAATTAGAAAAAATTTCATCTACTCCCCATTAAGGATTGCTAAAATCATCTACACCCACAATATTACAAAAACATCACCTAGGTCCGCTTAACTGACGAAAATCACTAAAATTGTTGAAATACAGTTTTACCACTCATATTATAAATTGAAAAATTAAAAAATTATGTTGATTTACTAATTTGACCTTAAAATCAAACTTATATTTTCTCTCCCTCTTTTCTTTTCACTCTCCCCGAAGCTTAGATATTACAGCCCTTGGAATCTTGGATAGAATGAAAAAATCTCAGTCAATGATTAAAATTACCCTCCATTGACCACCGCCACTATACCTTAGCCCCTCTTCCTACTTTCCCTTTCAATTCTGGCGAGCTGTAATTGAGCCTGCAACCCACAATGCAAAAAACCAATGGCCGAATAGAGAAGAAATAGGGATGTGATGGCTGCAATTTATAATTGGAGAACGAAACCGACTCTTTTTCGTGAGTTTTCAATTAATCGGAATTGCTTGTTCTCTGGAAGGCAGGAACGGAGAGAGAGAGATGAGCAGGGAAATGCAGTGGCATATCTGCCTTCCCGTTTTGCCGGGACCCAAATTCACCATTAAATTGGAGGACTTTCAGTGACCGTTGGATTAGCTGATTCTTCTCCAATCTAATGGTCCTCAACAAAAATTCTTAGTTTTTCATTCTGGTACACAAACAAAACCAAAAATAGTTTCAAAAGAATAAATCTCAAAAGTTAAAGTCGAGATTGAAGGTTTTTAAACTCATTGCTCTTTGCAACTTATCTTCTTTCAGCTTGAAAGAGTTTAAAATCAGCACACAATAAAATAAGAGCTGAATGTCATCTTCTCCAAAATGTTGTAGTTCACTCCTTTGCTCTTCCCTTCCTTCATAGTCGACGGCCTACGAAGATTCACAATCTCTTCTTCTTCGAAATGGCCAAAATCCGTCGATTTCGAACTTGCTGACTTCCTCATCTTCTTCGGCAGCTTCAACGGCATCTCGCCAGATGCAGGGAAATGGGTTCACCTCTTCGGATCTGTAACTGTAAAAATTGATGGATTTGATTCGTTCCAGAATAGAAGGGGCTCGAGTTAACTGGGGTTGCTTCCCTTCTTTTGCTTGATTTTTCTTGGTCCATAGACCTGACGAGATGGCAATGGTGCCGATCATCAGGTTCAATAGAACAAAATACACAATTGGTGTAAACCAGTTATACACAGAAGCCCAAATCGAAGGAAGTGATGTTAGATTTATGTGGGCTTAATTAATTACCTAAATTAGTTATTCAGTGGGAGTCTGTTTGACACAGTAGAACCGGTTTGGTTTGGTTCATCACATGGTGTGAGATAGTTTTGGTAACCCCAATTCTATTGTTGGAAGAGTTTTAGGGTTACAACCGTATTCTATAAATACTAGGTTAAAGTCCCCACAGCCGTAGTTAATCAGTTCTCTCTACACCCATTAGCAAGAGACATCATGATATCCTCTGGAGGCTGTGGAAGACTGTAGCCAAGAGATTTCGATCAAAGCTTAAAGCGTATGGGAATCGATATCTTTTAATATATATGTCTTTATGATTAATTGAATTATGATTTCTTCATTGTATTCTAGGGTTCATATATGGATTGGAATGGGTTTGATTGAAACCCTAATCATGTAATATTCTAACAAGTGATTCTTCAAGAATGATTGATCTTGTCTTTGCAGGGAAAGATAAGTACCCTGCATCTTAGAGAGGAAGAGAGAGAGAGGGGGGGTTTCAGATTTCAATAGTAGCACAACGACTATCCACTTGGGGTGGTCAGGGAAGAAGACAGTCGCCTACCTTGTCATAGCAAGTAGAACCGTAGTCGGGGAAGATGAAGATATGCACCGTTGACGGCGAATAAGATGAAGTATTTACGGTCGTCCTCATCTTCGTCGAGCAGAGAATTCAAGGGTTTTTTTTTTCTCTTTTACTGTTACAAAAGGGATTCGAGGGTTTACTTTTTTCTGTTACTGTTACAAAAGGAAAACAGATTTAGGGATAGGGTAACAAATTACATAAAGAGTATTATGGTCTTTTAATCCTACTAAAATGGTAGTATCATCTATGAAATATTCCAATGCAGCTGACCTTAGCATCTAGTAGGAATCTTGTGATGGAGTGGACTTCTTTGATTAGCACAACAAAGTTTTTGGGTGGTAGATGATGTTTTTATAATCTTGTGGGTGTAGATGATGTTAACAATCCTTGATGGGATGTAAATGAAATTTTTTTTTTAATTAATTGGTTCACAAATGGTTTTTACACGGTTTATAGGGAAGGAGCGAGTATTCTATGATCGTAATAGTTCAACAATAAAAACACTAAATATTAAATAATAAACTAAAAATATCATATCACATGAGATGACATTATGTCAAAGCATAGCACATTAAAATGTATACTACATATGAAATATTATACATTTAGTTAGGTAGTTAACTAGTTTTATTTAGTTTCTTAACTGGTTTTATTCAGTTTTCTTACAATTTTAATTGGTTTGTTATTAGTTAATGGATGGTTTAACGGTTCTAAACCACAACCGAACTGATTAACTATGTGTAAAACTAAAATCGAACTGATTAATTTTAGTTAGACTTGACTTGGTTTTTTACCGGTCTGTTTTGGTTCAAAATTGACACCCTTAGGTGGTTCATGGTATAGAAGGTTTGACATTTTATTGATCAAGTGTCATCCTAATAGACTAATTGAGGAATTGAAACTTACACATGATTCAAAGTTACAATAAAGCCCTAATCTGTTTTGTGTTGTAAAAAATGTTCGTTGCAAATAATATTTTACATTAAATTTTTACAAGAAAATGAGTCATATTGACTTTAGAATGGGATATATAAGAGAAGTCCATCTACTTGACATTGGCTTGTGTTAATGGAACATGGACATCAATTCTTTTTCATGAGATGTCATATGGCCATTGGGGAAACCTCAAACAGGAGAGGGGAGGGAAATTTTGCATAATCTGACAGACTCCAGTCGCTGTCAATACCGGATCAGTGATCATCCGCTAAATAATGATTGACTAAACCCCAATCCAATTTGAGATAATATTTTTTAGTTCAAGGTAAACTACTTACTACCTTGCTCTTTCCATGTTAAAAAAAAAAAAAAAAAAAAAAAAAACTGATTTACCTTCCATATTAAATAATGGTTGTATTTGTTCGGAGAATAGTCTGACATTGGTTTCTCACCATCACCTCTATTAGGAATTAAAAAGCAACAGAAAAACAATAACAAAAGGGAAAACAATAGAGAAACAAAACACAATGATTTTACATAGTTCATCTTATAGTATATATGGGCTACGTCGTCCACGACAAAGCAATCAATCTTTGATTCCATTATTCTAATGAAAAAGTTACAATGCTAAATATTCTTCATATGAGATTACATCTCAATATAAAAAAAAACCCTAAACCCTAAAAATACAAGACTACCCTAAGTATAACCACTTCAAAAACCCAACAAAATATCTTAAAATTGTATTATCCTTCCCTATGAGAAGTGATGTTGAAAGGGCAAGCCCTTTGAAAGTCACCCTCATTCAATCAGAAACCTAAACAAAATATCTTGGACATTTTTTCTCCTCCGATCCCCTTGTATTGGCTGTTGTAAATAAAAAATAAAAAAGTCCAACAATTATCATTGAAAGTCGCATTATCTAAATTCCATTCTCTCCATGTGATTATCATTGTCATCATCAATATTGCAAAGAAAATTTTCTTTACGGTACGTAAGTGAAAGATGATAATGCTAGCTAGAATTATGGGGTCATTTTCAATAAAAGGACAGACTCATTTAAACCGTGCAACTTTGATAAGCTTAATTAAGATGATGATGTGATCATTTTGATCTATAATTATCTAGTACATACCTCGGGTAACCCTAAGGGGTAACTTACTTGGCAAAGAGCTTACCTCAGGAAGGTGAAGGTTTTGAGTTCGACTTATCATATTGTCATGGGACCACTGCACAGGGACGTTAAGTGCTCTTTTTTTGCTTTGAGTACAAGTGGAATGATTCTCATTCAACCCTGAAATGACCTGTTCCATGCGATTTTAGGGTCAATATGGGCCCGTGGGACTAGTCAAGCCGAAGGTCTAGAAACCCATCATTAGCACAAAAAAAGAAAAGTCACCTGGCGAATTTCAAAGTCTAATTCTATTGGATATTATATGATGTATTATTAGTATGCATTCTATATATGTCCTTGTATGCTTATAGTACTCCGACCTTTACTGTACGCTCTCACATTCTCGATTTACAAACCCTTATTTTGCTGTCCTACTCTTTTTCGGCTAAAATTTTACCTATGGTAGGTGACTTTGGGGTCTATTTGTCCATTTGGGACCACATGGCAAATATTTGGCCTTGGTAAAATTCTTTCGTGAACAAATAACATATATTAATAGGGACGTTGTTTTCTTTTTAACCATTAACATGTCAAGTACCAAGGCTCAGTTTGATTGCAAGGGAAAACAAAATGAATAGAAGTAAAAAATTTTAAATCTAAAAAAGAAACATGTAAGACTCTAACACAATGGACTTGGATCGTCTCCAGTCCGTCCAGTCGTCCAGTCGTGGACTGGATGGCCTGGATTAAAAGGACACGCATACCAATACATGGGGAGGCGTGTCCTTTAAATCCCCCCCGAGCCACGGCGACGGGACCGAGACGATCTTTTTCCCTAACACAATATGATTGTATAAACTACCTAAATTTCTGATCATATTTAGTAATGATACTTATTAAATGCAATTTTATTTTACTTTTTAAAATACAAAGGATTTAGATGCAAAAATAAAGTATAAATTAATAACTGGATATGGATTTATTTAGAATTAATTATATAGTCATGTGATAACATGTGTTCTAATGATTACAAAACTTTTTTTTTTTAAATTTAAAAATTTCACTTCACTTCCCTCTAATCACATTGATAGTCTAACCGGATAACAGCAAGATTACTGATCGGTCTGATTCTTGCTGGTTCAGCAGGTTAGGTAGGCAGAACAGCCATCTCCGCCACATATATTAGTTTCACTGATAATCGGCATAAAGCAGGATTAGGTGACATTCCATGATGCAGACAGATTAGTTATTTTCTAGAGGACTCTTTATAATAGATTTCGTGGTCATGATAAAATTAAATTTCAGATAATAACATAATGGCAAAACCTATCAGGATGGCATACATCATACGCAGATCAAGGCGATCAAAATATTTGCCACATAGCAGATCGAATGGGGCTTAAGTTTTGTGGGCAAGTAGAAACAAAGGTACCTCATCCTTCACATATAAAACTTTAGTCTAAACAGAGTTTGACAAGTGACAAAGAGATTCAAAAATCAGGACTATGGGAGAGGACACATATGGGGATGCATGCAATGCATGGGTGAGTATTTAGACATGAAATTCAACACATGGCTTACCTAAGTCACCATCCAACGGACAAAATTATCGCATCATCATTCCACATGGCAAAATGAGAAGGGTTGCATTGATAAGTTTATCAAGGGCGAGACCGTTCTAATGAGTTTTCCTATAACATAAACAAGCAATTCTAGTAATATCATTAAAACCAAATTTCTCTCTTTTTTTTTACGATAAGTACAAAACACGTTAACATCAAAAGGATTAATCAATCCATGATGTTGCGGAATGTCATTAAAACCAACTTTCTTTAGGAGGAGGAGGAGGAGGAGGAGGGGGGGGGGGAAGGGGAATGATTTCTTCCTCCACCAAAGGTTTGTATGAAAGAAAAACTTTTCTCCATTGTCATAAGCGTTTTCTGGCTGGTATGACAGTATGGCTTGTTAAGTCCATTGTAGGGAAAACTTATCAAATTGACTTCGATTTCCTACTTAGAAAGCAACAGAAATTATTAGTTAGGTGGGTAGGAAGTTTCTACTGAAAGACAGTTTTGTTGGGACTTCATGTCTACAGTCTCAAGAGGTCAGATCCGCTCCCCATATGAGAACCCTTCATGTGAACTTATCACCATACACAGGTCATTTTTACCAAGTAAAAAAATGCATTTTTGGAGGACAAATGTACAACTATATAATGATGAGGTCACGTGAACTGTCCCCTTTCGGGGGGAGAAGATCGAGACTCTTGTCTCAGTGCCATTCGGACAGGAAGAGTCTCAATCCAGGTAAAGCGCCATATATTTGAGTCCCATGTGAAAATACTCACACCAAAAGCAGAAAGAATCGTCCAGGGATTGAAAAATTCCTTGAGATCAATGATTGGAATTTTTCAATCCTGGACGATTCTTTTTGCTTTTTGTGAAGGTATCTTCACTTGGGACAGAAATAGATGAATATAAAGTTTCATCCGTGGTGACTCCAACAAGTTGAGTATTACCTTCCTCCTTTTTGTACAGAGCACCATCAAGGATAGTCTCTATCTGGACTAGATTATATTGAAACAGGTATAAGTGGGAATAATACAAAATGGAAAGCATTCAGTAATTGCTTACAGTCAGGGCTTCATTCAGCCAATTTCTCATAATCACAAATGCCTCCTCTGCATCTCCATCTTCTTCCGGAGACTCTGGCCGGTGGGCAAACCCATGAGGACGCCCTTTAAAAACCACCACCCTAGAGCCTCTACCAATGCGCTTCTCCATATCCATTAAGACACCAACTGGGCAAAGTGGATCATTGTCTCCAGAAACAAATAATAGAGGGACTTTAATATGATCTGTTAGGGATGGGTCCATCCTTGTTCCATAGAAGCATAAACCAACGCCAAAATAGGTGCCCTGGTCCTGGGCTAGAGTCTCTATTAACCGGCCACCTCCAAAGCAAAAACCAATAATACCGAGCTTCTTTGAGATTCCAGCAGCTAGGAATTCATCGATCATCCATTTTGTTGATGTGGTAATGTCTTCAGCGACCCTGCCTGGAGCTTGCTTGGCTAGCCACTCTTCAAAATTGGCTTTGGATTGGTCCTTCCTCCAAGGATTCCCACGGAACAAATCTGGTACTAGAACACTGCAAATGTGGTTAAAACAGACATAGGCCAATATGATTGTAGGCATTTTATGAAGAGAGCCATATAACTGAGAGAAATGACATTACTCATTTAAAAAGTACAAGAAAAGAGCATGGACCCAGAATGCAATCAGCCACACAGGCATGGTTTGAGAAGTTAATTGTGTTAGCTCCAATATAGTTATTCTAATAGTAGCTCATGGAGTTTACTGTACACTGCAAGAGAGAAAGCTCTATATCTAGACTACACCTCAGAACTAGAGGAGGCCAAAAGATGATTCATCTAGGCGGTTTTGACCATCTCCTGAGCTTTGAATAACAAATATAGTACATGGAAGATGGTGTGTGTGTATATATATATATATATATAAAGACCTACTGTTAGATTGTTGGAATACTAATGATGTATTGTTAAGGCTGCTGAACCATCAGACAGTGCTGGTACTGTCCAAAAAAAAAAATGTCTCATCACATCACAAAAGTCCTTCCAGTGAATGTGATTCTTAAAGGCTAGGTGCCTAGAACTCCTCACTAAGTTGGTCATCTGTAAACTGAATGAAGTTGCAATAGAACCTGAGAAACAACTCTAACCTGGTCAATCCAATTCAAGAGACTCGACCAACTCTTTACTTGGCCTGAATTAGTTTGCCCCTACATGCAGTGATTGTTAGAGAGAGAGAGAGAGAGAGAGAGAGAGAGAGATGCTTATTTTGTGTTTTAGGGAACTAATATTTGCATTAAATTTCTCAAAAACAATTCTAAAGTCTAGGTATAATTTTTAATTCTTAAGTTAGACCACCCAGTATTCTTGCCTCCTATTTGGGGAAAAAATGTTTATTCTCCTACTGGAGAGAGGAACTTGCAGGATGTAGAACATTTCAAGTTGAAACTAATTATAAAATCCAAAAAAGAGCACTGCATCATGGATGATGATGCTAGTTTTCACAAACAACCATTTTTCTAGACGTTCCAATTCAAAGATCAAGTCTTCAAAGACCAAGTAAAAGGTTTACTTGACTTTCTGTATATGGCCTTCATCATCAAGAGCTCCAACTAGACTCAACAGGTAGTACCAATTTTTTACCCATTTCTCATTCTCTCCTTTCTTTAGAAGTGCATTTCCATTTAATGATTCCATCCAGCCCTATTTTAAAAACCGTGAGCTTCAATGTAGGGATAGGAAAGATAATTATCCTCTAGGTTCCTCATTGATCTATTGTATCCATATTATTATAATTGAATAACTCTCCACCTTGGATGGAAGTTTTACTCGGTCTAGGTTTTCAAATGTTGTTAAGAAACTCTGAAGTTCATGAGTTTGTCCTCCTTTAGAATGCTTAATATGCCTTCTAATCTGGTCAAAAGTGAGTATTTCATTCGACTATCAAAGTGACCATGTCTCATTCTATCATAGTGTATTTGAAGAACTCCTACACGGCAGAAATACAAGGCCCTGAGTGGTGGGGAATTGATTCTTTCTTCCCCTTGTGGGTGTAATGTGCATCCCCAGAGAAGAAACTATTAGCTACCTGTCCAATTATTGAAATTTCACTAGGGAATTATGGGCCCATTTTCCAAGATTTTTATTTTTATTTTTTGAGAGAATTCTAATTACACATTGTATTTTTTTAGGTACCCAGATTTAATAGTAAATAAAAGAGAAATAAAGATGGTGTTGCACAAAGAATTAGAGCAGAGTGGATGAAGTGGAGAGATGCATCTAGAGTGTGGTCTGATCGACGTATTTATTCAAGACTCAAAGAAATTTTTTCCAAACAATTATCGACCATAAATCATGTTTGGAGCTGAATGTTGGGCAATGAAGAAGTGAAATATAAAGATACTTAGTGTCGGTGAAATGAGGATGTTAAGAATGATGAAGGATAAAACTAGAAAAGATAAAATAAGGAATAAACAAATTAGAGCTAATTTCAAAAAAACTCCGATACATGATAAGTTGAGTAAAGTCATTCAAGGTGGCATGGGCATGTGAAATGGAGGCCTTAGAATGCTTTTATAAGGATGAATGATACGATTTAGATAAGAGGAACTAGAAGAACCAGGGGCAGGTGATGCGGACCCGGGTCAGAAAACCCTGATTGGGTTTGCTATGGGACTCCGGCTAATATATGATCAAATAATGGCAGTGATGACAATTCTGAAATTATATAGAATAGTTCTAGACTCCCTTGAGTATGGTAACACACAAAAGGATAGGAGAGGAATTAATCTAAATGAATGAAGGTAATTTAGGAAGCTAATATTGGAAAAGTGTAAACTAAGAATAGAATATAAAAGGGAGGGAGTACAATAGGAATTTCAGGATAAAAATAGCATGTAGAGGTTGTCTTCAACCTCACGAACAAGAAACAGTCACAGTAGAAGCCAGATTACAAAATCAACTCCAGCCCTTCAAATCTAATTCAAGCAGCCCTCAAAACCCAGGTTTAAAGCCGCCTAGGCATGCTAAAGTGATCCAAGCCAATAACTAATGATGAAACAGGAATAAGTAGGCTCAATTCTTTAACCTCAAGATCTGGGCAACAAACAAAGAGGTGTTACCAGTCCCTCTGTTGATTAAGGGTCCTCACTCACGAGACCACTATTCAACTCAAGATTCTAGGGTGAAGTAACTTACCCATGGACCTGCGAAGGCCAGCCAAAAGGGATTCGAAACAGCCAGCAAAGATTGATAAAAATTCTGGAACCTGGGCTGGCAGTAGAAAGGGTAGAAGATCTGGTTCTGTGGAGGTTTCTCACAGCAGGGAGGTTTAAAGGAAAGAGGCTCTGGAGTTTAGGTCACCCTAGGGTAAGAACACAGCTCCGGAAATTTCAGACTGATCTGAGATGCAACAGTGGAGTTCCAACGAACTTTGTCTTAGTCCAACAGTAACGTTGATATGGAGAGCAATAACAGCAAGAAGGAACAGAAATAAAGGAAGGAGAAGAAGATAATTATAGGATGAGGGGTTCACAGTTACAGGGAAGAAAGAAAAAGCAAAAGATAAAGACAGAGAAGACAGAGCTCGCAAGAGACAACTCAAAACAAGCCCCAGCCACCTTTCCAGACCAAAAGGCTGGTTTGGGTTTGGGCCAGTTCTGATTTGGCCTGGATCGCCAAAGCAGGTCATGACGCTCCATCCACGAATACTGCATCAGTTGGCTTAAAATGACTCTAGGAAAAGTGGTGAGGAAATACATGTAGAGCCTACGAGTAGTATAAAGTATGGTTTGAATACAATTGACTGGAAAAAGAAGATCGATGTAGCCTGGGCTAAAGCTTAGTTGAGTTGAGTTGTATAATTGTAAGACTTATTATAGTATCTTTTGGAGTTGTCAAGTTGCTCCCTTCATGAAACAGAGAACTTCTGTAGATACGTATCTCATCAATAAAAAAATATGGTGTATCTGGGGAAGAAAAGACAGTAGATATTAACTGACAATGCTCTTGTATTCACAACTATCCAATCACTCATAAATGGCATCAAATTTCTAGCATGTCCGATGAGGGAAGGATTCCCAAAAGGCCAGATCGCAGTGAACTAGATAAGACCAGAATAGGGATAAAGCAAATAACAGAATAGTAACCCCACAGATGGAGATCAAATTTAGGACACAAACTAGGAATATAAATAACCAAAGGTATATCTGAAAAGCAAAGCAATCCAATGGCTGGATTGGTAGATATGAGTAATCCTATATGGAGTAGGGAAAATAGAAGGATACAAGCAGTTATTTAATGGAAATTAAAATAGCAAGAGCCAGCCAACAAATGGATGATCAGAATAGCTATAAAATATAATGAGAACAATGTATCAAAGATGAGAATGATCTAATGGAAGGATTGGAAGATATGGAGAAGTCCTTATGGAGATGGAAGCAATGGATCCATGAAGAACAGTAGCATAACAAAATTGATGCAGTGCTGATAAACCAGAAAACAGATTCAATAATGCTAATGATGAACATTCATGGCAGAATCGACGGTATGAGGGGAACAGAAAATAAAAATAAAATAATGGAGGTTGATGATGTATGGACCATGTTAGCGTAGTAAATTGTAACCGTACACTGCTTTGACTTAGTCAAAGTAGTTAGTGCTGGTTTCTAGGACTTGGACTCCTATTAGTATATGGACTCCTAATTAGTTTATTAGTTTTCCTTACCAATTAGGTTTGTTAATTTCCTTTTCCTATTTTGAGTTTACTTTGTCTTTAGTTTGTAATTAGGAATTTGACTTGCAGAGTCCTAGATCTTATCTAATAGTTGTTTTCTATTTTCTATAAATACAAGCTACAAAGAGAGGAACAAGACACATTGATTCTCCCCATCCTCTCTTATTTTTCTGTTTTGTTACATGGTACCAGAGCAATACCCTGTGTTGCCATTTTTAGAGTCGTTTAAGGTTCTCCGTTAGGTATGTAGCCACCACTATTGTTGCTCTTGCTACTACTACTTAGTTCACAGTGACCTATATTGTGCTGCTACTATTACTCGGTTCACAGTGACCTATCCTGTGCTGCTGCTACGTTGCTGCCACTATTACTGCTACTGCTCCTACTACTACAACTGCTACTTCTGCTGTTATATTGTTTCAAACTGAAGCTCTCACATTCCCTCATGCTCCAACTTGATTTTTTTTTTTGGGGTGTTAACGTAATAAAATTGTAATTGTACAGTACTTTGACTTAGTCAAAGTAGTTAATGCTAATTTCTAGGACTTGGACTCCTATTAGTATATGGACTCCAAATTAGTTTATTAGTTTGCTTCATTAGTTTCCTTTACCAATTAAGCTTATTAGTTTCTTTTTCCTATTTTGAGTTTACTTTATCTTTAATTTATGACTAGGACTCTGACTTGTAGAATCCTAGATCTTATCTAATAGTTGTTTTTTATTTTCTATAAATACAAGCTACAAAGAGAGGAATAAGACACATCAATTCTCCCCCCATCCTCACTTATTTTTCTATTATGTTACAAACTAGAATTGAAATAAGTGCATGAAATTAATTTATTTGACAATGGAAGAAGAACATAAACACATAGTAAAGATATGGACCTTAGGCATCCCACCTAGGAACTTGTTGACATCCCATCAACCCTTCTAGTCTTTGATACAGTATTGCTCAGCCAAATCATGATCAAATCACAAGATCATGCAAGATCTGGCAAAATCAAATCAGATCTCGCAAAATCAAATCAGATCTCGCAAGATCAAATAAATCATTCAATTGGAAAGATCAATCTTAGAAGGATGTGATGTTGCTGAAGCAATCAGGGAAAGATATAATGCTGCTTAGTTATTATAGTAGGATGTTATCTCCAATATATTTCAGCTCATTTAGTAGTTACTTTCCTAGTTAGTTTCCTTCCAAGTTAGTTAATTTCCTTTGTCTATTCCCTTCCATGTTGAGAGCCAATTTTGAGCTCTAGTTAAAGTGATATAAGGCTTAGGCCAAAACATAGATCTGATGTAATGAAAAAAACTTGGTTTATGCCATTTCTATGAGAGACAGATGAGTGAGAGACTCATGAGGTGAAAAACCTCTAGTGGTGAGAGGTTGCCTAGGCCTTAAGGTGAGATGCCTTAGGTCATATCCCCCTACCTTTCTTCCATCCCTTCTTCCCTCCATCCATTGATTCTTTTTCTTTCTTGTTATATCAAACGTATCAAAAAAAAAAAAAAAAAAAAAAGTATTGTTCACGTTTTACTATTCATTGATCCTATTGTGAGGCTGGTTCCTAATTTGTTGAGTTTTGGGGATTGGACTTACATTATTTGGTATCAATGAGAGACTCATGAGGTGAGAGACCTCTAGTGGTGAGAGGCTGCCTAGGCCTTAAGGTGAGATGCCTTAGGTCATATCCTTTACCTTTTTTCCATCCCTTCTTCCCTCTATCCATTAATTCTTTTCCTTTTCTTGTTATATCAAACATATAAAAAAAAATACTATTTACGTTTTACTGTTCATCGATCCTATTGTGAGGCTGGTTCTTAATTTGTTGAGTTTTGGGGAATGGTCTTACATTATTTGGTATCAGAGCTCGGTATTACCATGGAATTTGAAAAAGGTGGAGATCGATAACGCAATGGGGAAAAAAAATACTCACCCCAATATGTGCTCAACTGATTCAAAACTCGTGGTCGAGTTTTTTTTAAGCAAAGGAGAATTGATGTAGTATTGCTAAGCCAAATCATGATCAAATCACAAGATCACGCAAGATCTCGCAAAATCGAATCAGATCTCGCAAGATCAAATAAATCATTTGTTAAGAATATTACGTATTTCATTTTTTGTCTAGATTCATTGTACTACCTGTATTGTACAATTGTACTACCAGTACTACCCTCATTGTACTACCTGTATTGTACTACCTGTACTACCTCTTTCTTTCTTTATATTCATTCTCACATTATAAATAAGAAGACCTCTGTCTATTATAGACAAGTCATTCCATCATTCAACATGGTATCAGAGCCAAGTTAGCTCTACCGCCAGATCCCTCCGCCGCCTCACCACCGCAGCCGCCAACCTACCACCGCCGACCACCGACTTTCCTTCTTTTCTTTTCTTTTTCTTTTGTTTTTTTTTTCTCTCCCACTAGGGGCAGCAACCAAAGAGGGAATCATACAATGATATAGTGCTATAACCAAATAGGGAGGCTGTTCATATTGTTTTTGGGTGTTTGTTCTTGAATACACAACTCAAGGATGACATCTGAAGTAACCTCTTCTGGGATAGAAAGTTTTAAAATGGACAATCTCACTATTCCCACTAATACCATTAAACTTGATGGTGGTAATTACCTAATGTGGTCTCGGACCACCCAACTCTCAATTACAGCTCAGGGATTATCGGGATATCTCACCGGCACAAAAAAAAAAACCTCTGACCAAGGACATTGTTTTGGAGAAATGGCATGCTGAAAATTCATTGGTAATGCAATATCTCCTCAATTCCATGCAACCCCGAACTCATCGGGTGGAAAGGAATTGACTCACTTTATAGTCGAAGGCTATTTGTTATTGGATACTGCTGCACAAATTTGGAAATCTGCTAAGGACACCTATTCCCAAGTTGGGAATGCTGCTTTAATTTATGCCATTCAAAAAAGTGTTCATGATACTATCCAAAAAGAATTGACTGTATCCCAATATTATACTAAGTTGAGGAGCTACTGACAAATAATTGATTTTTATAATTCTATTCATTCTAAATGTGAAGAATATGCTACCCTATTTCACAAAAGGGAAGAGAAATACAGGGTTTATACTTTTCTGGCAGGATTAAATGTGGAGCTTGATCCTATTCGCTCACAGATTCTCAGCAGGGACCCTTTCCCCACCCTCGAACAGGCTTATTCCACGATTCAGTTAGAGGACCAACGACGAATAACAATGTTGTCCCCTCCTGTTCCAGATAGGTCTGCTCTCCAGACAAATACTCAGACATACAAGAGTCCTCCTGTTTCCCGTGATGCTATCAAATGTGAATATTGTAGCAAGCTTTGGCACACCAAAGACACATACTGGAAACTTCATGGCAAACCGGCAGATTTTGAAGCAAAACGCCGGAAAAAAGGTATGCACAAGGCAAAGTCCTCCCACGCACCTCAGGCACATCAAACTGAAGCAAGTCCTCTTACTAGTCCTCTGCCACAACTCTCTGCACAAGAACTTGAGACTCTCCGGCATCTCCTTCAACTACCTCCTGCGACTACAAATCAATCATCCACATCTGCATCTACCAATCTAGGTTCTTTTTTTGTTCAGTCAGGTATTTCCCATGATGGTCATTGTGCTTTCTCTGTCTCTAACCCTTGGGTTATTGATACTGGAGCCACTGACCACATGACTGGTTCGTCTGAGTCCTTTTATTTATACTCTCCTTCTTCTGGACATAATACTGTGAAGGTTGCTGATGGATCCCTCTCTCCTATATCTGGAATTGGATCCATCCACTGTTCTTCCTCCCTTGATTTGAATTCCGTTCTACATGTTCCTAATTTATCTACAAATTTACTCTCCATTAGTAGTCTTACAAAGTCTCTAAATTGTAAAGTAACATTTTTTCCTACCTATTGTGTGATTCAGGATCTAGAGAACGGGAAGACGATTGGACATGATAGTGTGCATGGTGGCCTGTACTTGCTTGACAATGGTCGTTCAGTACCTTCCTCCCATTCTGTAATCAGTACCCTTCAGCAATGACACCGCCATCTTGGGCATCCCTCTTCTGCTATTCTATCTCATTTTTTCTAAAATTATTTAAACAATGTAATAAAGACGAGTTATTATGTGAGGCTTGTGTTTTGGCCAAACAGGCTCGTATTTCTTATTTATCTTTTGTTTTGAGAAGTCCTTGTATTTTTTATTTAGTCTATTCTGATGTTTGGGGTCCAACACGGACTACCTCTATTTCTGGTCATAGGTGGTTTGTAACCTTTACTGATTGTCACACTCGTACTACATGGGTCTATCTGATGCGTCAAAAAAATGAGGTCTTTGCATGCTTCCGCCATTTCCACAATATGATCAAGACGCAGTTTCAAACTCATTTGAAGATGCTCCGTAGTGACAATGGTAAGGAATATCTTGAAGGATTTTTTCAGCAATACTTGGCTGATAACGGGATAATTCATCAGACAAGTTGTGTGGACACTCCTGCTCAGAATGGAGTCGCTGAAAGAAAGAACTGCCACTTACTCGAAACAACTAGATCACTAATGTTTGAGAGACATATTCCCGTTCAATACTAGAGTGATGCTGTCCTCATTGCAGCATCCCTAATCAACCGCCTTCCTTATTGAGTTTTAGACAACAAGGCTCCCTTGGACATCTTACTTGGAAATTTTGATTTTGTTCTTCCTCCTAGAGTCTTTGGTTGTCTTTGTTATGCTCGTAACCATCGTTCTCCTGGCAAGCTTGATCCACGTGGATTAAAGTGCATATTTTTAGGGTATTCTGCAACACAGAAAGGATACAAGTGTCGTCATCCTCCCTCTTGTCAGGTCCTTGTTAGCAGAGATGTCATTTTTCATGAGCATCTCTCCTATTATCAGGCTCCTCTTCAGGGGGAGACACAGACAGTTGAAGATGCACCTGATATCCCTAATGTACTTATACCGGATATACCTGATGTACTAGAAATAGTCCAAGAACAAGTGCTCGATACAGCTGCACCATCCAAGCATCCAACCACCAAGCCACCTCTGCAAGTTTATAGTCGTGCCAAAGACAAGCAAGGAAAGGCCACTACCACTCCTGCACATGTCCCTTCGCTAGCCCTGGATCCAGAAACTGAGTCTACTGAGCCTTCTTCTGGTAAGGAACTTACTCCTTCTTCTGATCTTGATCTTCTAATTGCACTTCGAAAAGGAACTAGGGCCTGCACCCTACATCTTATTTCCAATTATGTTTCATATGACTCCCTTTCCCCTTCTTTCCATGTTTTTGTGTCTTCGCTCTCTTCTGTGTCTGTTCCTCAAAAATGGCAGGATGCAATCATGGATGAAAAGTGGAAAGCTGCAATGGTGGAAGAAATGAGAGCTCTGAAGAAAAATGGTACATGGGATCTTGTTCCACTTCTTGTAGGATCAAGGTTAGTAGGATGCAAGTGGATCTTTAGAGTGAAACAGAAACCAGATAGGACTATTGATTGGAACAAAGCTAGATTGGTTGCACGGGGATTTACTCAAACATATGGGAATGACTACCAAGAAACCTTCGCTCCAGTGGCCAAAATGACTACCATCAGGGTTTTACTGTCCTGTGTTGTACATCACAACTGTGACTTGCAACAGTTAGATGTAAAAAATGCATTCCTTCATGGAGAACTTACTGAAGATGTCTATATGGACTGCCCACCGGGTTTCACAGATGATAAAAGCCAAGGAAAAGTCTGCAAGTTGAAGCGATCTCTTTATGGTCTAAAACAATCCCCTAGAGTATGGTTTGAAAGATTTAATAAAGCTATGGTAGCATTTGGCTATGTTCAAAGCAATGCTGCCTATACTTTATTTATAAAACATTCCCCTAACACTTTTACTGCCTTACTTGTATATGTAGATGATATCATCATTGCTGGCAATAACAATGATGAAATCACGAAACTAAAAGCATTTCTAGGGAAGGAGTTTGAGATCAAAGACCTTGGCAAACTTAGGTACTTTCTTGGGATTAAAGTTGCCAGATCTGCAAAAGGCATCTATCTGTCTCAAAGAAAGTATGTTCTTGATCTTCTCTCAGAAACAGGGTTACTTGGAGCTCGACCTTATGATACTCCTCTCGATCCCAATACAAGCTAAGGGCAAAAGAAGGCACACCAGAAGACAAAGGAAGCTATCAGAGACTTGTTGGCAGACTCATATATCTTGCCCACACACGGCCAGATATTGCATTCGCAGTTAGTTTGGTAAGCCAGTTTATGCACGACCATACTCTACACATATGGAGGCTGTCTATCGGATACTGCACTACCTAAAGTCAGCCCCTGGAAGAGGAATCTTGTTATCTCCTAATGACCCTCTGAAAATGGAAGCATATGCCATTTCAGATTCACCAAATAAACAAATCCAGGTGGAGGCCTATACTAATGCAGATTGGGCAGGAAGTTCTGATCGTAAGTCTATCTCTGGTTATTGCACATTCTTGGGTGGCAATCCGGTAACCTGGCATAGCAAGAAGCAAAATGTAGTTGCCCGATTCAGTGCAGAAGCAAAATACAGAGTAATGGCGCATGGAATATGCGAACTACTATGGTTACAACGACTACTCAAAGATTTGAAGGTTATGTGTAACCAGTCCATGAAATTATTCTGTGATAATCAAGCAGCCATTAGCATTGCTAATGATCCAGTTCAGCATGATAGGACAAAACATGTTGAGGTAGACCGTCACTTCATCAAAGAGAAATTAGACAGTGGACAAATCGAGATTCCGTTTGTCAGATCAGAGGACCAACTAGCAGACATCTTCACCAAAAGTCTGTCAGGGAAATTCTTCCATATGATATTGTCCAAGTTGGGCATGCATGATACATATGCACCAACTTGAGGGGGAGTGTTGAGAATATTACGTATTTCATTTTTTGTCTAGATTCATTGTACTACCTGTACTACCCTCATTGTACTACCTGTATTGTACTACCTGTACTATCTCTTTCTTTCTTTGTATTCATTCTCACATTATAAATAAGAGGACCTCTGTCTATTACAGACAAGTCATTCCATCATTCAACATCATTCAATTGGAAAGATCAATCTTAGAAGGATGTGATGTTGCTGAAACAATCAAGGAAAGATATGATGTTGCTTAGTTATTGAAGTAGGATGTTATCTCCAATATATTCCAGCTCTTTTAATAGTTACTTTTCTAGTTAGTTTCCTTCCATGTTAGTTAATTTCTTTTGTCAATTCTTTTCCATGTTGAGAGCTAATTTTGAACTCTATTTAAAGTGATGTAAGGCTTAGGCCAAAAGATAGATCTGAAATAATGAAAGAAACTTAATTTATGTCATTTCTGTGAGAGATAGATGAGTGAGAGACTCAAGAGGTGAGAGACCTCTGGTAGTGAGAGGCAGCCTAGGCCTTAAGGTGATATGCCTTAGGTCATACCCCCCTACCTTTCTTCTATCCCTTCTTCCCTCCATCCATTGATTATTTTCCTTTTCTTGTTATATCAAACATTTAAAAAAAAAAAAAAAAAAAAAAAGATACTGTTCACGTTTTACTGTTCATCGATCCTATTGTGAGGTTGGTTCCTAATTTGTTGAGTTTTGGGGACTAGTTTTACATTATTTTGTATCAGTGAGAGACTCATGAGGTGAGAGACCTCTGGTGGTGAGAGGATACCTAAGCCTTAAGGTGAGATGCCTTAGATCATATCTCCCTTCCATTCTTCCATCCCTTCTTCCCTCCATCCATTGATTCTTTTCTTTTTCTTGTTGTATCAAACATATCACAAAAAACAAAAAAAAAAAGAAAGAAAAAAAAAAGAGGGTATTGTTCACATTTTACTATTCATCGATCCTATTGTGAGGCTGGTTCCTAATTTGCTGAGTTTTGGGGACTGGTCTTACATTAGTCTCCCACTAGAATAGATGAATCCCACAACTCCATTTTGAGTCTCATAGAGAAATAAAGGCAACAACCATAACTTAAATTCATAATTTCGTGCTCAGGCTTATAGCCCCTTACAAACATTTATAAAGACTTAAAACAAGAAGCAAAGTAGTCCTAAAACTCTTTAAAACAATAACTTACATTGGAGGTAGTTTATTTCTAATAAAACTCAGCCTAAAATAAAGGAATGTAACTTGAAACACTTAAAAGCAATAAAATACTTAAAGCATTAGAAGTCTTATCAAACTAGATAAAGATTATCCAACTACATAACGATTTATCCAACTAGATAAAGACTTATCTAATTAGACTTAGGTTGCTAATACACTAACCCCGTACTCCTAACTTCTACCCATAATTTAGGCCCATTAAAGTGGCCTATTACAATAAAAATGTAAGAATCGTACTCCGAAAATCCGGTTTAACTCGTGGTTTACGTCGTAACAGGTCTCTCAATCATAACCAGACAGGAAGGCGAGGCCGGGTGACGAAATACGATATCCAGGTATGAGAAGCGACGTGTAAAAACTCAATTTTTACATACCGGTCTCAATACCACCTGAGTCAGACCGGTATGTGCAACCAGAATGTTTTTTCGAGTGGAGACGGACTCCAGCGGGTCCCACACTCTGAATCCGAGTTTAGGAAACCTTTTAGACGTAGGAGACCTTCCTAGAATGGTCTCCCACTAGATATATACCTATCATTCCTTCTCCTTAGATCCTTTCCAAACATTCTCAAACCCTAGACCGTCTGGAAGAGATCTAAGAAGGAGCAAGGAGGAAGGAGACTGTGCAAGAAGTGGATTTTTCCGTTGGAGGAGAGCATCGCCATTCAACAAACACCGGAAAGTGCTGGACCTCCGTATTAATATTGGGATTAAGAATCAAATCCGTAAAACGGCGTAATGATCCAAAACCCTAGAACCCCAAAACCCTAGTTCTCATTGAGATCCATTCTGAGAAGGATGCGACAAAACCTAGATGACCAAACAAGTATTTGGACCTTAGAATGGTTTAGGAAGAACCCCAAAAACTAAGCCGATGATCGACGGGAGAGGGAGGTCCGAGATTGGGCTCTCGGACCCATACCGTCGGGCATACCGGCTGGACAATAAGTCCTGCGGTATGGTCCTGCGGTATATACCGCGAGCACATACCGACTACAGTATACTGAGACCGGTATATACCGCAGAGCATACCGGGGTCTCACTATAGCATGACCGGGTCTTACTATAGTGAGACCAGTACTGCAACCGGTATGCTTACCAAAGCCTAGTTGTTGGCCAGACTTGGTTATGACCAACTGTAACCCTATAAGTTAATTCTAATCTATAAATATGATCATGTATGACTTGTAGACAGCGTGAGTGGACTCTGTGACGCAGAGCAAACTTGCAATTACGCGTCAGGTAAGGGACCAGACCCCAAACCCTAAGTAACTAAATAACAATAAACCGTTGTGATCATATTTGTTATTGTGATTATTGTTTGTTGCTTGTGCACTTCACATGTCATCTAGTTATTTAAATTTTATTATCTGTTCATGCATATTCGTATGCTAGGAATGTTGTTTTGTTTAGGCATGTAAATATTTTAGTTAGTGTGTAGAATGTGAAGGGGAGTGGAGCCCTGAATATATCCTCACGTTGACACATTTTTCGTATCGCCGTCTACCTTAGTAAGCTTGGTGCGAATAGGGTATCAGGGAGAGGACGTGGGATTGTAGCTCCCCCTGCCCACCAAACTCGAGCCCTATCTCTATGTCGTAGGGAGTTGTACTGGGGTAGGACCATAGATACTGTGATGACATATAGGACTGGTTAAAAACAGAACCCACTTGCAAGCCCTTGCCAACAGGGATTTAGGTGTTGGTGCAGTGTAGAGTATCACAGGGAGGACATGGGATGGTGGCTCAGCCTGCTCGCCAGGCTTTAAATCTATTTCTATACCGGAGTAGATGATGTGGGGCAATAGCAGTAGTGTGGATCGGAGCCTAACTGTTGGGTGTGCTCACACTCTCTTGCATGGAGGTACGGTGGCCGCCAAACCTTACCATAACATTTTGCAAGTTATACCTGACCCAATATTAATATTATCTCATGTATTTTTGTATGTTGCATTGGTTTTGTGCTTTACTGAGCTAAGTTGTGAGCTCACCCCGTATATATATACTCTTTTTCAGATGTTGATGCAAGTTACACTGTTGAGGACTTTATGGCTGCTCCAGCTTATGGGACCATGGCTGCTATAGATTCACAGACAGTGGAGGACGAACATGATGCCTCATGCGAGTGCTCTTACTGTGTGTTCCTTTAGGATTATTTATTTATTCTTTCTATTGAGTATAGACGATATATTAAATTATTATTTATGATTATGGATGATGGCATAATTGGAATAGTTATTTATTTACAATTAGAAACTCAATTCATTTATTATTAAATTCCGCTGCTATGTATATTTCTCTGATTATGGTTAGTTTGCTTGGAATGGTTTGTTGACACGGTCTATTGAGATCCTGGTGTGAGCCGTGGTTTGGAAACGGTTCACTCACACTTCTGGTTCAGCCGGAATTGGGGTGTGACAAAAATCCGAAGGATCAAAGGCCCAACAGATATATATAACCTAACCCATGGCTTATTCCCATTAAAATAAGCCCATGAAGTGCCGTATCTGCATCAATGTCTGTTTTATCAGTCCCCACCTTCTAAAAACACCAATAAACTGTTTGACAGATAATCCTTGAGAAATCCAGGCCATACAGGTTTGGGAGCTTCCAAAGATTGTACAAATAGGACATTTTAGGTGTACCGAGAATCTATCAGGAGTGGAGACTCTCTATGCAAGCAGTGCTAGCATTCTCCCTCCTAAACTCAGGCTTATTTGCAGACATGGTTGGATGGTTCCTACTAGGTGTATAAGGCCCTTCAGAACACATCCATTTCATTGGGAAAACCCAGGTCATTTGATCCTCTCAGAACTTCTTTTATTAGATAGAAAAATCCACAAATGCATTAGCCAATGAAGCAGTTAAGATCTTACACCCATGAGGGATTCCATGTATATTGGGGACCACCGTACTGTAAATTCTGTGTTTCAGGTTGGACGGGTTGCTTTGCTGTCAAGTACTAATGGAGGAAAGCTTTTTAAAATCACTGAGCAGTTTGGATAAAAGGCTGAGAATTGATGAAGTTACTGTCTGGAAAATGTAAGTAACTCTTCCTTCAGTCATTGTAGTGACAGGAGATTCACCAACGAAAAAAATAAGCATTCAAGATTCTCTGCCTCTCTGTTTCCTGTTCAGTGCTTAGATTTTTGAAATTTCTTATTGGCAACCCTGCGGCCCTGCATGACTGTCTCAAATTCTTTTGCTCTTTCCTTCTAGGTTCTTCTACAGGTCACAAGCATGGTGCAGATATGTATATATATATATAGGAACATGGCATGCATAATATAATAACAGATACTTTTTTCATGTCACATTATTTATTTAATATTACTATGCCTAATCATTCTCCAATTCATTGTGTCATAAAAGCCAATTTCAAGGAATTATAGAAACTGCTCGTAGATAAATCCTCCAGCCAGTTAATCTCATTATATTCTTTAGATGGAAATTTCACATTGTGTTCTTTAAACCAATAAAACTAGAGGTAATACACCATTAACAAAGACCAAGCAACATACTTGTATCCATTGCAGGCAACACGATATGCAAAATCCCTTGTAGATGAATCTTCAAATCCAAAAATATCAGACAGCAGAAGTATGCCAGTTCCATTATTATTCTTCACTGCCTTGAACAGATAAGAGCGGAAACAGTCCACACCCTCCCCTAAGGTAAGTTCAACTCCATTTACTAGTTCACAGGCCTCATCATCTATTCCCTCTTCCAGTTTCACTTGGCTGCATGATACTTTGCATATCGCATGCTTTGTATAATAGGAGCATCTTTGATTATTGGAAGTGCATCTCTTCTGAACAACAACTGAAGCACTAAAGTCAAAAGGTGCAGTTTTCCTATAAAAAGTTTTCCTATAAAACAAACAAACTAACTAGAATAACATGGTTGCAAAATCACAATACTCAAAGGTGATAGTGTATTCATGATTTGAATTCTTTGGACAGGTATTAATTAAAGCATGAATTGTATGGTAAGAACTGCATCAAGACAAACAATCTTTCTGTTCAGACAATATATATCTGTACTGCGACAGAAAAAGAGATGTCAAATGACAAAAAACTGCAACAAAAAGCAACAAGTAGCTTCTTCTCATCTTATCATTTAAAAAAACCTTTGTTGGCAGCTCTTTTTTTTTTTTTTTTTTTTTTTTTTTAACTGAGTATCGGCAGAAATCATTCATACCAAAGTATACAAGGACATGTAAATCAACCCTAAAAGCAAAAAAAATTGTCAGTAGCTTTAAATGACCCACAAGAAGCCACCTTCAAAAATATCTGGCTCTGCTATTCTGTTAACCTAGTATAGCCATTTATATTGGGCCCGGCCCATATTGTTTCAAATGATAGCTGAACAACAAGACAAAAGAAAAGGATAAGAAATAGTGGTTACCTACATGGAAAAAAAATTAAAAAACCTATCTTCCACTAAATTATTTGTTAGGGATTGCCCTCAAAACAAGATCAATACACACATTGAACCAAAATCATAAGGTTGTTCATTAAATGTACTCTCTCTTGTCATATTCAGGTTGGTCTTCTTTTTTTTTTTCTTTTTTTTTTTTGTTGGGGTAAGTGAATTCAGGTTGGGCTATGTTTTGCTGAAATAAGTGACGAACTCAGCATCATCTCGTTAAGTCCCTATTGGATGGAAGAGCAAAGCTGGTAGGCAATTGCACTCCTTTTGCTATGGGGTGGCACTAGGAAGGACAGGTAAAGAAACGGAATTCAATCCCTTTGTAGTGTTTCAGGAAGTGGAAAGAAGAATACCTAACGGAAATTTGGTAGCATAGATGTCAGCCTCTAATGTTTTAAGAAGTTCAATGTTGTCAGACTTTTTGGGATGGAATTGTCTTACTCTTATGAATGGGGACGTTAATAGCCAGGAGTTGTTTGTGGTTAATTTTTCCTCTTCTCTAGGACTTTTGTATAACAAAACAGCACCTTTGATTAGATAAATAAAATAACTTAACTGATCAGAAATATTAGACTTCTCCTTTGTTCTCTCATACACTAAGCTCCTTCAATGTGATCGGACATGAGATAAGGAACAATTGCTGGAAGGGTCACCATATCAGCATGTTGCTGCTTCCGTTGCTACTTGGTTCACAGTGACCTATACTGTGCTGCTACTATTACTACTGATGTTGCTACTGCTTCCATTGCTACATTGTTTCAAGCTAAAGCTCTCAAATTTCCCCATGCTCCAACTTGAGGGGGGGACGGGGGGTTAGCGTAAGGACATGAAATATGACGTAACTAACTGCTTTGACTTAGTCCTGATCGTGTGGACTGATGGACTTCCAGTAAATTTATTAGTTTTCTTTATTAGTTTCCTTTACCAATTGTTAGTTTTCTATTTCTATTTTGAGTTTACTTTATCTTTAGTTCGTCACTAAGACTCTGACTTGTAGAATCTTAGATCCTATCTAGTAGTTGTTTTCTATTTTTTATAAATACAAGCTACAAGGAGAGCAACACATTCTCTCTCTCTCTCTCTCTCTCTCACACACACACACACACACACACACATACAGTTTGTACTTGGGTAGCCTTCCTTTTCTATTTTGCTATAAAGAGTACAGCTTTTTTGAAAGATCAACGAGATATCTTTTTAAATCTCTTATGGTGCAGGTTCCTGACGAACAACTTTTGAGCCCTCCCCCATCTTTGTTGTCTCAATGCAATTCATCATTATCAACAATAAATCTGTTCCACATCTTCATCGATTTTGATCTTCTGCGCAAGCATGGTCATGTATACCAGCAGTCAAAGTAAAACCTTCCACACTAATTATTACCAGCCATTAAATTTTCAGGACAATAAGACCTTGTCTATGTACATCATTTAAATGAGTAGCAATTCTAATCTAGCATTTGCAGTTCTGTATTTTAGTAGAAGGATTTCCATACACAATGAAAGAAGTATTTTTATACTTCTCAAATCAACTCAACTGCAACTTATCCCAAGCTAAAATAAGTGCCGCTCACAAAGACTAAGCTGCATAGCCGACGCATTTCATTTCTTGGAGTAAGAAAAGTGAGACACTAGCTGAGTTTTGAAATTCTTTGAATCATGAATCAGGCTTTATTCCTTGTGCAGTTTATCTTTATCCTGTGTCTTGAATGATGGGAATATGAAATGTTTCTAAGTTCTGTAGAAATTAAAGTTGAGGAAAACATCTGACTGCAAGCAATGTAGACGATGATTTCTGTTATTGGAATATCAGGTGAACACCTAGTAATTCAAAAGCTTCACATCAGAAGATTGCACTCTCCAACTCCCTGACATTAAACTAGAAAAGTACCAGTCCAAATCGTTTTAATAGGTCATCCAAGTGAATGAAAGCAAGCTTAATTTTCCCATCAGTCTATTAATAGACACAGAATCCAAAACCTGCTCTATAAGATGCTGATTTTTTTCTAGTTACCTAACAGAGCCAATGTCGGATGATCCAGCAAGCAAGCTCAATTTTTTTCCCTTTTTCTTTATCTACTACCACGTGATTAACCTCCCTTACTGAAAACCTAGCTGGGTGTCCACATAGCTGACAACTAAAATATAAGCCATCGATCACCATATTCAAGCAAAAGAGAAAAGTGGAAGACGTTTGAATTCTTTTTTCCAACTCTCCAAAATTGTCCATCCTTCCACAGTGAATGTGCTCTTCCCAGCTTCAATCAATCTCTAATTGACCTTTTGATCCATTAATAATGATAAATAATTTCTCACAGATACCTCTAAGCATAAAATAATAGTCCAAAAAATATGAAACTTCCCATCCCCATAAGTCATTAAAAGCCTCTAGTAACACGTTCAGGATTCCCTAAGCAGGGCACAAGCAGAAATTAATAGACCAAAAAAAGTTTGACAACACAGAAAACACACTACCCATTTGATAGTCCTAACCCATTTTGGTCGTAGATTTTTGGATTACAGCTTAAACAAAGAAATCTTGAAAAAGATACCAAACAGAGCAAACATCTGAAACTATTTCAAAGGGATTTCTAATGTAATAGGCAGAAAGCAGGAGAGTATTTCAGTTCAAAGGTGAAAAGGTTCAAGAACATACTAGGAAAACATGTAAAAGAGGGAAGTGTACTTACAAAAGAGGGGTAGCAGCGAAGAAGGGCAGAAGAGAGTAAGTGTGGACGTGGTGGAACCTTCAGAGGGAAGGGAAGGGAAAGGGTTGATACCAACCCCATCTCTCAGTGCAAAGCCCAAGTGGCAAGTGCTGCCGAAGAAGGAAGGGAGGATGACCAATCCATGGCGCCTATGACACTTTAATATCTGAGCCACGAATTTAGGACTCAATTTGGATTTCTTCCACAGGTTGTGATCGCAAATACCGGTTGAGGGAGGGGGTGGGGGCAGTTGCAATGGCACGTGTTAAGAGGGACTAGAAGTGTAAATTTTGCAGCAGCGCTCCGAACAGAAATCGTCTCCCGCCTGGATTTGGGCGGGAGATTGGGCGGCCTAGATGGATGGCCGCCATGTGGCACTCGGAGGGATCCCAGTCCTCCATCCGAGCCGACCGCCCAGTCAACAAGCTGAGCCGACTGGGGGGTCGGCTCGGATGGAGGGCTCGGATCCCTCCGAATGCCACATGGCGGCCATCCATCCGGGCCGCCCAGTCTCCCTCCCAAACCCAGGCGGGAGACGATGTGGATCCCAGGGCTCCATCATATTTGCCAAATTATGGGACTGAAATCCTCTCCCGCGGCAGGTTCTCTGATCCAAGGGCGTTGATCCAAGGGCCGCCCACCCTACCAATACTGGGGACGGTGGGCCCACCTACCAACCTTGGTGGCAGGTGGGCCGGCTGAAATCCCACCCTTGGCCGGTGGCAGGTGGGCGAGAGAGGATTTTTTTGCCAAATTATGCCACAGCTTCCTTACATAAATTGCAGGACCCGACCAACTGCCATTTCCATAGAATACGGAACCAAGTTGTTCTACTGTGTGTTGTATTTGTTGGCAAATAGACCAACTTTAATAGGAAAAAATATGTGTGGGTCCCACTGTGGGTCCCATTGATGGTATGGCAAGAGGAGAGAGACTGTGGACTGTGGGTCTCATTGCAGTTTCACTGATTGTGTAGTAATGGCTAGTAAAGAAGGAGGCGAGAGAATGAAGAGAGAGAAAGAGGAAAGAGAAGAAGGTGAGGTGGCAAGCATGGCATGGTAAACTGGTAAAATAGAAAGAAGAGAGAGAAAGAAGAAAGAGAATGAGGAGAGAGAAAGAAGAAAGAGGAAGTGGAGAGAGAAGGAGGAGAGAGAAAATATGTGGGTGAGACCCACTGCTGAGGTGGCATGCCACCATGACAGTCAGCCTGGCCGAGGGTCATGGCATCAGGCAGCAAGCCCGCAGGCCCACAAGCCAGCAGGCCAGAAGCTTGCTGTGCGCGCACATGGCTACCTCGCATGCACTATCCCCCAAGCCTTGTCGCACGCACGCAAGGTGTTGGACGATTTTTCAAGAGAGAGAAAAGCTCTCTGAAATCAATTTACTGAAATATGGTTTATGCAAAGAAAACCGGTTATAGACGCCGTATCCTATGTTCTGAGGGGCATTTTGGAAAAATCAAAAAGTTAAATAAGCCAAATCTACTGCTCAATTTGAGTCTCATAAGAAAAATTCTAATTTGGCAACTGGTAAAATTGCGAGCTAATATGTATTGCGGCCGACAGACTAAGATACTCCTGTAAAGATTCTAATTGGCCGAATGCAGTTTAATACAATGCATTGTGTCGCATGAAGCATAAGCTATCATTCAATGTTGTAAGCATACGTGGAGCAGCGGATTTGATCCAAATCATTCGGTCATAACTTGCGCCGATTGCGCCTGAGGCGATCTAACAGATCCAATGTCTTAGGAGCATTTCTACCTTTTCTTGGTTGATCCAATGGCCTTTATTAATGATGCCCTGACCAACGAATAGTATCTCAACAACAAACTCTAACTCGTCAAGCGGAGGTCCAGACTTCAATGTATCGCGAGTGCAGTGCAGCGGCGGATCTGATCCTGATCCGATGGTTTTAATGGATCCCGATCATTCCAACGTGATAAATGTTGATCCGACGATCAACAATAAATCCCGCCCTTTTCAGAGATTTAACAACTTGGATTGAAGGTTCTATGAGCTGCGAATGGCAACTCGACACCCAGTCTGCGTGTCAGCGATATATCGCATTATCACTTCCTTGTTCTTTAACCATGGAAGGAGGAAGATTAAATCTTCGTAAGATGAGGAAAAACGACTGACTAGTCATTACTTCCAAAAGAGCTCTTCGATTAACCATGGAAGGAGGAAGATTAACCATGGAAGGAGGAAGATTAAATCTTCGTAAGATGAGGAAAAACGACTGACTAGTCATTACTTCCAAAAGAGCTCTTCGATTTAATTGTGGAGAAATTAGGACCTAGCGACCTGATTCACGTCAGCTGTGTTTGCAGCTCCTGGAGATCAAATTCTCCTCTGTTCCCTCTTTGGCTGCTACTCTCCTGCCACAACATCATCATCATCGATGACGAATGCAATATCAACTTTGACCCAGAAAAAGCCCATGGCTTCCTGGGTTTCGTCAGTCTCTCCAATCCAAGTCGCATAATTCGCAAGCTTAAAATCCCAGAGGCTAATGGCTGTAGGACTTTGGGATCATCAGAAGGATGGCTTGTAACATTGCGGGCCAATGGAGCGATTCGCTAACTACGCCCCTTCAGCAAAGCCAAGATTCAGCTTCCGCCACTTAAGCTTGCAAAATTTGGTGGTTTTCTAGGTAAGATAAATAAATCGAGTATAAACAAGGTCATCTTGGGTTTAAGCTCAGAAGGTAAATCGTTAGTCATGTGCAAGTATGCAGGGAAATTGACATTTTGTAGGCCTGGGAAAGACCTGAATTGGGTTGCTTTGAGCATTGTCATGGCGTAATTGAAGACATGGTGTCATACAAGGGTCGGCTTTATGGTGTAAAAGTTAGTAGAAACAAATGTCATGTATCTGTTGCTTGTGGCCTTGATGGTCCTTCTCCAACAATGAAAGAAGCGGTGGAAACTCCCAAGTATAGTGGTTATATACAGTACCATCTGGTGGAGTCTTCAGGAAATCTCCTGATGGTTCTGAGGCATCTTAATTGGCCTACAGATTGCAGAACCATTGGTTTCACTGTTTTCAGGTTAGATCTTAGTGGAATGGTAGAGGTTAAAGACTTAGTTGACCAGGCATTGTTCTTGGACAGTAATAGTGCTTGCTCTGATTTTCCTACATTCAAAGGTAATCACATCTACTCTGTCGCTACCTGTTTCCCTAATAAAAATTGGGTTGGGTTTTGTGATATGCAAGTGTTCAACTTTGAGTGTTGGAACCTTGGCCGGTATTGAGCAGATATTGACAGTTCATAGGTGGTTCCAAGTGTGTTGTCATTGTTAGCAACCATGGCAGTGTATGTGAGTAGTGAAGTGGCAGTATGGGCAGTCTCCATGAAGACCAGTGCATAATAGCAGTATCTGTGGTAATTTTCCAGCTCTCCAGCATGAAGAAAGCATTTGAAGAGGAGAGAGAAAGAGGATAGAGAAAGTGGTCCAGGTGGGTCCCACATGATGTGCTTTGCCATCTTGGCACCAGTCCAGGCCAGCATGGCAAAGGCACAGGCACCAGGCCAGCAACAAGGCAGCATAGCCTGCCAGCAAGCAACAAGCCTCGCAAGGCCAGCCAGCAGCTGGCCAGCCATGCCATGCCGCACAACAACAGGCCAGCCATGCCTTGCCGCGCGCACAACAGTCGCATGCAATAGCATGTTGTGCACGCGCGCAGGTGCTTATACACGCCCCTCGCAACAACACCTGTGAGGTGTTCTACGCATTTCCTCAATGAACAGGGTTCTTAGGACCCTACTGGAAAAATGCCTCTGAGTCGACTTAAACAAAAGTTACAGAGGCCATTCGGCCAAAAGATAAGGGCATTTTAATCCTTTTGAAAAGAAGAAGATCTGGAATCCACGGCCGAAAAGAAGCCACGAAGTCCATATCCGGATCCGAGGGCTTTCGAAAACGCGGGTTATGGTGTAGCGCAGAGATCGCGTCAAGATCCATGCGTGAGCTCTCTGATTGGTGGGTTGCAACTTAATTCGTTGCGATGAGATGCATGAGGATCGAGCCTTGATTCAGTGTGGCTCATGTTCGTTGCGTTAACGTCTGTGATTCTAATCCAGCGGCTACGGAGGTTCTCGATCGTGCATGACGCGATGATGACAATCCAACGGCCATCGTCGAATCCCGCCTCTCTCTGCAGATCTGACGACTTAAATTGTTAGATGCCTCCTCCGCCAATCAATGCTGGATAATAGCGTCCTTCCGACAGAGGCAGCAATGTTTGTGTGTAGCACAGCGCATGGAATCAGCTCTAAAGATTCCTTTTCAAATGATCAGAGTGGCCAAACTTTGATCGGCCATATCTTGGCCGTCCGTGCTCCGATCTGAGTGATTCAAATTCCTATCTTCTTCATTTTCGAAGGTGAACTCAATGAAACAATGAAGGAGAGATCTGGTTTGGACTAAGGTGCTATTATGCTCGAAAATCCATTGAAAGTGTACTTCGAGAGTGGTGTGAGCCTTCCACCTTGCCCTATTGACCATTAATACCTCCGTGAAGCTGAGGGAAAGTGAAGTGAGCATTTATTGAGCCTCCACAGAAGCTGTAGTGAGAAGAAATGGCATAAGTGGCCATTAGAAGTGGTGAACAAGCTCATTAGAGTGTTCCACAGAAGAAGTGATTATGTCGGGAAGGTAATCTCTCACGCAAACCCTCATTATGATGTTTGTGCTTAGTGGGAAGGGTTTGTAATCACCATATTTATGTATTGTTAGTCTACTGGGTTGGGGCTTAGCAGACTTGTGGGTTGTAGCTCGTATTACCTTGGTGGTGTGGCACATCGCTGTTATAACAGTTGAACTCCACCTATTATAGTTACGTATTGGGTATAATACAAAACCCTGGTTACGGTATTACCCCGTGGACTAGCCATCACAGTATGTGATTGGTGAACCACGCTACATTTTGTGTTGTGTATGTATATGTGGATGCCTATGTGTGTGGAATAGAAGTTTGTATGCTGCAGGTCTAGGTGTACACACTTAGCAAGCCAAGTCCCTGGTATGGATACCTGTGGGTGTGTGGTTGGTATATACACGAAATGTGTTTGACAAACTAGTTGTGAGAGAAACTCTGTTGACAGCTCAAGGCAGCACACAGTGATCAACAGCTCTTGGTCGCAGTGACCAAAATATTAGGCCAGATTATCTCAGTGAGATTGATTTTAGTGGAAACTGATTCACCTCCCCCCCTCTCTCTCTCAGTGATTACCTAGGACTAACATAGAGGATAAATCCTTTGAATTTTATGACTATTGCAATGATCCTGAGTTGATTATGCAAACACCCATATTTTTTCCCACAAACCCATGTTTGAGAGGTGGATTGGGGTTCGGGATGGTATGAGACACTTTGTTGGTAGTACTTCCAGTTGTTTTTGCTATTTTGGCTTTGCCTTAGTGCTGATATGAATGAGCCTGAAGTTCTCTCACAAACCCATGTTGGAGAGATGGGTTAGGGTTCAGGATGGTATGAGACACTTTGTTGGTAGTACTTCCAGTTGTTTTTGCTATTTTTGCTTTGCCTTAGTGCTGAACTGAATGAGTATGAAGCTTTCTTACAAACCCATGTTGGAGAGATGGGTTGGGGTTCAGGATGGCATGAGACACTTTGTTGGTAGTACTTTCAGTTGTTTTTGCTATTTTGGCTTTGGTTTAGTGCTGATATGAATGGGTTGAAGCTTTTTCACAATCCTATGTTGGAGAAGTGGGATGGAGTTCAGGATGACATGAGACACTTTGCTGGTAGTACTTCAAGTTGGTTTTGCTGTTTTGGTTTGTCATAGTGTTGATAATGACTGACTCTGAAACTTTCTTCTGTTTTCTTGTGTATTTTCATCTTTCAATTAATTATAATGTAACTTCCTATCAATATGATACCTAACTGAGAGTAGGTGGTTAGCTTATACACAGAAATGTTGGTGCTGAGGATTACAATGATTTTCCTTCTATTGAAGGTTCTTTCAGAAAAAGGGAATGTCTTATAGAAAAGGCATTTTAGTTTCCTTCCCATTTGTATCTCTAACTTATAAGAGATCACAACTGACTTCCGTTAATGGTGTTGGAAAATCCAATCTCCATGAGTCTAGCTCGG
Organism: Protea cynaroides; assembly: GCA_028583415.1. Taxonomy (NCBI): domain Eukaryota; kingdom Viridiplantae; phylum Streptophyta; class Magnoliopsida; order Proteales; family Proteaceae; genus Protea; species Protea cynaroides. The sequence goes on along the minus strand of CM053271.1, from coordinate 24,391,075 downwards.
CTTCCATTAATGGCGCTGGAAATATGTACTTCAACATGGAAAGCAGGCAAGGACACAGATAAGAAGATTGATAGACAATCTTGACGTGTAGAGTAGAGACTATTACAGCTAAGTCATTCTCTCCCCGATAAAGTGCCGTCCATGTCCAGTGGGCCCTAATCTGAGATGCCCTTACACCCACATTCGGGTCATTGAGAACACATCTACATGTATATCCAATGTAATCCAACAGTCCAGATGGGACTGCAGGGGATCCAAGATCGAATATGAAATTTGGAAAACCCAAAGCACCTATCGTACCTGAGCATTACGCATATTTTATTGACTGTGTTGGATGTGGTTTTGCAATATTTTAAAAGGATTAAATATTGAATGCTATTGATTGGACCTGAATTTCTTGCATGGATTTTAAGGGAAATAACTTTTTTTTACTAGGCATCAAGATATATCACACATTTTAACATGAAAAAAAAAAAAAAAAGCAACGTCCTTTATTCACAAGTTATATTTTAGATAAATTAAAAAAAAATTATGTTAAATGGCAAAACAAAGAATTTTGAATTTTTTGGGACGACCAAAAAGGTTTAGAGAATTATAATGGTATGTGAATGTATGTAGGAGTAGGGATATAAAAGGATCAAATTTGAATCGGATACACCAATATCCAAATCCAAATTCATTTACCAACTATCTTATTTGAGTCCTATCCTAAATTCGATGGATGTATAAAAACCAAATTCAAACCCAAATTCAAAATTTAACTAGATATCCAGTTAAAATCTGATTTGAATCCGTAAAATGGAATTAAAATACAAATTGCAAGGATAATGAGAAAAAACTCTATTTTAAAACAAATATGTAGCCTAACCTAAGAAAATAAGAGATGAAACGTTAAAGGCTATATAAACATTAAAGCTATATATGTCTTAACACTCTAAAACTTAAAGGTTATATGCCTCTTAACACTAGGTTAAATGGAGCGAATATAATCTTGGCTGTTTTGACTGATATCTGAATCCGACCACTGCTATTTGAATTCAAATCCAAATCCGATTGTTTGAATTTGGATTCCCCTAAACAGATGTGAATTCGAATTGGATCCAGATTTTCGAGTATTCATTTACATCTTTACATAGGATAGTGACATTAGATGAGAGTGTAAATGATTGAATTTCAGATTAATAATTGTTAGCAAAGTCGATTGGTTTTCGGTCAATAGAGTGCAAGCACCTAGGAGGTTATGGGTTCGGCTCTCCTATTTGTACACACTATGAAGACAGGATTGTCGGAACCGTGACCTCATGGATTCTTGCATTATTCAATTATGAGACGCATGTTTGTTTCGGCATAAAATTTTATATGTAACAATTACATATTAAAAAAAAAAAAATTTCTCTCCTCCTCAAAGAAAACTATATTTTATTTTGAAAAATTTTCATCTAACCCCCAAAAAGGATGTCAAATTCTATCTACTATCCAATGGTTTCCAAAAACTCTAACCGGCCCCATTTAACTGACAGACTTGACTGAACATGTGAGTAGACATTCCTACCCTTTCTATTTGAAACTCTAAAACATTAAAATGAGATAAAGTTACTAATTTGCCTCTTTCATTAAAACATTAAAATGAAACTTTAAAACATCAATACATCGGTGGCAACTGGGGAGCAGAAAATTCCCTATTCACGACAGAAATTTGGACCCCAAATCCGGCGATAATTTCTTCATTGGCGAGCAGGAAAATTCTCCTTCTTTTTTTCTTTTTCTTTTTGCAATGAATAATAAGTGAATGATCTCGGATTATGCGACTTTAGTTTCAGTGATTCCGGAAGAAAGCCAAGCTTTTTATTTCCTCCCTGAATCTAATGGGTCAGTAGGGATTTGTCGGGTGAACTTGTCAAATGTTGTTCATGATGGCGAGATCTGCTTTTGCCCATTGGACTTCTTGAAGAGGACGATGCTGATTTTTAGGTTCATTTTGATTTTTTTTTATTTATTTTATATCTTCTTCTGGGTATATCCGATTATCCCTTCATATGATCATTCAAACTGTGGTTCTCTCTCCTAGTGCTCCTGCAACATCATCTCTATGCAAGGCCACGTTACTGCCGCCATCGCTGCCGTATTAGCCTGGAAGGGTGAGACACTTCAGGAGTGGATGGGAGTATTTAAATCCTCCCCTGCGGTCCTGCCGCCTGCCAAGGGCCGGATTTCAGCCGGCCCCCCCCCAATGTATTGGCAGGCGGCCAGACTGAACCTAACTCCCTTGGATTGGCGGCAGAAACCTCCTGCCGCAGGAGACGATTTGGATCCTGGATGGGAAAGGGAACCACTCTGGCGGAGATGTGAAAGATTCAGGGGACGACCAGTATTTAGTCTGGGCAGCACCAGTGAGGTACTCTGGTGGACCCAAGAAGGCACACGCGGTAGCAGAGAAGACAAAGAACAAGATGAGAGGGATGTTGAGGTTGAGCTCTAGGAGATCTCAGCTGTCCAGTGGGAGGCGAAATCTTGGATGATCTAGTCGGGGGTATCGTGGGAGACGAAGTGCTTCAGTTGTGGTTTCAAGAGATCGTAGGCTGTCTTCAGATGCTGGATTTGATCTACCGAGATATCAACGGTGGCTTCGCTGCCAATTGGTAGGCCATCAACAGGCGGCAAATGAAGCTCCACCAGATCGAGCAGAGCCGGCAAATAAAGAGGAATAAGATGAGTGGGGAGTCTGCGGAGGTTGGAAGGAGTAGAGACAAAACTGATGCGGATTCCTGCCTTGGCCAAAACTATGGAGAGATGGAAGAAGGGGATCATGTAACCGAAGGCTGACCATGGAAGCATCAGTACGTGGATATCCTCCTTTGCCATTAATGGATATCCTAGCTAAAAGGTAAAGGCTAAAGCGGTGGTTTTGATGAAGTATGATTTCTTCGCCTTATCTTCTCTTGCAACTTTCTTTTGGGTTCCAGTGTTTCACCCAACTCCACTATATTATATATTAATAATATATGGTTCTAAAAATGATTTGAATAATCAGGACTCTCTAATTCCCCCTGCCCTGGTTTCGATTCCATCTCTTCCTCGTCCCCTTGCCTTGATTTCGATTCTATCTACGCCCTAGATGGAATCGCCTCATCTCTACCTCCGACCTCCACCATTCGCCTCATCTCTCTCCCCTTCTCCGCCGCCGATCATGGCCTCCCACTGGAAGCAAAGAACACAAATAAACCAAAATCGAAAGAGGGTTTCTTCAAAATTGGTAAGTAAAAGTGTTTTTTTACTTTGGGGGGCATTATGGTCTTTTACTTTTGGAATAAGGGCAATATTGTCTTAATATTTGCAACTAACGGGACTCTACTAACGAGTGGGGTCTCTTTGATTAATGGTGGAAAAATTTTGGGTGGTAGATGAGATATTTGTAAAAGTTTTGGATGGTAGATGAGACTTTTGAAATTTGTAGGGGTTAGATCGAAGTTGACATAGTTTTTGGGGGCTAGATGAAAATGTTTCTTTTATTTTTTCAAAATAAATATTGAAAAATTTTGTAACATGTAAAATGTTGTTTCATCTATCGAATCTAGCAAGTTTTTTCAACCGAACCAGCTCAAGCTCATCTGATTTCATTGATTGTTCAGATTTGTTGTTTAAAAGTATAATTCTCAATTCTAATTATCTATTACAGTTTATGGCGATTAAATTCCACTTATTACTGATCTGTTTCCTGAATTTTATTGCCTTTGACTATTTGATTGAAGCCTGAGATCATATTCTGGCAAAAGGACCAAAATCATGTTCTCGCCTAATTCCAACTGTTAATTGGACTGAGAAACATGTCATTATATTGCTGCAAGCTATACTTGCTCCGCTTGGACATTCGTTTTAAATTTTAGCGCATCTAGACTTGAGGTTTTGTTGAGTTTTCTCTATATTGCATACACTGAAATTTTCAAATACCCTTGGCTCTGGATTGAGTCAAGTTTAATGTCATTTTATCCTGTCAAAAATTGTACCTCTTTCTTCAATTACATCAAGTATATTAGTAGGGTAAATTACATCGGAGGTATCCAACGGTTTGAGAAATCATACCATAGGTACCTCTTGTTTAAAAAATCATATTACCTCACGTTTCATATATATAACGGTTAAGGTACTTTTTATTTTATATTTCCAATTTTACCCCAATCTGACAACTCTCCATGCACTGCCCCATCCACACTCCCATGCCTTCCTCTGACAACCCCTTATCCCATTCTCCCCTTCTCCCCTTTAACACCACCCAATCCCATCCAATCCTCCCATTGCCCCTCTCCCCTCCCCCGCCGCTCTCCTCCCAACCATATTTGCTACATAGGAATTTCCCCTTCTCCGCACTGCTGCTCCTGGCCGGTGATTCTAAACAAAGAACATTATTGATGAGAACAAGAAGAATGCAGCAATGGCTGAAATAACCATCGATGGAGAGAAGAAAACCAAAGAAACTGAGCAAAAAGATCCTACAAGCAGCAAACAACACGTACGAGCAACAAAAAATTGAAAGCCTCTGCAACCATCGATTTTCTTGAATGCTATTATCACGCTTTCTCTGAGTCTAGAAATTTTGAAGAAACCATGAAAACCTTGTAGAAGAAGGTTTGATATGTTTTGAGCTTATGAGAATATACAATGTAAAGCTGAAGCTCCAACACCATGGAAGCATAGTTGATGTCCTTGGCTGACCACGACAACTAAGAGAGGCGTTAAAGAATTCAGTGTGAAAAAAAACGGAGAGCTGTTAAGGCTTGCCAAAGCTTGTTGTTCTCTTCAACAACTTGATTGATAGGCCTAATATGACGTCCCCAACTCTCTGTTTTTTGGCTGCTCTACATACCTACTGGGTCAGATCTCCAAATTGAGGATCCACATCTTCTCCTCCCAGAGGGTCGGGAGGAGGGGCGACAACCAGGTTAGATGGCCGACACCTGGGGCTTGGGTAAATCTGAGCCCTCCATTTGAGTGGACAAGCCAAGCCGACAAGGGGGTGTCGGCTCGTATGGAGGGCTCGGATTCACCCGAGCCCTAGGTGTCGGCCATCTAACTAATGGGGTGCCGCCCCTCCTCCCGAACCTCTGGGAGGAGAGGATTTGAATACCCAAATTGATGGTTTGAACATCAAATCTGTGAAAATCTTCTTCATCTCGACTTTGAAGGAAAGAACATAGCTTGTGCTCAAACCATGAGAGAAATTACCTTCCTGGTGGCTTGCAAACGATTCAAGTGTTTCATGCTTCTCATCTTGACAGACCCTAATGGAGAGCCGTTCTCTACACGACGGTTCGAACATCATATCTGAAAAAATAGAAGGGAAGAACTAAGGCTAGACCACTACGTCTAAGATCGCCGGACTCCTCTCGTATCCGAGAAAGTTGTTTGGTCTAGACTGATATAGGTCACTGGACCACCACGTCTTGCAGCGCTTGCCTTGCCTATTATGTCAGATCTGAGTGTTTTTTCAAGACTGAAACGAGAGCAATTTCAGTTGCTAAAATTTTTTCGATATCAGACCTCGTCTAAGCTACTCAGGTTACAATTCCTTTCCCCGCGCTTCTCTTTCCTTCTTTAAAGGGATTGGAGTGAGGGCTGCAGTGTTGGAAACGTCTTAAAGGAGGTCCTTGCTTCACCTCAGACCTCCATTGATCCTCATATGGAAGCTCAAGCAAAGAAGCATTTAACTCTGCAACTCCCCTATCAAATCCCTAAACCACACCCCCAAAGTTAGGATTGAAGATTAACAGAAGATGTTGATGAAGATAAGTCTCCAGAGATTAGCATTGCCGAGGGAGCAGAGGGCTTGGTGCTCGCAGTAGGAGGTGAAGAAAATGGAAGGGTAATGCTCGAAATATGAAAAAGGTACCTCAAATATGATTTTGGAAACGTGAGGTACCTATGATATGATTTAACAAAACGTTGAATATCTCTGGTGTAATTTAATAAATTCTTCTTGGAGTGTTGTATCCTGATTTATGTTTTCCTCAATCAATTAATTATAAAGAATGATACTAGAATAGACTTAATACTTCTCCAAATACATCAAATTCACTTCAATCCAGTATATATTGATGGTAAAACTGCAATGATATTTGGACTTGCCAGATCCAGTAGCAAGGGACATAAGTAGATGGCAGGGGGATTCCAGTGAAAAACTCATCACTCTACATTAAAAAATTAGACTTGATTATTGTTACAAAATCAAGAAAAAGAAATAGAAATCACACATAAAGAACACAGAGATTTTACATGGTTCACTGAATCTTTCACTATCTCAGAGAGAAAAAAAACTGATTACAAAGAAAATTTCCACAAATTCATAATACACCAAAACCCTAGGATAAGATGAGTTGATATAATACTCCCAAAACAAAATTGTAGAGTCCTATTCCAACTCAACAATAGTAGTCAAAGAGTCTTGCACCAACTGTGCAGGTCAAAGAGTCCCAAACCGATGAGGATTGTGAGTAGGTCCCATAATGTAGACAAACTTCATAATTGATTAGGATTCAAGACATTCCAACAACTATCATCCACTATCATTCAGATCTGAGACGAAATAGGTTTTGACCTAGCTTTTGAAACAAGTTTCTATGAAGGATCTGCCACTTGCACTGCACCAATCATAACTCAGCCAAAAAATAAAATAAATAAAGAAAAAAATTCTCTATCTTTCTGCCTTTACCCAGTCTTGCTTAAGTTTTCAACCACTCCATCTAATACATTATGAATAAGTTTCTCAAAAGACAATCAATACTTCAGTTTTTGCTTCTTTGAAAACCTCAGTTAAGTGAAACTTGCTTAGGTTGAAACAGAGTGTATGGTTTGACTCAATAGGTTTCCTCACAAATTCTTTACTACATAATTTAAAAGTTTGATTACCATTTTAGTAACTAAACTATACCTTAGGTACATATCTGTAGAGGTCATTGACAATCTTGTAACTAAAACTTCTCATGCTATAAAATTAGCAAATTATATGGCAGTCTGATCCTGCTTGTTTCGAGGAGTATGTCCAGTAGCTGTAGCTTAACAGTAGCTGCCATGTTTTGCCTGTGTTGCTGATTCTTCTTTGGATATTGAGGAATTTGTTCATTAGATTAATTCCCCTTCCCTCTAAAGCAACATCCTGACTTTGGTTCTCTATAGAAAATTAAAGGGCATGGTCTATGTCCAGATGATGAGATTAGGAATTATGAGTTTTAACACTAAAAGCAGGCAACTATGACAAGTATCATATCAAAGCAATTCTTGTTGTTAAGTAAGCCTTTGTATATGTGTGAGGACAGAATGTCCACCCACGCTAAAATGGACCGGTGAAAGATTTGGAGTCGCCATCTAGATTAAGGTATAGGACCTAAATTGTTGTCTCATCATGAGATAAGACTTCTATTGACTCATGACCCAACATATCGACTTTGGTCTATCAGAGAACGGGTAAGCGTTCATGGTACAGTTTGGGAAGGTGTTAGGCACCCAAAACTGTCCGATCCAAAAATCGACCTCCTATATGATTCTACTTTCCTTAGACTTTATGGTTTTGACTGTCATGGTCAATGGATAATGACTAGGGCTCATGGGGGATCCTATGCCAAATTGCTAAGTTCTTCTAGTCTAAATTCAGCCGAACATGTTCTCAAAGTAAGAAACAAATAAAATAATATACAATGAACTGAACCAAAGATGGTTCTTTGGTTCGGTGATGGACTGAATCTGAGATGTCCAAAACATCTCAAATTGCCTACGTATTCCAATCCTGAAAATCAAGTCCAAAAACATAGTTCGAAATAGAATGTGATTAAAGTTTATGGAAATGGATTGTGATTAAGCTTCCTTAGATTCAATTTATTCAAATTGAAGTTTATGCTTGCTGATGATGGAGATTGAATCTAGAGATAGCCTAAATATGGATTAAAGTGAACGAGGATATGGATGCGGATATGGATATGGGGGACCTAAGGATACTAAGATGGGGTACCGTACTTAGAGAGTCCCTCAAGTTGCCTACATATTCCAGAGGTCCTGGAAATCAGGTACAACGTAGTTCGTTGCTGGGTGGATTAGGTAGCCTCAGGGACTAAGATATGCAAGCACTCTCAGGGAGTAAAGCATGCGTACTCTCAGGGAGTGGAGTATATATGTCTCTCAGGGAGTAAGGTATGTCTCTCAAGGAGGAAAGTATGTCCTTCAGGGAGAAAAGTATGTATACTCTCAGGGAGTAAAGTATGGCTCTCAGGGAGTATGTATGGAACCGTATCTGGGAGTTTCCCAGACTACTTACGTATCTGAGGGTTTGCCCTAAGAATCAGGATCCGCGTAGTTCAAAAATCTAGATTGTTCATTGGGTGACCTGCTTGGGTCGAAAAAAGGGGGTAGTCCAGTCGGACTGAATGACGATCCTAGAAGATCTATGATTGGATTCACATTACACCTATCTAGGTCTCTGTACCCTAGGGGAAATGAACTGAGGGTAGGGCTCGTCCTAAAACTACCCTTGTAACTAAACCCCTGGTTTTGGAATTGTTGGGCTAGGCTTCATGCTTCTTGATTAAGACTTTTATTTTTTTCGTTTTTACCCTTCCCTAAATGTGGGTGCCTACATGCATGTCCCCACACCTAATATGTCTGCTAGGTGTACAGATATGGCAGTTCGATTAGGGTGTAACAAAAAGTAAGTTCTTTGCCGACAATAGATATCAATCAAACATGGCACTAACAGGCATATCACACATGATAGTATGCACAAAGCTAGCAGTGTAAGCATCCTAAGCATGGTAGTGCACAATATGACAATGTAGACAAATATCAGATCCTCACTTTAACAGTTATATCTCTTCAAAAATTGATGATCATGGTCAACACTTAGATTTCATCAAAAAAGCCAAGATCCACAGCTCAGATTTCACAGAATGATAATCCAATGATTCAAATCACTCAAAATCAACATCTAACCATTCAGATTCATCAAAATTGGCATGATCAACATCCAATAGATCAAACTCATTTTTTGAAACACTTATGATCAAGATTCAATAGCTCAGATTTATCTAGGATCCTCATGATCAAGATTCAATGGTTTAAATTCATCAAGATCATAATCCAACCATTCCGATTCAGTTAAATCATTCCCAAAGATAATATAGTGGTTCAAATCACTTATCATGTGAAATCTAACGATTCAAATTCATTTAAAACATCCATGATCAAGATTTAATGGTTTAGATTCACCAAAATCATAATCCAACCATGCAAGTTCATTCAAATCACTCCCAAGATAATCTAACAGTCGAAGTCGCTCATCATGATAATCCAACCGCTCAGATTGATTAAAATCACTCCCAAAGATAATTTACGGTTCAGATCACTCATCGTGATAATCCAACCATTCATATTCCTTTAAAAACACCCACAATGAAGATCCAACGGTTGAAATTATTCAAAATCACTCGCAATGGTTGAAATCATTCAAAATCACTCACAACGAAGATCCAATGGTCCATATTTCATCCACCAATTATAATCAAATGGGCCAGATTTAACATTCATAACGAGAAAGGCAGGGCCAAAACCCAACATGCACATGTGGAAGTCGACGCATATGATCAAAGAATCATCATGTATGCGAAGATACGATGATAAAATGAAGCAGACAACCACAATATGACATACAAGTATGGTGAATTGGAAAAGAAACCAACCTGATGTGCGTTGGCGAGATTGAACAGCAGGATGTCATGAGGATTGACGATGATGATTTTCGCTGGATCTTGCGAGTCGTGCTTGGTTGCTGAGAGCGAGTTGCAGACAGGTGTGGGAGATGGTCATGAGATGTTGCTGGGTGCGAACAGGAGATGGTCACGAGTCACGGTCAGGAGATGGTCGCGAGATTCTGGTGGGTGCGAGTCGTGGACAGGAGATGGTCGCGAGATGCTGTTGGGTGCGAGTCACGAGCAGGAGATGGTCGCGAGATGCTGCTGGGTGCGAGTCGCGGACAGGAGATGGTCGCGAGATGCTGCTGGGTGTGAGTCACGGACAAGAGATGGTTGCGAGATGCTGCTGGGTGCGAGTCACGAACAGGAGATGGTCGCAAGATGCTGCTGGGTGCGAGACGCAGACACGAGATGATCCTGAGATGCTGCTGGGTGCGAGTCGCAGACAGGAGATGGTCACGAGATGCTGCTGGGTGCGAGTCGCGGACAATAGATGGTTACGAGATGTTGTTGGGTGCGAGTCATGGACAAGAGATGGTCACGGGATGTGAGATCTCCTCTGGACAAACAAACTGTTTGATGGATCACGGACAAGAGATGGTCGCGAGATGTTGGGTGCAGATCGCGAACAGGCGATGGTCGCGGGATGCGAGATACTGCTGGACGCGGATCGCGGTTAGAAGATGGTCGCGAGATGTTGCTGGGTGCGGCTCTAGACAAATAGATTGTCTGCTGGGTGCGAGATCTCCTCTGGACAAACAGACTGTCTGCTGGATCGCGGACAGGGGATGGTCTCGAGATGCTGTATGTGAAAGAGGATGAACGGGATGCGAGCGATAGACAGGTGAGGGGGACAAAAGGGAATTTCGAAAGGAAATAGAGGGTCAGCCTTTCCAGAAAGAAGAAAAAAAAAACCTCTCCCTCATCTAGTGTGAGCATCGGTGGGTATTTATAGAAGTAGGAAGTTGGATTAAGAGAGGTGGAGTGTGGGATGGCTGCAGTCGGGTTGGGGCTCAAGAAGTATGGGCGGTGGATGGCAGGTGCATGGGAGGTGAAGTGTGGCAGCTGGGTGCGGCTGGTGTTGGCGGCGAAGCATGGAAGATGGAGTGTGGCAGCACCTTCGCCGATCTTCTCCCTCCTTCTTTCCCTGTCAGACTCTCTCTCTCTCTCTCTCTCTTCTGTGCTTCTCTCTGCCTTTCACTTTTCTTGGTTTTCTAGAAGAAGGAAAAGGAGAGCTTCTAGGTGGGTGGCGAGGTATGGTGTCTCTCCAATGGGTATGGGAGAGGTGGAGGTGGCAGCACTGGTTTGGGGCTCAAAAAGCATGGGAGAGGTATGGTGGTGGATAGGTAGGTGGCGGTGAGCTGCTCAAAATGGAGGTGACAGGTAGGTGGCGAATTAAATGGAGCATGGGAGAGGTGGAGGTGGTAGTACCTCCATCTTTCCCCCCACCAAACTCTCTCTCTCTCTCTCTCTCTCTTATCGGCTCTCTCTCTCTCTCTTTCCTCTTGACCGAATATATATATATATATATATATATATATATATATATAGTATATATAAATATATATAATATAACATATAAAACATATATTATATAATATAAATGTATATAGTATATATCATATATATAAAATATATATAACCAATACATAAAGTGCATACACATGGGCCGACCCGACTCGGTCTGGACGGCATGGGCTGGGTCAGGTTTGACTGGGTTGGACTGACTTGGGTCTGAACTGTTTTCTCTCTCTATTATGGGTCCTCTCAGCTTGCAACTCAGCATGAAAAATTTTGACAGCCTCTGTTTTTCTGCGTCCACTTTGAAGAACACCAAAAAAGAAGAATGCTGGAGCTTGAATCATCGAATTTGGATGTCGGATGGTAAAATTATGAAGGATCAAAGTTTAAACAGGCTCATCGGCTTGTGGCTCTGCATGAGATCCTTCTGAGACTTTTATCCCAGATTTTCCACGTCCACTTTGAAGAGGATGAAAAAAGGAGCACACTGGTGTTCGAATTACCTAATTCGGACGTCAGATGACCAAAATATGAAGAATTGAAGTTTGACGATAATCCTACTGGTAATTTTGCATGGGACCCGTTGGTGGCCTTTGTCCCAGATTTTCTACATCCACTTTGAAGAGGACGGACAATGGAGTGCACTGGCATTCAAATTACCTGATTCGGATGTCAGATGACCACAATATGAAGAATTACAGTTTTGATGATAGTCCTACTGACAACTTTGCATGGGATCCGCTGGTGGCCTTTGTCCCGAATTTTCTACGTCCACTTTGAAGAGGACAGACAATGGAACAAGCTGATGCACTTCGGCTCAGCACAAAACACTGTAGATAGTACACAAGGACTAATTGATTACTGGTTTTAGAGAATTCACTCGCCTCTCCTCTCTCATTATCTACACACCAATATGGTTGTCCTAGTTAGGGAAAGCAAAAATGGGGTGCTTACAATATGACTGATAGAAGGTTGTACACCATGTATTGATGAGTGCTTTCCACTGTTGTTTGACATTGGTAGACTTGATGACTGAATCAAAGTAAGTGATGGGTTTTTGTATGATTAGATTCCATGACTGATCAATAGTGACTTTATAATTAAGCCCAAGTGGGAGAATATAAGATATTTATGTATGAGCTTAATTAATTATAGGGTTAGTTGGTTCAGTTGGAGTCTGTTTAGTAGGTAGATCAGTTTAAGTATGATTGTGAGATGAACCAACCTAATCCACTGTGAGACTGGTCTAGGGTTGGGGTTAGTATTATAAATACTGCTGGTTAGGGTCCCTACAACCATGTTTGTCATTCCCTTCTTGTTCCCATATGGAGAAAGAGAAGCAAAGGGATCCCTGGTAGGCTGTGGAAGACTTAAACCAAAGCTTGGAACAACAAAAAATAATCTTCAACGTACAAGTATGTGATTACATTGTTTACATTGTGTTTTAGGTATCATGTGGAGATCCTTAGGATTAATTGAAACCATTTTGGGGCTATTTCTTGTATTGGGTTAATTGGGAAACCCAAAGAGATCATAAAATTTTTTACAGCATGAGTTGGGTTCAAAACATCTTTAGATAGTTTGGTCCATATCTGGTGTGGGCGTTAGAGCAATTGTATCATAGGAATTTGTCCAATTGCATACATATGTGGCTGATTGATTCCAAAATATAGTATCAATTCTTATGTTATTATCGTGGAGTGGTATATAGAAGGCTTTTTATAATCTCACAATCAACTAATTGGGGTTGGATTGATTCTGTGGCGTTTTGGATCTTTATTATTTGTTCAGGTGTCTTTACATTTGGATGGTCAGTTCCGAAGAATGATCATTATGCTCAAGCTCTCGTTGTGGGTGGCATAAGGATATCCGTTTGTGCATTTAGCCTAGTTCTTGATGGACCTTGAATGACACTGAGAGGGGGGGTAAATCAGTGTGAAAAACTCTTCCCTTTGAATTTTTTTCTTACTGCCAAGTGTTAATGATGAGCCAGACTGTCCCACACACAATCGTATGGAAATCTACCTCGCTACCACTCAGTGGCCAGGTCTACCGGATTTGCACACCCATCCTACAGTTCATTCCACGCACTTTACAAAATACATAATCAAAATATTCCACAACACAGAGGGGTTACGTGGTTCACCACCACAGTGAGTGATGGCTAATCCACAGAGTAATGCCAAATGGGCTTCGTATTTACTCAATACTCAACTTTCAGCCCTTTACAGGACAAGGATAATCACCCTAAATTTTCTCAGCATAAAACTGAGAGGGCAAACACTGCCAAGGTTCAGGCTATTTCAGCCAGTGTCCAGCACCCACTGAACACAAATCAAAATAGATAGATTTTGGGGCTTATAGAGATGCCCTACAATTAAATCCCAAACTAGCAAGGCTTTCAATATTCTTTTTGCCTAAGCTAGCATACAATAAACTCTCATACAATGTAGGCATTCAACTTTCTTAACCTACTCTAGCATACAATACATTAATCTAATAAATAATAAGGGAGTATAGAAAATCTCACAACTGATGTTTTCTGGCACCTGAAGTCATATGCAGCATTCTTTTTCTTCTGATAATCAACCAATCACGAGCCATATGCAAAGAAGCTTCACCATCATTCAAAAATCACAGCAGTGCATCGACATGGGCACGAATAGAGAGGATGAGTAATTGTTTTCAATTCCCCAAGCCAGAAATCATCAAAAAATCAAGAAATAAAGCTTTTCTCCTCAAAATCACCTCTCTCCCTCAGTTTCACGCGGCCAGCAGCTCTCAAACCATTCTCAATAGAAAGAGAATGAAAAACTAGCTCGGTGCAATTTGGATCGTCGGATTTGGCCTCCGGATGATCAAGTTATGAGGAAAACAAGTTCGGCCAATAAGAAAATTTAAAAAGGAATCTTTGAGTCTCATTTGATGCACATGTGAAGCACCGTAGCCGCGCCGCACCGCTTGGGTGTCGCGTTCTGATTGGCTGAGGAGAGAATCAACGCAATCTGCCGTCGGATCAGAGAAGAAAAGGCGGGATCGAACCTGATCCCTCGGATCTGAATAATCCGCGTCTCCGAAAATCGGCTTGAACGACAGCCTTTAGATCTGGATCTGTCCCGCTTCCGTATTGCGCGTGCGTCACACATAATCACAGCTCTTCTCCCATGTGACGCGGTGCATGATTATTCGTTGCGTCTGGCCAATCATCTCATGCGCGGGAGTATCTGACGACGCCGACTGAGAAACACCTCAGCCCGCCTTCACCAGAACCACAGATTTGGAATCTTGAAGATGTGGCTCCATTTAGGCGGCTGATCTCGCATCTTCAACATTCTTTTGTTCCCAAAATACCCCTTAGAAAACAAGAAATGACCTCTGTAACTTTTTCATTTTTGTTAAAAAGTCTGCAGAGACGATTTTCCAGAGAGGTTTTCTCTCTCCTGGAAAATCGTCGAACAGTTGGGGGGCGGGGCATGCAAAAGGAACAAAGCCAGCACGCGCGCGAAAGCCTGCTCCCGTGCGCGCTGTGCCTTGCGGGCTGTGCCATGCGGCGGCATGGCTTGCGATGGTGCCATGCGGGCTTGCTGCCTTGCTGTGGTGCCATGCGGGCTTGCTGCCTTGCTGTGGTGCCATGTGGCTGGCCATCTGGCTGGCTGCCTTGGCCCTCGGCCAGGCTGGCTGCCATGGTGGCATGCCACCTAGGTACAGTGGGTCCCACCCATAATTTTCTCTCTCCTCTTTCTCTCTCCTCTTTCTCTCTCTTTTGATTCTCTCTCTTCCTTCTCTTTCTTTCATTGCATCAAACTTGGTCCGAGTTGCCGACAATGACAATCCAAAGTGCAACAATCTCCTCCTTTGGAATTGTTGGCAACTCACTCTGCGCATAAATATTTCTCCCCCTTTGACAACAAGAACAAAGGGATATGCCACATAAGAGTGCCCACCGCATCTTCCCAATCCTACGGGCTCGCCAGAGACACAAACTCAACACCATAGTAATACAGAAAAATACCAATGGACTCCCCCTGAGTCCTGCATAGGAAAGAAAAAAAATAGAACAACAATCAAACACTGCTCCCCCTCACTCCAAGCTCCTCAATGCTTGGGGAGGATAACCACTCCCAACTTCTGTCTCAAGTAGCCAAACTGTTCTTTGGGAAGAGGCTTTGTGAAGATATCTGCACCCGCTTCTCGCTGTAGGAATGAACTCTAACTGAACTTCTCCTTCCAAAACCTTTTCTCTCAAGAAGTGATACCGAATGGCTATATGCTTCGTTCTGGAGTGCATAACTGGATTTTTAGAGATATTTATAGCACTAGTGTTGTCACAGAACATTGAAATAG
The DNA here is from genome assembly GCA_028583415.1 of Protea cynaroides. Classification (NCBI taxonomy): domain Eukaryota; kingdom Viridiplantae; phylum Streptophyta; class Magnoliopsida; order Proteales; family Proteaceae; genus Protea; species Protea cynaroides. The sequence continues at coordinate 24,375,482 of CM053271.1, read as the reverse complement.
GCTTGTCTGACTTAATGCCTAAATCCTTCAACATTTGTTTCATCCACAAAACCTGTGTGCAACAAGAGGTGGCTGCAATATATTCTACCTCTGCTGTAGACAATGAGACTGACTCTTGTTTTTTACTATGCCAAGCCACCAAATTTCTACCAAGATAGAAGGCACCTCCACTAGTGCTCTTCCTATCATCAACACAACCTGCCCAATCTGCATCTGAGTAGGATGACAAAACCAGATCCTTGCTTTTTGCATACCAGAGACCATACTCCATTGTCCCCTTCAAGTATCTGAAAATCCTCTTTACAGCTACCACATGTGTCTCCTTTGGGCCAGCTTGAAATCTAGCTACCATGCACACAGACTGAAGAATATCTGGTCTAGTAGCAGTCAAGTAGAGCAGACTTCCAATCATTGACCTGTACATAGTATTATCAACTGATGGAGAGTCATCATCTTTGCTCAACTTACAATTAGTCATCATAGGTGTGTTTAATGGTGGGCAATCCTCCATTGTGAACTTTTTCAACATCTCTTTCACATACTTGGTCTGTGATAAAAAGAACCCATCTGTCAACTGATTGATCTGCAGACCCAAAAAGTAAGAAAGTTCACCAATCATGGACATTTCAAATTCATTCTGCATTCTCTGAGCAAAATCCTTACATGACTCATCTTTGTGACCTGCAAAAATGATGTCGTCTACATACACAACCACAACTGTCTGACTACCATCAACAGATTTGACATACAAATTGCTATCTACCAGTCCCTTCTTGAAACCCAACTGACAGAGATAAGTGTCCAGCCTTGAATACCATGCTCTTGGTGCTTGCTTCAACCCATACAATGCTTTTCTCAGTCTAAAAACAAGTGTAGGGTCTTCAGTCAGTTGAAATCCTTTTGGTTGCTCTATATACACCTCTTCTTCCAAGTCACCATTCAGGAAAGCTGACTTGACATCCATCTGGTAAACTTTGAAATTTTTGTGTACAGCAAATGCAAGAAACATCCTGATTGCTTCCAACCTAGCAACAGGAGCAAATGTTTCTTCAAAGTCAATGCCCTCAACCTGAGCATATCCTTTATAAACCAATCTGGCCTTGTTCCTTACAAATTTTCCATCTTCATTGAGCTTGTTCCTGTAGACCCATTTAGTGCCAATAACATTCTTGTCTGTAGGCCTTGGCACCATTTCCCAAGTTTTATTTTTCTCTATTTGATCCAACTCTTCATTCATTGCCTTGAGCCAACTAGCATCTTCACATGCCTCTGCAACTGATTTTGGTTCAGTGTGAGATAATAAAGAAAACATTTGTTTTGGTTGTCTCACCTTCCTTGTTTGCATACCAGCAGATGGATCACCAAGAATTAATTGGTTTGGATGATTCTTTTTTAACCTTCTTGAGCCACTTTTGTTCTGCCTATCTGCCTCTGAATCAGACTGCTCTTCTCTTTCTTCTGTCTCAACCACAGTTCTCTGTCTTGGCACATTTGTAACATCCTGCTCCTTTTCTGTTTCATTGTCATTCTGCTCACTGTCCAGGTCTTCAAAAATAGGAACCTCATTATTTGATCCTGTAGGAGAATTCTTGTGCTCATCAACTCTCACATCTGCACTTTCAACAATTTTACCAAGTTTTTTATTGTAGCATTTGTAAGCTTTGCTAGAGGTAGAGTAGCCAAGAAATATTCCTTCATCAGCCCTATCATCAAACTTTCCTAGACCATGACTGGTGTTCTTGATATAACACTTACTACCAAACACCTTGAAGTGCTTTGCTGTGGCCTTCTTACCAAGCCATAGTTCATAAGGTGTCTTGTCTTCATGTGACCACAACATACACCTATTCTGAACATATATTGCTGTATGCACTGCTTCTCTCCAGAATTTATTCCCCATGTCATTTTCAGTTAACATAGTCCTGGCCATCTCTTGAACAGTTCTATTCTTTCTTTCTACAACACCATTTTGTTGTGGTGTTCTAGGAGCTGAAGTCTGTCTCTTGATGCCATTCTCAGAACAATACTCTGCAAAGTCTATCTAGGTGTACTCTCCTCCCCTGTCAGATCTCAAACACTTGATTTTCTTTCCTGTCTCATTTTCAACTTGAGTTTTGAAGATCTTGAATCTAGCCAGAGCTTCTGACTTATGTTTCAGAAACATTACCCAAGTCATTCTAGAGTAGTCATCTATAAACAGAATGAAGTATCTCTCTCAACCTCTTCTTTTTCATACTCTGCTACTTTTGTCTTTAGAAGAGTAAACTCATTCTCAATTTCTTCAAATCGATCAACCATAGGAAGTTGTTCTTCATGTTGAACTTTCAAACTTGCATTCTCATTCGACACCATAGAGTAGTCTACAGATGCCTGTTTAAGCTGAGTATTGAGATTTTCTATAATTTTCTTGGACTCTTCATATTGAGCTTTCAGTTCTTGAATCACTTGCTTTTGCTTTTTGGCTTCTTGAGAGGCAAGCTTGTTATGCTTTCTTTCCTTCTTGAGCTCCTTCATGGCTGCAACAAGTTCTTCCTCAAAGTTTATCTCACCTACTTCATCACTGCTTAAAAATTTATCTTCATTATCTTTTTCTTCATCACCACTTGAGATAGAATTCATAATTTTTTCTTGATCTTCAATGTAAACCATGAACAAAGCCTCACTAGGCTCATCTTCAAAGATTTCAGCAGAGTCATCATCTGAAGTTTCAGTGCTTTTCTTAGAGATAAAACTCTTTTTGTTGGACTTGTTTTTCTTGAAGTTATAATTTTTCTTTCCTTTAAACTTGCTTTTTCTATCCTCTTCATCATCACTGTCAAACTTACTCTTCATTGGGCACTTTGCAGCGAAGTGTCCAACTTTACCACTATTGAAGCATTTGAATGGAAGCTTATTCTTATATTTTCCTGTACCCTTTTTCAATTTCCTAGTAAAATGAGCTGTGGCCTCATCTTCACTTTCTTCCTCATTTTGTTTTTCAGAAATTTTCAGCTTCTTCATAGCCTTGAAAGCTACTTGCTTGTCTACAGTAGTTCCAGGGTCTATTCTCATCTCAAAAGCTATCAATGCTCCATGTATTTCATCTATGGTGACTTCATCCAAATCCTTAGTTTCTTCAAAAGCAGAAACCTTTGATTCATACTTGGATGTGAGAGACCGTAATATTTTCTGACAAACAACAAAACCTTTTAAATCTTCTCCAAGTCCTCTGATAGAGTTAACCACTTCATTCACTCTGTTTATGTACTGATCAACAGTTTCGTCTTCATTCATTTTCAGGTTTTCAAACTGAGCCCTGAATGTTTGCAATTTAACTTTCTTGATCTTCTTGTCTCCTTCATAGATATTTATCAGTCTATCCCAGACCTCCTTTGCAGTCTTGCAATCCATAACCTTGGATAATTCACTGTTAGTCTGACCACCTTGAATAGCATTGAGTGCCTTTCTGTTATTTTTAAAGTTCTTTTTATCTGTTGCACTAGGAGTAACTGTATCATGTGGAGTGTAGCCAAATTCAACTGCAGCCCAAACATCAAATCCAAGTGATCCCACATATATCTCCATTCGCCTTTTCCAAAATACAAAGTCTATACCATCGAACAATGGGGGTTTATGTGAACCTTCCCCTGGTGCCATTGTTACCCTCTGATCTCTCAGATGCTGATTTAGCTATTACTGAGCCTGGTGCTCAGATACCAATTGATGGACCTTGAATGACACTGAGAGGGGGTGAATCAGTTTGAAAAACTCTTCCCTTTGAATTTTTTTCTTACTGCCAAGTGTTGATGATGAGCTAGACTGTCCCACACACAATCGTATGCAAATCTACCTCGCTACCACTCAGTGGCCAGGTCTACCGGATTTGCACACCCATCCTGCAGTTCATTCCATGCACTTTACAAAATACATAATCAAAATATTCCACAACACAGAGGGGTTACGTGGTTCACCACCACAGTGAGTGATGGCTAATCCACGGAGTAATGCCCAATGGGCTTCATATTTACTCAATACTCAACTTTCAGCCCTTTACAGGACAAGGATAATCACCCTAAATTTTCTCAGCATAAAACTGAGAGGGCAAACACTGCCAAGGTTCAGGCTATTTCAGCCAGTGTCCAACACCCACTGAACACAAATCAAAACAGATAGATTTTGGGGCTTATAGAGATGCCCTACAATTAAATCCCAAACTAGCAAGGCTTTCAATATTCTTTTTGCCTAAGCTAGCATACAATAAACTCCCATACAATGTAGGCATTCAACTTTCTTAACCTACTCCAGCATACAATACATTAATCTAATAAATAATAAGGGAGTATAGAAAATCTCACAACTGATGTTTTCTGGCACCTGACGTCATATCCAGCATTCCTTTTCTTCTGATAATCAACCAATCATGAGCCATATGCAAAGATGCTTCACCATCATTCAAAAATCACAGCAATGCATCGACATGGGCACGAATAGAGAGGATGAGTGATTATTTTCAATTCCCCAAGCCAGAAATCATCAAAAAATAAAGAAATAAAGCTTTTCTCCTCAAAATCACCTCTCTCCCTCAGTTTCACGTGGCCAACAGCTCTCAAACCATTCTCAATAGAAAGAGAATGAAAAACCTAGCTCGGTGCAATTTGGATCGTTGGATTTGGCCTCCGGATGATCAAGTTATGAGGAAAACAAGTTCGGCCAATAAGAAAATTTAAAAAGGAATCTTTGAGTCTCATTTGATGCACATGCGAAGCACCGTAGCCGCTCCGCGCCGCTTGGGTGTCGCGTTCTGATTGGCTGAGGAGAGAATCAACGCAATCTTCCGTCGGATCAGAGAAGAAAAGGCGGGATCGAACCTGATCCCTCGGATCTGAATAATCCGCGTCTCCGAAAATCGGCTTGAACGAAAGCCTTTAGATTTGGATCTGTCCCACTTCCGTATTGCGCGTGCGTCACACATAATCACGGCTCTGCTCCCATGTGACACGGTGCATGATTATTCGTTGCGTCTGGCCAATCATCTCATGCGTGGGAGTATCTGACGACGCCGACTGAGAAACACCTTAGCCCGCCTTCACCAGAACCACAGATTTGGAATCTTGAAGACGTGGCTCCATTTAGGCGGCCGATCTCGCATCTTCAACATTCTTTTGTTCCCAAAATACCCCTTAGAAAACAAGAAATGGCCTCTGTAACTTTTTCATTTTTGTTAAAAATTCTGCAGAGATGATTTTCCAGAGAGGTTTTCTCTCTCCTAAAAAATTGTCCAATAGTTTGGGGGCGCGGCATGCGAAAGGAACAAAGCCAGCACGCGAGCGCAAGCCTGCTCCCGTGCGCGTTGTGCCTTGCGGGCTGTGCCATGTGGCGGCATGGCTTGCGATGGTGCAATGCGGGCTTGCTGCCTTGCTGGGGTGCCATGCGGCTGGCCATCTGGCTGGCTGCCTTGGCCCTCGGCCAGGCTGGCTGCCATGGTGGCATGCCACATAGGTACAGTGGGTCTCACCCATAGTTTTCTCTCTCCTCTTTCTCTCTCTTCTGATTCTCTCTCTTCCTTCTCTTTCTTTCATAGCATCAAACTTGGTCCGAGTTGCCGACAATTACAATCCAAAGTGCAACAGTTCTTCATAAGAGCAATAGGATTTTACTTCTCTAGTATCAATCATTTATACAAATGTCATATTCATACAGTAAGTTATTCTGACAAATTTATGTAAATCACTAGATATTATCATGGACAAAAGAATGTTTTTTAATGAATTTAATCATGTCTAGACTCCAGAACAGCATGGAGCAACATATATAGCAATGCTAATTTGACTCCTTGGATATAGCATCTAAAGGTAGTCTAGACGATTTTTTTGGAAAAAGATTATTTTCAGATAAGTAAATTATAAGTATCTCTCTTATAGTTTGCCCTTAAATCATATATAGTTTGCCTTTAAATCAGGTACATCCCAAAGCTTTTAAACAATTTAAAAAACAACCGCTTAAATCAAAATAAATTCCAAAAAACCCACTCTATTAGTGTATTTCCGTTAACTGAAAACAAAAGTTTAGAGTTAGAATTTTAATACCTAAAATATCCTCCTATATAAGTTAAAGGACCATTTTATCCCATTTAAACCTCCCATTTACACAAAATTTACTCCCATAAGTTAACAAAAATTCGTTAAACGGAGTGGGATTTAGGTAAATGAGAGATGTAAATGGGGTAAAATAGTCTTTTTAACTTATGCATGAGGGTTTTAGGTATTAAAATTTTAACTTTTAGCTTTTGTCATCGGTTAAAGGAAATTCATTGACAGAGTGGGTTTTTGAGAATTTATTTTGCTTTAAGAGGGTGTCTCTGAAATTGTTTGAAAGGTTTGGAATGTACTTAATTTAAAGGCAAACTATAAGAGAGGTACCTATAATTTACTCTTTTCAAATTGTATATATTTAAAGTTATTCTCCAATGTATCCAATGACTAGAACAACAGCACAAACACTGAAGAATTGAAATATTTTAGACTCTTTTTTTTTTGGAGTAAATTATAGTTATCTCCCTTGTAGTTTGCCCAGATACACTCCAAACCTTTTAAGCAATTACAACTGTACCCTTTTTTTTGGATGGTGTTAAACTTAAAGATCAAATGGACAAATATATCCCTTTGTCCTTTTAATGCTGACCATTCTTTCGTATGAAAAATACCTATTCTAACCTTCTCATTTACATTTCAATCTGAGCTGTTCAGAAAAAATTGTATGCTCATGAGCCCTTCATTGCCATTGTTAAGATCTTAGGCTTTGTATTTTCATTTCTTCGTATCTCTTTCATTTTTTCTTTTCGGTCGTAAGTTGCTCTCTCTCTTTCCCACAATTAGTGAGGATTTGGAAACTTGTAAACAGAACAGTCCATCTGTCAGCTGAAGTCTCTTACTCTGATTATTTTTTTTTAATATTTAACTAGTAAGAAGAGGAAGAATATGTGGCCATTCCCTCGCTCTTCCTGCAAATCAGAGCAGAGGAGAGGATCAGGGTTTAAAGGGTTCTTTTATTTAATTTTTTTTCTTCTCTTTTCTCTGAGGAAGAAAACCAAAGGGATGAGCAGGAAGGTCGAAGCCTCCACCTCCAGTCATCATCGCCAACCACCATCGCCTTCACCTCTTGGTTTCGTCAGTCTCTGACCATCATCACCTCCGCCTCCAGGTTTCATCAGTCGCCAACCGCCATCGCCTCTGCCTCCTGGTTTTGTCAATCGCCGACCATCATCAACTCCGCCTCTTGGTTTCGTCAATCGCCGACCATCATCAACTTGTGAGGACAAAGATTGTAATTTTTTTTGAAAGTCGCCACCTAGATTAAGGTCTAGGACCTTAGAAATGTGAAATCTCACCCTAAGGTAAGACTTTGATTGACTCATGACCCTTAGATTGGATTTCTGGTCCATCACAGATTGGGTAAACGTCAGGTTACGGTTATGGGAAGGGGTTAGACACCCAAACCGTCCGACCAAAATCGGTCTCCTATACCTTTCCTATGCTAGACTCTATCTATTAAATTGAACCAAACCAAGTGGTTTGATATCATTGAACCGAATCTGTATCCATCAGATTGCCTACGTATCACAGAATTATTTCAAAAATCAGGTTCACCATCGTAGTTCAGGTGTGATTAAAGTTTATGATTGTAATTTATGCTTGTGCATGATTAAGTTTTTTGTTCAAGTTGAAGTTTATGCTTGAATGGATGAGAAACTCTATGGATTAGGATCTGGATAGTCCATGTGGACTGATAGATAGTCCTAGTGGATCTAAGAATAACCTTATTTGGGTCAAAATATGGATAATCCATTATGGGTTGGAATGTGGATAACCCTATTTGGGTCGAAATATGGATAACCCTATCTGGGTTAGAATATGGATAACCCTATCTGGGTTGAAATGTGGATAAATATCTTAGTGGATCTATGGATAATCCAAGTGGACTAAGGTTTGGATCCAAATTTGGGGTTCTCCCAAATAGCCTACGTATCCTAGGGTTTGTCCTAGGAATCAGAATCCACGTAGTTCGAAACTAATAACCTGTTCTAGGTTAGATGTGAGAACCTGTTCTAGGTTAGATGTGAGAACCTGTTCTAGGTTTAGGATTTAGAACCTATTCTAGGTTTAGGGTTTACTGAGGGGTAAAATCGTCCTGAATTATCCTTTTCAACCTAAGCTCTAATTTTGAAAAGTTTGGCAAAGCATTTTCTTTCTTTATTAAGATTTTTATTATTCCCATTATGCCCTTCCCAAGAATGTGGGTGCCTAAATGCACGTCCCCACACCTAATATATTTGCTAGGTGTATAAATATGGCAGTTCAACTAGGGTGCAACATAAATTAAATTATTGCAAAAAAAAAATATTCTAAGCATGGCATGTATGATATTTATGGTAACTATCACAACATATAATAAGATTATGAAAATCTCCCTAATATGGCATGTATTGTAAATAAGGCAAGAACCTAATATGGTAAGATCTAAGCATGACAAGATCTAATATGGCAAGATCTAAGCATGACAAGATCTAATATGGTAAGATCTAATATGGTAAGATCTAATATGCATCTATATATCAATATGGTAAGTACCAATCATAGAATGCATATATGACATGAATTTTTCAAAAAAGGAAAGATCTTATATGCTATTTTCCAAGCATAGTAAGACTTAAAAAAAGTAATTATTAAGATTTTGTTAAAATATGGTAAAAATTTATCTATTTTATCAAAAATAGCAACACATGGAATGTGGCAAACATGGTATGCACAATCCAAACAAAGCATATGAATGCTCCAAATATAGTCATTTATCCAAATATGATAGAATTCACTTAAATAATCATTGATGTTATAATGAATGAGACATCAATGAAACCTTTTTTTGAAAAGTGAAAAATTATCAAAAAAACATATGTTCAATGTTCTTTGAAAAAATTGTAATTTTTATAAAGAAATTTGGGAAGATTAATGACTCAAAATTGTCAAAATTGTGACATAAGGTTTCAGATAATGGACAAAACTATGAACTGTATTCAGATTGTAATTTGTTACATTACACAAGAATGATCATAAGTAGGTCCTTCAAAACTCAAATCAAGCTCAACGTTTTTTCATAGAAAGATGACTTAATATATTATATTTCATATGAAGGAGTTGAATCCCAACAGAAAGCAAAAATAGGTCAAAGATATGTCCTAAAACCGAACATGTGCATTGGTTAAATCTGTTCCAGATTTTTGACCAGTTATACCATAAATTCAAAATAAAATTCTATTCTTAATGAAAATTAAATATAGACATATGTCTATGTAGATAACTATCTGATCTAAAATTTCATCAAGAAAAATAAGTTAAAACAGTATATTTTCTTTGTGAAAAATGATTCTTTTCAATCATGCAAATCAGTACATCATCACAGATTCAAAATCAGATCACTATACACTTAAAAATTGATATCAATTCAATAAAAAATTAAAAAAATATGAAACTAGTGCCATGTTTTAGAAGACTTTCATGTCTAAAAAGTTCATATCAAGTGGATTTTCTGATTATAGCCATAAGAACTTTGTCTAGAGACTTTTTGATGGAGGATTGCATTACATCCGAGAAAAATAGTAATGTCAAAGACAAATTTTTTGATATATTTTCATAATTCTAAATGAAACAAAATTTTTAGGATAGTCTTATAACATATCAGAGAGACTCCCATAAAAATTTGGGCTTCAAAATCTTAGAAAAAATACATGTGATGTACGTCCTAAGTATGAATCCTAAATCTAGAAATTTTATTTAGATTAGAAAACCACTTTATGAAATTTGCAAAAAACATCAAACATCATTGTATATCATTTAAAAATTCATCATTAAATAGCTTAGACAAATTATCATTCATAAAAAATGTTAGACATAGGCATCCTAACATTAAACAAGCATGTAATAGAGCATTCATGATTGAGATTTCATGGAAATTAGTCTTTTTCAAGCAAAATTGGCATTCGAGCATTCTAACGACCTCTAAATTTGTTTAGGGTACTAACCTTGTGCTCAAATCGAGTGAAACCATTGAAGAAGGATGATTGAAGGTTGTATCAACCCTTTTGAATGCGAATCCTCCTTCTCCTCTTTTTTGCTTCTCTCTCTCTTCTCTTTCTCTCTTTTCTTCTTCTCTTTTCTTTCTTTTCTTCTCTCTTTCTTTCTCCCTCTCTCACATTTTCTCTCTCTCACTCACGTCCTCTTCTCCCTATGGTCTGGAAAAAGAGACCCTCCTCTCTCTTCTCTTGGCCTATTTATACTTTTTCTCTCATCTTCTAGAAGATCCTTTTTTCTTTTCTTCTTTTTCTAGAAAATCTTTTTTTCTTCTTTCCTTTCTTCTCTTCCTTCCCTTTTCTCTTCTCCCTCTCTATTCCACACGTTTTCTTCTTTTCCCTCTTCTAGAAAATCCTCTCCTCCTCTTTCCTTCTTTTCTCTTCTTTCCTTTTCTTCTTTTTCTTCTAGAAAATCCTTTTTTTTCATTTTTTTTCTTCTTTCCTTTCTTCTCTTCATTCCCACGTTTTTTCTTCTTCCTTTCTTTCCTTTTTCTCCTTTTATTTTAGAAAATCCCTTCTCTCTTTCCTTTCTCTCTTTCCTTCTTCTAGAAAATTCCTTCTCTCTTTCCTTTCTTTCTTCTTTCCTTTTCTTCTTCCTTCTTTTCCTTCCTTTTTTCTTTTTCCCTCTCTTTTCACGTTTTCTTTCTTAGAAAATATATCATTTTTTTCTTTTTCTTCTTTTTTTCTTTTTTTCTTTCCTTCCTCTTTCCTTCCTTTTCTTTTTCTTTTCTTTCTCCCTCTCTCTTTCATGTTTTCTTTCTAGAAAACGTGAAGGGGATCTTTTTTTTTCTTTTCTTTTTTCTTTTATTTCTCTCTCTTTCCTTTTTTCTTTCTCCCATTCTCTTTCCTATGGCCTCTCTTTCCTCTCTCATTCCACAGCCTCAGGATCTTTTTTTTCTTTTCTTTTTTCTTTTATTTCTCTCTCTTTCCTTTTTTCTTTCTCCCATTCTCTTTCCTATGGCCTCTCTTTCCTCTCTCATTCCACAGCCTCACTTTCCTCTCTCTTTCCTATAATATATATGTATATATATATATATATATATATATATATATATATATATATATATATATATATATATATATATATATATATATATATATATATATATATATATATATATATATATATATATATTATATACAATAATATATTACAATAATATATTATACATTATATACATATAAAAGGAATGCATGCATATGAACTGACATAACTTGATTTGGATTGGTCTGGGCTGGGTCGGGCTAAGTTAGACTAAGCTGGATTAAGCTGGTTTTGACTAAGGTTGACATTTCATAGTCCATTTTTGTCACCCTTCCATATGAAATTTTTCGATAGCATATATTTCAAATTTTCTACATTTACTTTGTAGAACATTAAAAATGAGGAATATTAGAACTTGAATCACCTCATTTGGAAATAAAATGGCCAACTTATGAATTTTTGAAGTTTAAGCAGGCCAATTATCGATAATTTGGCTGACTATTCTGCATGGGATCCTTCAGAGACTTCTACCTGCGATTTTTTACATCCACTTTGTAGAATACTAAAAATGGAACATAATAAAACTGAAATTACCTGATTTGGATATGGGGTGACCAAAATATGAATTTTTGAAGATTAAATGACCATTTCCATGTGTAATTTTACATGGGGCCCTTCGGAGACTTCTACCTGAGGTTTTTTACATCCACTTTGTAGAACATTACAAATGAAGAATAATGGCCTTAGAATGATCTGAATCCGACGTAGAACGACAAAGATATGAAGCTTTGAAGTTCTAAAGATAATTTTGCATGAAAGCTTGCATGGGGCCCCGCTGGTGACTTCTACTTGGGATTTTTCACATCCATTTTGAAGAGGACTAAAAAAAAAGAAATATTGGCATTTGAATCATCTGATTTCGATATCAGATGACCAAGATATGATGTCTTGAAGTTTGAATGATAATGCATGCATCATACGATAATTACATAAATGCCCTTGCACTTTCAAACTGCGATATCTTCCTTGTTTGACGTCAGAATTTGATGATTCCGGCCTCATTTCGAAGATAATTTCATGACCTATTCATCCAAGTAGGTAATATCCAATGACCCTATTGTGGGGTTCATTAGAGAATCACCAACCTTTGGGTTAAAGGTCGAAAACCTGCTATATTGGTTCACTTATGCTGAGGGTGGCAAAACTGGGGTGCTTACACAACTCTGCCTCCTGGTTTCGTTCATCGACCACCACTGCCTCCGCCTCTTGATTTCATTCACCGATCATCACCAGCTCTGCCTCCTGGTTTCATTAGTCATGGATCGTCATCGCCTCCATCTCTTGGTTTTAGTCGTCGACCACCATGGCTTCCGCCTTTGTTGACTAGGTCAGAGAATTTTCCATGGTGGTACTGCTGAAGAACTAAGGTTTGTGTTGAACTTTGTGTTACAATTGTTGGCAAATGGGCCAAGTGTGATGAGAGAGAATGTTAATATAACCCACTGATGATGTGATAGTGTTTCTGGTGATGTGGCAGAGATATTGATATAGAGAGAATATTAGTGTGCCCCATTGATGGTGAGGTAGTGTTTCAGGTGATGTGTCTCGGGTGATGTGGTAGTGATACAGGCGATGTGACAGTGTTTATGGTGTTATGGCCTCTTTAGAAGAGAGAGAACGAGGAGAGAGAAAGAAGAGAGAGAAAATAATAGGGGTGGGACCCACTATGTTTCCAAAGTTGTGGCATCTTTAGAAGAGAGAGAGATTGATGAGAGAGACAATGGTGGGACTTACTGTGCTGAGGTGGCATGCCACCATGGCTGCCAGCTTGGCTGAGGACCGCGACACCACAAGCAGTAGCCATGCGGCACCATCAGGCATCTGCAAAACAACCTAGCAGCAAAGCAGACCAAGCCACCACTAGAAAGCAGCAAAGCCAAGGCAGCAAATGTTAGCACCTAGTTTTGCCATTGTGGATTTTCCGTTCTCGCTACAACATCATGTTCAATGGGAGAGGCAAATTTTGTCATTATGTTTAATAAAAATAAGAAAAAAAAAGAAAAAAGACAAAAGAAAAAAAAAGAAGAAAAAGTGCAGTACGCTTTTTTAAGAAAAAATAGATTTTCAAAATTTTTTTTTTATGGTTATCTAATTGTTTTTTTTTTTTTTTTATACATTGATTGGATATATTTGACGTAAGAAAAAGAGGATGGATTTGACATAAGAAAAATATTGCTTTTGATTTCTTTCTCTTCCAAAAAGGATGACCTATGACGAAAAGAGTCATCATTGTGGTAGTTGGATCTTTTCATTTTGGGAAAGACAATGAGAATGGGTGAGAGAAGGGAGAAAATCTGGGAGAAAGAGAGATGAGGGGTAGCAGAGTGAGAGGGTTTAAAGGGATCTTTTGCTGGGGTTTTCCTAGATTTTCAACGGCCCCCCCTCCCAAATCTCAGGAGAGCAGAGGGATCAAAGAGAAAGGTAAGGGGGAATGGAGGGGACGTCTTGTGGCGGAAAAAAAAAAAAAAAAAAGAGGGAGGAGGGGGGAGGGGGGAGGGGGGGGGGGGGGGGGGAGGAGGGGGAAAAAAGAGGCTTCTTCATCTTCTCTAATCTTTATTTGGGCATTGATTCCATTCTATTCTCCGGCAGTGACGGCTGCAGCGGCACTTCGATTTAGTGGTACTCTTGTGATCGTTGACAGTGACACTTCTATTTTGGTAATATAATCATTTTCATTGGCAATATTCCGGTGGCGGCAAGTACTTGATTCGGATCATGTGCAGCAATTTTAATGGTTAGTTCTTTAAGGTTTTTGCTGACGCAGATACTGAAGATGATCATTTTGAAATATTTTACATGGTGCCATTTGCTGGAAAATTTTATTTCAATGGGTTTCAATTGAATTTAGTGTTATTTAAAGAAAAGGAATCGGTTCTTGAGGAGGGAGAGAAGCTATTAGATGGTCCTTCCGGCCTACTTAAATTGGCATTATGTTTTGGTTCCGTCAATCGGGACTTAGGAAGGTCGATCTGGACAAACAGAAGTTTGCCAGTAAAGGATTTTTGAGAGTTTAAAAGCATCTATCAAAGAACATCAAGAAGAGAAATCTATTTCTCAATAGCAAGTTTTGGATCCTTGTGTTGGAAGGCAATGATTCAGATTGGATGCTGAAATCGATTGGAAGATTCGCTGTTAACAATTGTAGATCTCTATTATCTTTAGGTGATACTTCCATTACAGCACCTATGCCACAGGTACGTCAACATTTGACTTCTTGCTCACATCTGGTTATGTGTTTAATGAATGTAGTTTCTTTTGATTCTAAGTCCGATCAAATGCCTAATGAATTTATATGGGTTACATGATTGATGAGTTTAACTTTTAAGAATACCAGATCTGATCACATGCATGATCTGCTGCATTTTTCTATTTTCACATCCATGACTTATCATGCTTAATTTCCTGTCATAACATTGATCAGTTTACTTTGATAAAATATTAACTATCCTCCTACTATAACTGATCATTGCTTCTGCTGAAGTGGGTTCATGTGTTCATATCTCATACTTTTATGAAATTCCCCATACCCATTCCATTTTGCATTAGGCCGATTGGGTAACCCCACTAAATCTGTTCAATTTCCATTACCTTTGATCAATCCCATTTTTATTGTCATTATCTTTAATTGGTCCAGCCCCATATCCGATTTTCGATTGATTCCATGTTAGAACCCTTAGATGTCTTTTCGGATCGTCGTTGCAAGCTGCTGGTATGGATTCAGTCCACTTATTATTATTATTATTATTTTTTATTGTTATTATTTTTTTGTGTACTTCAGCTATTGGTTTTCTTATGTCTTAGATCATTGTTTTAACATGGGTAAGTGCAGTCCATTATTTTACTGGGTTTAAGCTCAGCCCATCTACTTTGTAGCTCGCTTGCTACAAGTGTTACATTCATTTAATATTTTATTCTTTCCATCTGTTTATATAAATTGTATGGCATGCTTATGCCTCTTCCCTCTTTTGTTTGTTGTTTGCATGGGTGAGCATCCTTGATGGCAAGAAGCTGGATTTAGAACAAGGATGTAGAGACTTTCAAGAATCAATCAAGTATTCTCCTTGCTTTATTTTAGTTGATATCTATTGTTGCATTGTAATCTCGTTTGCATTATTGACATCCTTCCTACGTGGCTAGGGGACTCCAAAGAGTCCGACCCATTGTGGGCTCATTTAGAATGAGCCGACCCAACCCTAGGATTGGATCCAAGAGTGTGGGAAATCGTTGTATCAAAAATATATTAATGAAAATGTGTGATTAGGTAAATGTATGCATAGGATTGGTGGCCCGACGGACAGCCCACCTGGGTATCCCGAATGTGGGATGCGAGTGAGATTTAGTGAAGCCCTGTGTGTAGGGAGCTAAGGCGTTTGACCTCTCCTGAGTATTGCCACGCGTGTCCATGGCTCGTCAATCCATGAGAACTACACTTGACCTAATTCTGGAGAGACAAAGGTTTCGACAGATACGTAGGCTGCGGGGGAGTTTAGTCGCTCCACATTCGGTCAAATTGAGGTAAGTTTTATGTATTATGGGATTACCTCACCTAGGGGACTTCCTTGTGATAGGGAGTACCTCAACACTGAGATGGGTCCCATTGTTGTGGGGATATCTCTCACCATTGGATGCGTTCCATGATTATGGGAGCATCCATCGCTTGGGATGTGTTCCAATATTTTGGGAGCGTCCCTCTTCTTGCACACACTTGGTACGTATACACCCGCCCGAACTACGTTTGGCCTGATTCCCACACGTCGGGGTTGGACACGTTTGGCCCGATTCCATCACACGGGGAGGCGGGCTGGGATTTTCCCAGACCTCGGTCATATGTTATATATCATTTTTTTCTTTCTTTTGATGTATGATTAAGTCATTCATTAAATTCTTTGATTTATTTTGTAATTATTTTCTTGTTTAATTTGTTTAATTTCAGCTTATGCCATGCATAGTTAGTAAAGAATTAGAGATCAAATTAGGACTTTTCCTTGTACCTTGTAATTTAATTAGATAGATAGCCCCAAGCATTCATAAACTGTAGGAAAGGATAGGATTTAGGGAGACCGGTTCAACTGGACGAGTTGGGTGCCTAATACCTTCCCAACTCGTAATTTGGTACTTACCCACCTTTGGTGAGACGAGATAGCCTTTCCATTTGCGCGAGTCATTAGTGTCCCTCCATTGAGGGACATCATTTATAGGTCCTAGACCTTATCTAGGTGGCGACTCCAATCTTCTTACCCTCCACTGGCATGAGTGGATGGGATCTGGAGGTGAAAACTTTCTAGATCCTAGTTTGAGTGTAATGAGGGTAGACAACTTTAACTACGTACTAATTCAAATTTAAAAATGAGGATAATTAAATTTATTTCAAATGATTTTCCCTGGTCCTCACAGCAAGGCAGGCCCGCAAGCATGCCTGACCGTGCGCGCATGGCCCTTAACCCATGGCTCTCCCACAAGCATTTGGTGGTGTCCGCACCATCTGTTCGACAGATTTCCAAGAGAGAGAAAAGCTCTCTGGAAATCCATCTTTGAAGACAAATTGTTATTAAAAGAAAAGTTAGAGTCCATATCATATATTTTTAAGGGCATTTTGAGGCTTTTAAGATGAAGAAGATTCAGTATCAATGGCTTAGATGAAGCCTCGCAGCCAAAACCCCCATTGAATGGTTCAGATAAAAGTGGGCTCGGGTGTGGTGCGGAGGTCGCGTCATGATTCTTTCGCGAGCCTTCTGGTTGGCCGATTGCAACGTAACGGTGCACAGATCCAGATCCAGATCTAGCCCACTTATGGTGTAACGGCGCACAGATCCAGATCCAGCGACTGTAGTTAAGGCCGATTGCGCTTGACGCGATCGGACCAGATCCAACAGATCTTGGCCAATCCCACTTTTTCCAAAACATCCGACGATTATTTTAAGAGATACCCTGTGTCACACCCCAATTCCAGTTGAACCAGAAGTGTGAGTGAACCGTCACTGAACCAACGATTCACATCCAAGATCTCAATAAGATCGTGTCCACTTATACAAACCATTGCACATAACCATAATCAGAATATAATTAAATACAACGAAAGTTTTAAATTAAATGAACTGAGTACTTCTATTGATAAATAAAATAAATTAACCAATTATTCCAAGTACCAAAACGTAACTAAATATCTTTACATCATTCATAAATCCAACTGAAAATAAATAGAATAAACAAATCAAATATCCTAGTGGTACACGCATAAAGGGCATTCGCATGAAGCGTCATGCTCATCCTCTCCTGCTTGCACTTCCTAGGCAGCAGTACCTCCATACACTGGAGCATCCACGTAATCCTTTACAATGTAACCTGCATTAACATCTAAAAACATGTATATATACAAGGGTGAACTCACAACTTAGCTCAGTAAGACAATCCAACAATGCAACACACATCATGCATGAGTAACATTCACATTATGGTCTGATTTTAAGTTTGCAATGTGCTATAGAAAGGATTGGCGGCCACCGCACCTCCATACATGAGTGTGTAAATCTTCCCAATGGATCAAACACCACTGTCGTCCCACATGCACCCACCATGAAATAGAAATAGAGCTAAAGTGTCCGGATCACACACCGCCAACACTTCCCCTGATGCTTGTGAGCACAAAGATGGTTGGTTTTGGAAAGTCGCCACCTAGATTAAGGTCTAAGACCTTAGAAATGTGAAATCATACCCCAAAGTAAGACTTCGATTGACTCATGACCCTTAGATTGGATTTCTGGTCCATTAGAGATTGGGTAAGCGTCAGATTACGATTATGGGAAGGGGTTAGGCACCCAAACCGTCCGATCAAAATCGGTCTCTTATACCTTTTCTATGCTAGACTCTATCTATTAAACCAAACCAAGTGGTTTGATATCATTGAACCGAATCTATATCCATTAGATTGCCTACGTATCATGGAATTATTCTGAAAATTAGGTTCACCATCATAGTTCAGGTGTGATTAATGTTTATGGCTGTGATTTATGTTTGTGCATGATTAAGTTCATTATTCAAGTTGAAGTTTATGCTTGAAAGGATGAGAAACCCTATGAGTTAGTATCTGGTCCATGCGAACTGATAGATAGTCGTAGTGGATCTATGGATAACCCTTTCTGGGTCAAAATATGGATAACCCTATTTGGGTCAAAATATGGATAATCCATTCTGGGTTAAAATATGGATAACCCTATTTGGGTCAAAATATGGATAACCCTATTTGGGTCAAAATATGGATGGATATCCTAGTGGATCTATGGATAGTCCGAGTGGACTAAGGTGTAGATCCGAATTTGAGATTCTCCCAAATAACCTACGTATCCTAGGGTTTGCCCTAGGAATCAGAATCCACGTAGTTCAAAATCTAGGTCGAAATAGGGATGGATATCCTAGTGGATCTATGGATAGTCCGAGTGGACTAAAGGTTTGGATCCGAATTTGAGATTCTCCCAAATGGCCTACGTATCCTAGGGTTTGCCCTAGGAATCAGAATCGGCGTAATTCGAAAAATGACTGAATAACCTATTTTAGGTTAGAACCTATTATAGGTTTAGGGTTGAGAACCTATTATAGGTTTAGGGTTAAGAACCTATTCTAGGTTTAGGGTTGAGAACCTATTCTAGGTTTAGGATATAGAACCTATTCTAGGTTTAGGAATTAAAACCTATTCTAGGTTTAGGATATGCTGAGAGGCAGAAATCGTCCTGAACTACCCTTTTCATCCTAAGCTCTAATTTTGGAAAGTTTGGCAAAACATTCTCTTTCTTTGTTACTTTTTTTTATTTCCCATTATACCCTTCCCAAGAATGTGGGTGCCTAAATACACGTTCCCATGCCTAGATTGTTTTCTAGAAGTGTGCATATATGACAGTTCAGCTAAGGTGTTGCATAAATTAAATTATTGCCAAAAATAAATTATTCATCTAAATATGGCATATAACACATTTATGGCAAGAAATACACATATAGCAAGATTGTTAAAAAATCTCCTAAATATGGCATGTATTGCAAATAAGGTAAGAACCTATATGGAAAGATCTAGTATGCTAATCTAAACATGGTAAGACCTAATATGGTAAGAAATCAATATATGCATCTATATGTCAAAATGGCAAGTACCAAACATAGAATGCAAAATTATCCAAAAAAATATAAGATCTTATATGCTATTTTCTAAGCATGGTAAGACTTAAAATGGTAAGAAATCAATATATGCATCTGCATAAATTAAATTATTGCCAAAAATAAATTATTCATCTAAATATGGCATATAACACATTTATGGCAAGAAATACACATATAGCAAGATTGTTAAAAAATCTCCTAAATATGGCATGTATTGCAAATAAGGCAAGAACCTATATGGCAAGATCTAGTATGCTAATCTAAGCATGGTAAGACCTAATATGGTAAGAAATCAATATATGCATCTATATGTCAAAATGGCAAGTACCAAACATAGAATACAAAATATCCAAAAAAAAAAATGTAAGATTTTATATGCTATTTTCTAAGCATGGTAAGACTAAAAATGGTAAAAAATCAATAAATGCATCTATATGTCAATATGGCAAGTACCAAACATAGAATGCAAATATGACATAAATCATATAAATAAGGTAAAATCTTATATGGTATTTTTTAAGTATAATAAGACTTAAAAATGGCAAGAAGTTAATATATGCATCTATATGTCAATATGACAAGTACCAAACATAGAATGCTAATATGGCAAGAATTATCCAAATAGGTAAGATCTTATATGCTATTTTCTAAGCATGGTAAGACTTAAAAATAGTAAGTGAGTAATCCAAACAAAGCATGTGAGTACTCGAAATGTGGCCATTTATCCAAATATGGTATGTGGATACTCTAAATGTAGCAAGTATGCAATCAAATATAGTAGAATTCATCAAATCACTCAAGCAATTAATTGCATATTACAGTGAATGAGACATCAATGAAACCTTTCTGAAAAATCCAAAATTATCAAAAACATATGTTCAAAAAGTTCTTTGAAAATATTGTAACTTTTATGAAGACATTTGGAATGAATAATGACTCAAAAAAATATCAAAATTGTGACACAAAGTTTCGACTATTGCACAAACTAGGAACTGATTTCAATTCTGTCATATTATACCAAAATGACCATAAGTAGGTCTTCTATAACTCAAATTAAGCCTTATTTTTTATTACATAAAGATGACTTGACATTCTACATTTCATTTGAGGGGGTCGAATCCCAACAGAGGACGAAACTAGGTCAAATGAATGCCACAAGACTAGATATGTGCACTGGTCAAATCTGTTCCAGATTTTTGACCAATTGTACCATAAATTTTGTATAAAATTTCGTACTTAATGAAAATTAAATCCAGACATATGTCCATGTAGATAATTGATAGATCTAAAATTTTATAAAAAAAAAAAAAAAAGTGAAAACAGAACATTCTCATTGTGAAAAAGATACTTTTCAATCATGACAATCAGTGTATCCTAACAGATTCAAAAACAGAGTACTATGCGCTTCAAAATCAATATCAATTCAATGAAAAATTAAAAAAATCCAAAACTAGTGCCATTTTTTAGACGACTTCCATATCTAAAAAATTCATATGAAGTTGCTTTTCTGATTATGGCCATAAGACCCTTTTTTTAGAGACTTTCTGATAGGGGATTGCATTATACCCGAGTAAGGCAGCAATGCCAAAGCAGAATTTTTTTGATAGACTTTCCCAATTCCAAATGGAACGAAATTTCTAGGAGAGTCTTCTAACATATCAGAGAAAGATCCCATAAAAATTTAGGCTTCAAAATCTAAAAAAAAATCACATGAGATGTACGTCCCAAATTTGGATCCTAAATCTAAAAATTTCAGATTAGAAATTCACTTTGTAGAATTTATCAAAAACATCAAACATTATCATATAGCACTCAAATCTTCATCATTGAATAATTTAAACAAATTATCATACATAAAAAATATTAGACATGAGCATCCTAACATCAACATGCATGCAATAGGGCATTCCTGATCGAGATTTAATGAAAATAAGTCTTTTCAAGCAAAATCAACATTCAAACATTCTAAAGACCACTAAATTCATTTTAGGATACCAACCTTGTGCTCGAATGGAGCGAAACCTTTGATGTAGAAATTTTGAAGATCGTATCAAGCTTTTTGAAGATGACTCTTCATTCTCCTCTTCTCTGCTCCTTTCTCTCTTCTCTTTTTTTTTTCTTTTCTCTTCCTCTCTCTCTTCTCTTCTCAGCCTCTCTTTCTCACGTTTTTCTTCTTGTTTGGAAAAGAAGAAATCCCCCTCTCTTTTGGCCTTTTTATCCTCTCCTCTCCTCTTCTATAAGATCCCTTCTTTCATTTTCTTCTTCTTCTAGAAAATCCTTTCTTTCCTTTTCTTCTTCTTTCCATTCTTCTCTTCCTTCCTCTTTCTCCTTCTTTTCCACGTTTTTTTCTTTTTCTTTCTTTCCTCTTTCTCTTTCTTCTTCTAGAAAATACCTTCTCTCTTTCCTTTCTTTCTTTCCTTCTTCTCTTCCTTCCTTTTCTCCTTTTCTCACATTTTTTTCCTCTCCCTTTTCTCTTCTTTTCACGTCTCTCTCTCCTTCCTCTCTCTTCCTTCCTTTTTTTCTTTTTTCCTTTTTTTTTCCTTCCTCCTTCTAGAAAATCTCATCTCTTCCATGTTTTTTTTTTCTTTTCTCTCTTTCCTTTTTTTTCTTTCCTTTTCTCCTTTCTAGAAAATCTCCTTCTCCACGTTTTTTTCTTCTCTCCTCCTCTCTCTCTCACGGCTTCTTTCTCTTCTCTTCTAGAAAACTCCTCTTCTCTCTCTCTCTCATGTTCTTTCCTTCATTCTTTTCTTATAATTTAAAAATATATGTATATATATATATATATATATATATATATATATATATATATATATATAAAAGAAATGCATGCGTATGGGTCGACTTGACTTGGTCCGGATTGGTCTGAGTTGGGCCGAACTGAGTTAGACTAAGTTGGGTTGAACTGGTTTGAACCGGGTTGACTTCTTCTATCATTTCATAGTCTATTTTCACAGTCATTCCACATGAAATTTTTCGATAGTCATCTACTCTAAATTTTTTATGTTTACTTTATAGAACACTAAAAATGAGGAATATTGGAACTTGAATCACCTCATTTGGAAATAAAACGGCCAACTTATGAATTTCTGAAGTTTCAACATGCCAATTATCGATAATTTGACTAACCATTCTGCATGGGATCCTTCGGAGACTTCTGCCTGAAATCCTTTACGTCCACTTTGTAAAGTACTAAAAATGGAACATATTGAAACTGAAATCACCTGATTTGGATGTGGGGTGACCAAAATATGAATTTTCAAAGATTAAACGACCATTTTCATGTGTAATTTTGCATGAGACCTTTTGGAGACTTCTGTACCAAATTTTTCACGTCTACTTTGTAGAACACCACAAATGAAGAATAATGGCCTTTGAATCATTTGAATCTGACGTAGAATGACAAAGATATGAAGCTTTGAAGTTCTATCGATAATTTTGCATGAAAGCTTGCATGGGGCCCACCGGTGACTTCTACCCAGGATTTTTCACGTCCACTTTGGAAAAGACTAAAAATGAGGAATATTGGCCTTTGAATCATCTGATTCTTATATCAGATGACCATGATATGATGATTTGAAGTTTAAATGATAATGCATGCATTATACGATAATTACGTGAATGCCCTTGTACTTTCAAACTATGATACCTTTCTTGTTTGATGTCAATGATTCTGGTTTTATTTCGAAAATAATTTCACAACCTATACATCCAAGTAGGTAATAGCCTATGACCCTGCTGTGGGGTTCATTAAAGAATCACAAACCTTTGGGTTAAAAACCAAAAATTTGTCATGTGGATTCGCTTATGTTGGGGATGGCAAAAATGAGGTGCTTACAGATGCCCCTCTTTAGCCGAGATTGTTACCAATTGAAGGCTAAAGATAAAAAGAACCACATTTTTGGATATGAGTGAGATTTCTTATTGGGCTGCACTTAGGGTAATTTATCATAAACTGCCTACGTATTCTAAGGGTGTTTTAAAAATCAAGCCCAGAACGTAGTTCGATTGGCAAGAAGGTTTGCTCTTCTTGGAAGATTGATGATTGTTCTTCTTGTATGAACTAGGCTGTGAATACAATGCTCATTTATAGGCTGGGAACCTCTTCTTGCTGAGGTGGGACTCATGATGCAAGGTACGCGCGGGCTTGAACCCGACTTGATCCATTTGTAGGCTGATAAATCTCTTCTTGTACGAAGCTAGGCTGTGAATACAAGGCTCATTTGTAGGTTGGGAACCTCTTCTTGCTGAGGTGGAACTCATGATGCAAGGTATGCACGGGCTTGAACCCAACTTGATCCATTTGTAGGCTAATAAACCCCTTCTTGTACGAAGCTAGGCTGTGAATACAAGACTCATTTGTAGGCTGGGAACCTCTTCTTGCTAAGGTGGAACTCATAATGCAAGGTACGCGCGGGTTTGAACCCGGCTTGATCCATTTGTAGGTTGATAAACCTCTTCTTGTACGAAGCTAGGCTGTGAATACAACGCTGATTTGTAGGTTTGGAACCTTTTCTTGTATAGAGCTAGACTGTGAATACAAGGTTGGTTGCACGAGCTTGGGCTCGGCATTGATTTGTTTGGATGGAGGACTTGTTGTCTTTTCTTTGGTTGAGCTAGGATCTTTTGGGTTGAGATTCTGGGAATGATCTTTTGAATGAGCTAGGGCTCTACATATTCACTTATAGACTGAGATTGATTTGAACTTTGGATAAGCTAGGGCTCTGCATTTGATTCACTTATAGACTGAAATTGATTTGAACTTTGGATGAGCTAGGGCTCTACATTTGATTCATTTATAGACTGAGATTGATTTGAAATTTGGATGAGCTAGGGCTCTGCATTTGATTATGAAATGAGAAAGAACTCAGAATGTCACTTTTAGGGTGAGGAATTTGCTATTGATTCTGAAATGAGCAAGAACTCAGAAGGTCACTTTTAGGGTGATACTGAATGACTCATCTTTGAAGTTCCTACCAACTTTGGACCTTCGGGATTAAAAATTGGAATATCTTTCTTGGAAGCTTTATGGCTATGAACCTTCAGGAATGGAAACTAGAATATCCTCTTAAGTAGCTTTGTTGATATGAACCTTTAGGATGCTCGAAAGTGACCCATACAGGAAGTCTTTGTTGACTTTGAACCTTTAGGGTGCTGGACATATTTGAAATGATGGTGAATTCCTTGGCAGTTTTCCAAGGTTTTTGCCCCTGCTTTATTGGTAAAGGCATAAAACATGCCATCAATGGAAATGGTGTCATGGACTTTGCTGGCATGATACTGTACTGCAAGTTTGACTCAATTTCATCACGGTAGTGATGACTTGGTTGCTCCCTTGGAAGGGTTCCATGTAATTTGAAAGTGATGATTTTCTTCAGCCAACATTGGTGTTGTTGGATTTTGGATTGAAAGAAACTCTACCGAGGATTTTGGACAAGAATGAGGGGAGCTTGATAGTCTTTAACCAAAGTGATTTTATTGATTGACCTTGGTGTTAAACTGTTGAGGGACATCTGGTCAACTAAGTTCTTTGACTGTGTACTTTGGTAAACCAGATTGGTAGAACAGCCAAGCGGCGATGAAATGTGACATGGGTTTGGCCCTTGATCTAGGCTCATAAAAAGCTCAGGGTTTTGCAACATTGTTGTGCCAATTTTGAAAGATGAATGAACCATGGCCCCAAAGTAGGCACAAGGAGCAAAGGATTCGAAGTGTTCCTTCAGAGAATTTGGTGACCAAATCCTAACAGGTGAGCGACCACATTGGATTTTCTTCATCAATAGGATTGGAAGAACTGAGAAATTGGCAAAAACCAACTTGGCGGACTTACTTCTATTGACTAGGAAAGTCAGTGACTTCAGATTAGACAATGGATCCTAGATGTAATGCTCATGATCAAGTTCAATTCCTCTACATAGGGTATATCTATGCCCTAGTGTCTGCATGTTGTGACAGACCGCTACTATAGTGTGCTAGGGACAAGATAGAAGGAAACGGGCAATCTAACAGATATAGAACTAGGTTGAATCTGGATTGCATCAAGAATTTGACCATGCTTCCAAGGTCAATGTAAGATTGACAGAGTGATTGCAGAAAGTGACTTCTTAGATAAGCCCTTCTTGAATCTTGAAAAATGAGGGAGCTGATGATTTGATGAACTTGGTTACGTCCGTAATCAGGCCACGAGAATTTGCTCTCTCCTTAATGTGACAAAAGGATTTGAAGATAGAATTCTGTTGAAAGGCAATGCTATGGAGCCCAAAAGGCAAACAGATGATGGTTTGTTTAACTCCTCTGAGTATGATTCACTGGAGAGCAAGAGGGGTTCCTTTCCTTACGGAGGGTAGACTGGGTTTGATACTTGTCCACATGGACCACTGAATTTTTCTATGAAGGGCCAATGAGGGAAATGCTTTAGGGTTGCATCAGGTCGCCTATTCCCACTGAGGTATTATGGGTTACTCATTGAGGTTTCTTGGGTTGCTTTTCCTTGCTGAGGTTTCTTTTATTCTTTTTTTTTTCATCATATTTTTTGCAAATCACATAAAGAGTCCTAATATGGTGAGGATATTGCCAAAATTATGGTCTTATCCAATGGTCTGAAACCCTTAGGGGAAATCCGAACGGCATGACTTTCATGACAAATGGGTAGCCTTGCCCCACTGTTTAAGTTGACACCTACAAGCATTGATAGGCGGGCAGCTATTTGAATCATCACTAAAAGTGACCTTAGGGAAATGCAGTCCCACACCAAAATTAAAAATGATGTCGAATTATGTTTTCCTTTCTTAGAGATGTTCAGATGGAACACGTGTCTCAACAAGCTACATCGAGATGCCGAAGCAGTCGCGATCATATCTGGGCCTTAAACCTCTAAGTTTGTTGACAAGTATTGATGTTGAAGGTCCGGGAGGACTGATGTGAAACTGTCCACATGGGTTTACCATTGGGAGAGTGTTGGTTGTTTATGTAGAATGTGTTTATCTTATCGAGAAGATCCCATTTTATTGGCTTGAGAAATGAAGGGCTTATAGGAACCTTGGAAAGCCATCGGATGTATGAACGACATATGAGAGTTCTAGCCAGATTCATGAATATGTACATAAAATGATGACATGATCACGAGATACAATGCCATAAAAATTGATAATCAAAAGAAGGGCTTGTGATAGAGACTCCTTGGAAGGCCGTCAGATTGATAGACGAAAGAGAGAGTCTAATGCCGATGAGAAATCTTTCTCTGATGATGAAAAAGTGATGAGATCGTCTCCTGTATAGGCAGGATGTAATTGGCCAAAATCAAAAGTCCGGTCCAACACGCTGTGAATCTCGAACAACGATCGCACTTGCTATCAGGCTTTGATTGGAACTACCTTCCTCTTGAAGTGAGAGGGACAATTGGCTTACTGTCGAGCTCTAATGCCATTCGACATCTTACTATTTTCTTTTCTTTTTTTTCCTCTTTTTTTTTTGGATGTGGAGGCCACATAATGCAGTGCTTCGCTTGATCGTAAAATTGAATCATGACTTTCAATATTGGATTTAAATCTTCTTCTTCCAAACATTTCCAATCAGATAGAACATCTTTGCCCCAATTAGTACTCTGATCTTCTGTAAACTTTATGAGCATTTGTGATTGTTCATCTAGATCTGATTTTATCTGAATGGTGAATCTGTATGTTGTCCTCTGGAAGTTAATCATCACCTTCTATCTGATGTGACTACCTCCCATTATTGATGTAGATAAAACATAGGCTTGAATATTTTTTTTTTTTTGATATTCTTATGACCTTATTCTTTGATTTTGAGATTGATCATTCATCATGTATCTCTTGCTTGCAGATGATGTACTTTGTAAGAACATTGAAATTTCTATGGAAAAATTTCTGCTACCCCCCATAATAGTTTCAAAACATCACCTACCACCCATACGTTTCAAAAAACATCAAATGCACCCAAGTAACTGACGGAAGTGACGAAAATGAGTGATAGACCGTTTTACCCTTTATGTTTTTAAATAAAGATTTTTAAAATTAACAAAATCCCTAAAATAACCCTGGTCATTTCGGTTAGATAAAAAGTCCAATCTTCTTAGAGTTGGACTCTCCTCTCCTACGAACTGCACTCTCCTCTACTACGAATTGCTCCTGTTTTCCTCTTCGAAGAGAAACCTTTCAATCTGAAGTAGGTTTGTGTTGCAATAGGTGCTGAATCTTCTCCGGCACCGGGTAATAGGTAAGTCCCCTTAATCCCCTCTCTTTCCTTCCCTCTCTCCCTTCCTCATCGTTCTCCCCTCTTTCTTCTCCTTCGTTGTTCTCCATAGTCCCGAAATACAAATGCAGAGTTGAGAGAAGCATATTTGTCGTCCATTACAAGTTCGTTGGAGCTGAACCCTTCCTCCGCCATCACCATCATCTACGATGCATCATCTAAGTTCGTTGGAGCTGAACCCTTCTTCCGCCATCTCCCTTATCTCCACAACCCTCCTCTCCGGCTAGCATATACCGTGCTACACATTACTTCCACCATTTCTCCCCATCCGGCTACCCTGTTCCACAATCCCCATTCAGCAAAAGCAACAACGAAAGGGGATAATTCGAAAATCAGATTCTGCAATTGTTAACCCCCTCAAAAAAAAAAAAAAAAAAAAAAAAAAAAACCTAAAAACTCAATAGGAAATCAGATTCTGCAATCGACTTTATACTGATTCACGAAGCATAACCCGATAAAGTTCTGTTTCTGACTTGCAATCAGATTCTTTTCATCTTTTGAACAATCTTTATTTTTGAATTTATTGGAAGTTTTTCATAAAACCTACCAATTTTCCACCGTTTGATCCTGTTATCGAGGGTGAACTCGAAACCCATGACTCTCTATTGATCTTGTCGGTCTCTCTTTTTTAACTACCAAAGACAAGTAGTGGGACTCTAATGTGCAGAACAATGCTAAAAGTATATGCATCTCTTTGCTTTGCTTGCAATGAAACAAAATTGTATGATTATCTAACAATTGGTAAAACCTGAAATTATGTCATTTATCCCCTTTTTTATGATTGAATAAAACTGGTTTGTTGGTCCTCTGCACTCCATTGTTGAATAAATAGGAAATTTTTTATGAAGAAATGTTTTTATCAAAATGGTCTGAGTTAATTGCATTGTATTGAAAAGATGTATCCGAAGTGTGAAAGTTGCGGTGCCACTTGTATCACATGGACAACTAGCCAGGGAAGAAATGCTGGGAGGAAATATTATCATTGCCCCGGTTGTAAAAAAGTATGTTATGTGGGTTGAGCAGTTTAAGCAGTGCCCATGTGGAGTAGGGCAATGCAAAGTGAGAACTGCCAAAACGACAACAAACAATGGACGACAATTCTGGTGTTGCCCAAGTTCTACAGGAGTGAGTATTTTTGTAGTCTCATTGGCATTGCAATAAAAATTGTGAGTTTGTAATTACGATCCCCTTTTCATTTTATTGCGATTTGAATTAAAGTTGTTTGTATAATTATGTTGCAGAAAGATAATCCTGGATGTGGAATGTTTGAATGGATAGAGACAATTGAATGCTCTCTAGGTGAAACCAGCAATACTGCAACTGTGAGTACAGAAGAATCTTCAGAAGAGATAGGCGAAAGCTCGCAGACGTCACCGAGTTATATCAAAGGTTACTTAGAAGGGGTACTGGCAGCGAAAGAGGAAAATTCTAGGATGTTTAATGATCTCCTTCAAGCTATGAAGAAGTTAGACATGAAAAATCGTGACGGGAGGGAAAAATAGTTCATTGTGTCTTATAATTTTCCTTTCGTAAATTGTAACTCTGATGTCCTCTATGTATCCTCTTGCTTCCCAGTAGTCTTTGACAAGTAGTTTCCACTGAAAACAGGGATATTTTAGGAGACATAAGTTAGTTTATCAAAATATGGTCTTCCATCTAGCTCAATCTAATGGATCCGAATTAGTTGGATCAGTGTGCTCTACGTACCACCCAATCAAGGTTATAGGCATTGAAGCAGTTGTGGTTTATCGATATTGTAAAATAAACTAATTGTTAATAGCATCCTTAGATCAAATATGACAAATACCGATCAAATATGTAAGCAATGGGGTTGGGACAAATTATACTGAACATATATTCATAGGAGATATGAGGAAGAAAAACGAAAGGAAAAAAAATTGGGGGTTCCTTCCGTAGATTAAATAAGGTTTCCAATTATCCTTTTTGTCCTTATATATTAACTTGGAAAAGAAACGTGATCTCAGGGATGCAATAGAGCATCAAATCATTGAGTTCTGACTCCCCTTAAAATCTCAACTGGTTTGTGCAGTAGAAATCCATATTCAAATTCTTTTATGTTGTAGAGTACTAAAGTTAACAACTGCATCAAGTGTTTTTTAAGAATGTGTTTTGTGAGCGTAAAATTTGACTCAATGTATATATACCAAACCTGTTCCACCCACCCCCTGCGGAAGCCTAAGAAGCACTATTACAGATACAGAAAACTATGAAAACACACTTCAATTTCTGTAGAGTATCCCATCCAATATGCTGCCACCAAAATTTAATAGTTTTCTAGCTTGACTGGATTTCTGGGTGTTCTCACCATTCCTGGTATCATGTAAGAGGCAATCATTCCTGGTATCACCAACATAGTGTTTCCACCTTTTCTTGGTGTCTAATCATTCCTGGTATCACCAACATAGCAGTGCTCCTACTCCACATGCTTACCCGACTCAAACTCCACAATAAAGTTGGAAATAAAGTTGGTGAAATGAAGACATATCATGTAAGAGGCAATCAAAGACAAATATCCAAACCATCCAAGATCAAGAAACACCCACTTCCAAAAAAAAAAAAAAAAAAAAAGTAGGTTTTTTCTTCTGCCCTTCTCTTTTGCTTTGTGAATCTCCTAACCTTCAAACTCTCGCAAAACCAAAAGAGAAAGATGAGAACCAAATAAAATGAAGTGCAGAACAATGTTGTAAAATTATTTTCACTCTCATATATGTGTTTTTACCTGTAGGGTTTTTCTTCTTACGTGCTTCTGCTGCCAATCTCCTAAGCCTTTCAGCTTTTGTAGCCATTCTTGCTAAGCCTCGTGCTTGGATGGATGGTTTTGGAGACATCCTAGCAGTTTGGGATCTTGTCTGTATCATATATAAAATGAAGATGGGTTTTATAAAAACTAATGGATATATTCTTTTTAGATATTAAGAAACACAGAAGTCATACTTGTGTAGCATGGGTTCTTCTCTGAGATGTTCGTTGAGAAACCTGGGTTCCTTTTTGTGAAGCTGGGTTCCCTTTGGAAGCCCTGGTTCTCTACAAAACCAAATATAAGATCAGTAGCATAAATAAATATTGTGCATTTTATATTGCATAGGAAAATAAAAGTGATACCTCTTTAGTGGAAGTTCCTTGGTCATCTTTCTTTTTTTTACAACTCCTAGCATTGTGACCAAGTGATTTACAATACGAACATGTAACAGTACCTGTCTTCTTTCTAATTCCACTACTAGGTTCTTCCTCAGCACTTCTCTTCCTTTTTTTAGATGGTCTACCAGCTTTCCTCCTATAACGAGGAGGTTGTATGACATGCACATCTTCATTGTTCCTGAACTTGTTCAACCCAGGCATCCCATGAATAACCCTACTATATGAAAGCATAAACTTTTGACCCCAAAAATATGAGGATACATGATCCTCCAATCTTCCTCGCTTGAAAAAGATAGCAACTGCTGCATGTTTACATGGGAGTCCAGTAACTTCCCGACGCAGCGGATCCCGCGATTCTTCTTCATGTCTACAACATACCTGCTATGGCCATCATCAACCTCATATTCATCTATACCACATGACAAGATCTGGCAACTCCTAGATGCACTGCCAGCCATATCTAATTTTTGTTGGAATGCAGGTGTCAAGCTCCCTTTCAGACTGCAACCCTTTTGATACCTATTTTGCATCCTTGCTGTTAATTGTCTTCTCATTTCATCAACCAATATCAGAATAGGCTTGCCTCTTAAAGGATTAATCCAATTATTAAAGCACTCTGACATGTTATTAGTAACATGGTCACTTTTGATAACATGGTCAAAGGCATGCCTGGCCCAATATGATGTAGGATTCTTCATCAACCATACAAATGCTTCTTTATTTATTGCCTTAATCTCAGTCATGGCTATGTTAAAGTCCGTAGGATCGTAAGCTTTGCACGCAGTCCAAAATAATTTTCTAAGGAGTAAACCAGGAAATTTCTTGTTGAAGTTGTTGTAAAGGTGCCTACAACAAACCCTTTGGTTGGCACTTGGAAAAATTTCAGAAATAGCTTCTGATAAGCCCTATGGCAATTTAACAAGAAAAATAATGTAAGAGGATGTTTTTCAAACCTAAAAAATATATGCTTGACATTGAAATACAAATTGGAAAATCTAACATACCTTCTGTTTATCTGACATAAATGTCAGAGGAACCCCATCATAAAGATAATGCATCATGTAATGCGATCGAAACCATAGCCCGCTTCCCTTGTTTTCACTTTCAACAATACTGAAAGCAATAGGGAACAAGCCATTGTTTGCATCCATTGACGTTGCCGCCAATAGGATCCCCTGATATGCCCCCTTCAGGTGGCAGCCATCAATCCCTATGAAAGGCCTGCATCCCTGAATAAATCCTTCTTTACAGGCAGAGAAGCAAACAAAAAGTCTTTTAAACATTGGAATGGAATCTTCTGAAGACATGTCTTCAAATTGCATCTTGAATGAACTCCCAGGGTTCCTCTGTAGAAGCATCTCACCATAAGGTTGCAGTAGAGCATATGATTTTTTGTGGCTTGTCAAGTTCTCCTGTTTAGCCACCAATCTAGCCCGATATAATTGTTGTGGTTTCGGGTTAATCGCATACCCGGCATTGATGGCAGCCTCCATGCTCTTAATTTTCATATCCGGATCAACCCTTAACCTATTAGCCAATTTTCGGGCTATCCAGGACTGCATTGGCATTCTTCTTTGTTTGAAACCTCCCTTTTACAAGTATGCGTAGGCTCATACCTTTTCACCTTAAAAGATCTACCATCACGATCCACGAGCAAGCATGTATGCTCCATTGACAACCTTCACTGGCACAAATTGTAGTAACCCTCTTTATTTCATTTTTCAACCTTATGACCTTACACCCTTCTTGGACAATTAGGTCAGTCAAAGTTCTCCTGTATGTGTACACATCCTCAAAAACATCACCAACATGAATATTAACCTTCTCCAAGTGATCAATGTCAGCCTCTGTATCCCTATTAGTGCTTTCATCTTCAACTTCTTCTTCTATGTCTGAAAAACTAAGGTCCTCCTCCTCATCATATTCCGACTCCTCACCACCTTGAGAATCAACGGAGGATTCTCTAGTATCCTCTACATCAATGTCCCGGTTGCTATCCAATGGGTCATCCTCATCATCTTCAAACTCTTCTATTGAAATAACCGGTTCTTTGCCCTTCTTCTTCCTCAAATCGGTACTAACATGCTCTTCCTTCTGCTGCCTTTGGTTGCCACTTTGGGCTGCCTCATTCACAACTGTAGGAGTACTAATGGCACTGCTAGGCACCTCTAGTACAGGCATGCTCATCTCAGTAGGATGTATAATGGAAGTACTAGGAATCTCCTGTAAATCAACTGTACCAACTGTTCTCCTTCGAGGTCGGGGCCTACCAATCATTTTTGAGTCATATCCATTGATCTTATAATTCCCCTCTATCGCCTCACCCACTTTGACATCACATATATGCATGGGAATAGCTCTTCCTATGCTTTTAAACATTTCAAGCACCTCCACTACTTCCTTGTCATTACTAACTCCATAGTAACCACCATCTGGCAATTCTGCCTTGACAGAAAATGTCACAGATCGACCTTCGAGAATTTCACTGAGAACTGTACAATAGACAGTATGTACAAGGTCGATCCAACTAAACATATCAGCATCCACTAACTTTAGCTCAGTGTGATCCTGCCAGATGTAGTAAACGCTTTGTTTTTCGGCCATTATGGGAGTGCTGTTGATAAGATGAAAAAAATCTTAAGTAGCAATTAAGAACATAGCAAATAGCATGGCAATTAAGGATCAACCTAGAGCAATCACGGGTTACAAAATTATATAATGCTACACCATTGAACAAAGAAAAGAGCCAAGGAACTAAAGCACTTTCATACTGATTTAACTATGCTTGGTTATCCATCATAGTGATTATAAAGAGAGAAGCAGTCAAAAGAGTAACAATCATGGTATGACTTTCAACAATGCAAAAGTGTATGTTAAATTAAGATTAATCTTCTTTCTAAACCTGTTTTATTAATCATGGTATGACTTTCATTTTAATAAGACATAAAACACATTTGCATCAATGTTGAAACAAAAGCAGAAAATTTTATAAACCTGTTTTTGGGTAATCTGATTTTGCAACAGCAATACAAATATTTGATATGCCTACTTTTGGGTAATTTGATATGCAACAGCAATACACGTAGGAAGAATTGTCTATTGAAAAAATCTATATTAGTCAACAACAATCCACTTATATTATTCATTTAAGATGGTGGGGGACCAGGTCGTGGTAATTGTCCCCCTTATACTGTTCTTTATTGATGGTGGGGGACCATCAATAAAGAATTATCCCCTTTGCACTCACTACTGACCATCACAACTACAGAGTCAAAGCCACAAATAGATAAAGACAACATCATTTCCATAGTTTTTTACCCCATCCCCCACAGCCAAAACAAAAAGAGAATGGGAAAAGCTTACCAAGCTCATGAATGTCTGCTAATCACGTGGGCAGCGAACTAGAATAGGACAATCTACAGTGGTGAATCGAAAAAGATAATTAAGAATCTAAAAAAAAACCAGATCAAATTTACAATCCAAAACAAATAGATAAAGACAACATCATTTCCATAGTTTTTTACCCATCCCCCACAGCCAAAACAAAAAGAGAATGGGAAAAGCTTACCAAGCTCATGAATGTCTGCTAATCACGTGGGCAGCGAACTAGAATAGGACAATCTACAGTGGTGAATCGAAAAAGATAATTAAGAATCTAAAAAAAAACCAGATCAAATTAACAATCCAAATTAAAAAAAAAATTTCTTTCAAATTACATACCTAATGGTGGACAAACAACTCTCGTTCTCCAGAGTCTAGAAGAAGAAAGGGTTTCACACAATTTTTCTTAGGGTTTCTATTACCTGAAATTATGTTGGGGGAAACCACCGATAGAGAGAAGCGGAGAGATTGAGAGTAGAGCATACCTTCAAACACGGCTCCAGCTCGTAGGTGACTTGTAGGTGATGGGGAAGAACACTGCGTCGTCGTCGGTGGAGAGGAGAGTGGACTATCGAACGATTCGTTTTCTTTCCTCTGATTTCTTCCGTTGGACTCGGGCTTAGGTTTAGGTTGAGTTTTCATTTTTTTTTTTTTTTTTTTTTTGCTAAGAGGGTAAAAATGTCTTTTGACTTATCTAGTAGGGTATTATAGTCCATTTCAAAATCTTTTTTGATGACATTAGCAACTAACGGTATTGGTTTAACGGAATGAACCTATTTGATTAACGGTGGTAAATGTTTGGGTGGTAATTAATGTTTTTTGAAACATATGGGTAGGAGGTGATGTTTTGAAACTATAATGGG